>JZKD02S1673207.1:938219-954531 GCA_000966675.3 Picea glauca | reverse complement strand
ATTAGTTGTAATTATACCTCCTAGTCTCCTATATATACCAAGGAGACATTTTCATTTTGAATCATCTGGTACTTGAACATTTAAGTGGGGTAAAAGGAGGTTGCCCCCTCGAACAGGCTTATTATCTGGAATTATCTCTCTGTCAAGGAGTTGAGTACTTTTTCTGAGGATTTTCTATTCTATATTGATATTTGGTTCTTAACAATCTCCCGGAGCTGATGTGGTAGCCTAACACTACAAACAATGAATTCGACACTTCATCGTTTGGGAGATTTTGAATGCAGAGCTTGAGAATATCCCGGAGTGACAACCTTCCAGATCTGACGTGACAGGGTGATGTGAATTGTTGATGTGTCACATAAAGAAGGATGGCACATGTCACATGGAATGGAGAAGATATTATACTAGAAATGCCTGAAACAAATCCCACTTGTCATCATCAGGACTGATTTCAAGATGGCATGTGCCACGTGTTGTATTGAGGAAGGACCCGTGTGAAAGGAACTTAGGAACTTTGAGACTTCGGCCTTTGGCCTTCGACACTATTGGAAACTGTGTTAACTCTCGATCAAAATCTCCTGGAGGAAATTTCCCCAGAGTGACGTGGCGGTTGTGATGTCATGACCGATGATGTGTCATGAAAATAAGGGTGACATGTGTCACCTAGAATGGGGCAAACAGTGTGCTGAAAATGCTTGAAATGAGTGCCACATGTCACCATGGATGAATGCTACATGTCAACATAGATGAGTGATATGTGTCTCTAGCTCTTCGGGGTTCGAGGTATTTCAAATGAAAAGTATGTATAACTCTCAGAGGACCGGACTAGCGGAGCGAAGTGGCACTTTGAGACTTGGTATTTCAGAGGCTTCAACACTTCGGGGCTCCAACATTTCGACATTCGGGAGATTTTGAGTGCTAAGTGTGAAGATCTTCCGGCTGGTTGATCTCATAGAGTGACGTGTCAATATTTCAGGGCTTCGGTACTTCAAGGCTTTGTTGATATGTGCTTGATTTGAACTAAAACCTCCTGGATGGCTGACATCCCGCATATGATGTGGCATTTCGGGGCTTCGATGCTTCAAGGATCTAGCACTTTGGGGCTCGTGTGACTTAAACAAAGATGAGCTCAGACGCCTGAACACCAAAGTCACAGAGTGAAGTTTGTATAACTCTACGGTTAGACCTCACACCTTTATGGAACTCTGAATGTATGAGAGTTGTTTATCTAAGTGGCCTGTTGGATCTCCACCATTGCAAATTTAACCTATCTGTTCTCACAATTTGAGCCTTAAATTGACTACTCTGAATTGTTGCGTTTTGTCCACGGGTGTTCGCTGTGCATACAAAAAACTTGGTCGACCTGCTTCTTTCTCAATTAGTGATAAACATGATGACAAGTATTTTCAAACCAAATCACGACATGAAATTATCCTTCAAGAAAACAGAAACAATTTATGCACATAATTGATCAAGAAAGATAATGATGAAAACCAAGTCATTTTAGCAATAAGAAACTGACTTGACCAACCAAAAGAGGAATTATTTTTATGAAGGTATACATAAAAGAGAGAGAAGGGAAATGGGTGTATACTTAGGTATCAATAGACACCAACCTACTGCAGACACCAATATCCTCAACTGAGCACCAACCCAACAACATCTGTAGGCACCAATCTATTGTTACAATATTTGCAGGCACCAACCTACTGGAGACACCAATCCTCTCACCTGAGCACCAAATCAATAAGATATGTGTAGAAACAAATCCAATATATTTGTACATATATTACTTCTGACTTCACATGCATGCTTCGTTCCATAGACAATCCTTCAAACCCTAGTCACATGTATCCTTCATTCCCTAGAAAACCTCATAACATCATTCCCAGAATCTAATCCACGACGACAACATCACAACCTCAAAATAAAAATCACGGTAGCATCACAACCTCAAAAACATGCATACGACAACATCATAGACCTTCAATCATTCATAGCTCACCTTGAGAACAAGAAATACCCCAAGAAAATCCCTTAGACTTCTCTTGCACACCTTTAGATCCCAAAAAGACACCCCAATACCTTTAGCACACCTCAGACTTGATATATTGCTTGGTTTCTATAAAAATGAACACATCTATCCTATATTTATAGTAATTTTGTCCCCACTTTCTGGGCTGAATTGTAAAGACTAGTTGAGCTGACCTCAATTTTATGGTTGGGTTGTCGGACAAAAAAATTCATATCTCCTCATTCCTAGGGAGTTAGAGGGAATGCTAGATACCACTGGAAAGGTCTTAGAATAAAATTTCCAACAATTTAACTTTTGCTCCCAATTGATCTAGGTATGTAGGGTAAAATTTCCTTCAAAGATAGGATATCCAAATTGACCATCAAAAATACAAAATTAATACTTTCAACAATCTCCATATTGAAATCTTTGTCTTGGACATCTGTAGGCTTGTAATATTTATCTTGGACATATGTACTCTCCCCTTGTCTTTGAAATCAATGAAAATGATAATTCCAACAATTTTAAGTTTGATGAAATTCTCTAAGCTCGTGGACCTAATTTGATGGTTGTGCCATATTCTATTCCTAACTTTTCTGCTAGTTCTCCTATTATGGTTTCTTCTTTAGAATATGACAATGAGGATGAAAATCCACATCTGTTTACTCATATTCCTTAATTTAGTTCCATTGAACACAAATTGACACCCACACCACAAATTCATAGATGGTTTCATACAACATGAAAATAAGTTGGTGATCTTGTTGGTAATCCTTTAAATTTGCATCATACATATTTACAGTTATAGTGAGTTTCTTTTCTTTTGGATCAAGTTTTAGAGACTCATGATCTAGAAACATTTGTATAAGCTTCCGACCATATTGATTGGGATGGAACAATGAATGAGCACTATCATTCCTTTATGGTGAATGACACTTGGGATCTTGTACCTCCTCCAAAAGGAAGAAAATTTGACAGATGTAAATGGGTGTATAAAACTAAGTATGGATTCGATGGAAGTGTTGAAAGACATAACGATTGATTAGTTTCCAAAACAATTTCTCAAGTAGAAAGGATTGATTATAATGAATCCTTTACCCCCATAGAAAAAATGAATTCCATCCACCTTGGTCCTACCCTTACCTCTTGATATAAATGGGAGGTCCATTAGATGGAGTAAATATTCCTTCTTCCATGGGGATTTACAAGAACAAATTTACATGGGATAACCTTCTAGTTATATTTAGAATGAATCCATCCTTGTTTTTCATTTGAAGAAATATTTGTATGGCCTTAATCAATCTCCTTGGGTTTGGTATGCTAAAATGGATAACTTTCTTCTTTACATTAGATTTTCTAGATGCCATTTTGAGCCCAATGTATATAGAAAGAAAGTATGCAACATTCTCATAATACTTGTTCTTTATATTGATAACCTTATTTAGTGACCCCAAAATTTTAACCCATGTGAAATCCAACCTTAATAAGAAATTTGAAATGACATACTTAGAACATTTGCATTATTTTCTTGGCCTTCAAGTCTTGCAAACCAAGGAATGAATTTCCATTTCCTAGTCTAAGTATGCATGTGACCTTCTTCACTTCTTTCACATGTAATATTGTAAACTAACTCCATCTCCCTTCCAGTTTGGAATCAAACTTGTTTCCACCTATACTATGCCTAAAGTAGATGCAACTTTGTACTATCATTTAGTTGGTAGCCTTTTGTACTTGACACATACTCGTGTTGATATTTCCTTTGTTGTTGGTCTTGTTTATTGGTATATGAAAAAACCCCATGAGAGACATTGAAAAGAAAGAAAAAGGAAACTTCAATATATCCAATGTACAATTCAGTTTGGGATACATTACATTTCATCAAGGACTCATTTATTGGTTGGTTTCATTGACTCTGGTTGGGTTGGTGACACTGATGATTGAAATTCTACTACAGGTTATGTTTTTAGTCTTGGTTCTCTACCTATCAGTTGGCTTGTAAGAAGCAACATTACCTCACACTTTATTTAGTAGAAGTAAAGTATCAAGTAGTAGTTAGTGAAAGTCAAGAAGCCTTATGGATTTGGTAGATCCTTCTAGAGTTTAGATTCTAGTAGCAACATCTAACCACACTTTGGAGAAATAATCATTGTGCCATTTAGCTCACTAAATATTGAGTTTAGTGTTAGTGCAACGAAAAAATTGACTTGCAAATGCTCTTCATTAGAAGGCTTCTTCAAGATCATGTTCTCTAAGTGCACTATTTCACTACAAATGATCAAGTTGCAAAGGTTTTCACAAAGTCTCTTACATAAGTTCTATCAATGTTATGAGTTCAAGAAGTCATTATTAAGGGGGAAATAGGCTCTAATGCCTCTTTCCTTATTCTATTATGTCACCTTTGTAAATCCTTCAATCATATCCCAAGTTTTTCTTAAGGGGGGATGTTAGGATATTTAGATTCTTACAAGTTAGTTAAGATCAACTTGGTCTAATGTGTTTCTTTAGTATGCATTTTAATTATCGAATCTGGTGGTCAAACTTATATTCTAGACATTAAGTGATATGATGGTTCATCTTATCCTCGATACTAACAACTATATTGATCCATGGATTAACACCTAATTGGTCCATGATCTTTATTTAAAGATCATGGAGGGTCATTTGTTGATGATATATTGTGAAAAACACATATGCATTTTTTTTTTTGCATTAATATATTTCCTCAAGTGGCCATTTTGGTTGGGGCCATGGACTATTTCCCTCTCCAAGGGTTTTACCACGTAATACATTGGTGTAATGATATTTGATATGTTTTTGTGATTTGTTTCCTTAAGGTGTTCAACATGTGTGTATATACTTTGTTTATTGAAAAATTGTACTTAGACAATTGTTGGGGATCTAATAAAGACTACCTATTTTTTCATTATATGGTCACTTGTTCTCCTTCCATCAATATGTGTATGCTTATGTAGATAGATAAACTATTTATTATGGTTCTTTGCTTGAACTGTGCAATTGGTAAGCACATATTAAGGAAGCACACCAACAAGTTTTGTAGATGAAGGATTTTTTAAAACCATCACAGGAAGATGTACAAAGTGCACCTCTCATCACCAAGATTGACTACCCTATTGATATGAAGAACATAAATATAAATATAGAATAATCTTTGGACAATTGGGGTAGCATTAGAGATGATTTAAAATCTATTGCACATGATATTTATAAATTAGCATGGAAGCTTATGGGAAGACAAGAACAAAACAAGATGAGAGACTAGTCACTAGAGGCCCATATTATAACACTATAAGACTCATTGAGGTCTGGATTGAGGACCAGATTATTTTTTGTCTTGATTCTCTACCTATCACTTGCCTTGTAAGAAGCAACATTCCCTCACACTTTATTTAGTAGAAGTAAAGTATCAAGTAGTAGTTAGTGCAAGTCAAGAATCCTTATGGATTTGGTAGATCCTTCTAGAGTTTAGAATCTAGTAGCAACATCTAACCACACTTTGGAGCCATTTAGCTCTCTAAAGATCTAATTTAGTGTTAGTGCAACAAACAAATTGACCTGCAAATGCGCTTCATTAAAAGGCTTCTTCAGGATCATGTTCTCGAAGTGCACTATTGCACTACAAATGATCAAGTTGCAAAGGTTTTCACAAAGTCTCTTACATAAGTGAACTTTTCCAAACATCTAACAATGTTATGAGTTCAAGAAGTCATTATTAATAGGGAAATAGGCTCTAATGCCTCTTTCCTTATTCTATTATGTCACCTTTGTAAATACTTCAATCATATACCAAGTTTTTCTTAAGGGGGGATGTTAGGATATTTAGATTCTTACCAATTAGTTAAGATCAACTTGGTCTAATGTGTTTCTTTAGTATGCATTTTAATTATCAAATCCGACGGTCACACTTATATTCTAGACATTAAGTGATATGATGTTTCATCTTCTACTTGATACTAAAAACTATATTGATCCATGGATTAACACCTAATTGGTCCATGATCTTTATTTAAAGAGCATGGAGGGTCATTTTTTGATGATATATTGTGAAAAACACATATGCAAATTAATTTTCTTTTGCATTAATATATTTACTCAAGTGGCCATTTTGGTCGGGGCCATGGACTGTTTCCCTCTCCAAGGGTTTTACCATGTAATACATTGGTGTAATGATATTTGATATGTTTGTGTGACTGGTTTCCTTAAGGTGTTCAACATGTGTGTATATACTTTGTTTATTGAAAAATTGTACTTAGAAAGTTGTTGGGGATCTAATAAAGACTACCTATTTTTCCATTCTATGGTCACTTGTTCTGCTTCCATCAATATGTGTATGCTTATGTAAATAGATAAACTATTTATTATGATTCTTTGCTTGAACTGTGAAATTGGTAAGCACATATTGAGGTCTGGATTGAGGACTGGATTGAGGACCAGATTATGTTTTTAGTCTTGGTTCTCTACCTATCACTTGGATTGTAAGAAGCAACATTTCCTCACACTTTCTTTAGTAGAAGTAAAGTATCAAGTAGTAGTTAGTGCAAGTCAAGAAGTCTTATGGATTTGGCAGATCCTTCCAAAGTTTAGATTCTAGTAGCAACATCTAACCACACTTTGGAGGAATAATCATTGTGCCATTTATATCTCTAAAGATCTAGTTTAGAGTTAGCGCAAAAAACAAATTGACCTGCAAATGCGCTTCATTAGAAGGCTTCTTCAAGATCATGTTCTCGAAGTGCACTATTGCACTACAAATGATCAAGTTGCAAAGGTTTTCACAAAGATTCTTACAAAAGTGAAGTTTTCCAAACTTCTATCATTGTTATGAGTTCAAGAAGTCATTATTAAGGGGGAAATAGGCTCTACTGCCTCTTTCCTTATTCTATTATGCCACCTTTGTAAATCCTTCTATCATATACCAAGTTTTTCTTAAGGGGGGATGTTAGGATATTTAGATTCTTACAAGTTAGTTAAGATCAACTTCGTCTAATGTGTTTCTTTAGTATGCATTTTAATTATCGAATCCTATGGTCATACTTATATTCTAGACATTAAGTGATATGATGGTTCACCTTTTCCTATCTGGATTGAGGTCCAGATTGAAGACCAGATTATGTTTTTAGTCTTGGTTCTCTACCTATCACTTGGCTTGTAAGAAGCAACATTCCCTCACACTTTCTTTAGTAGAAGTAAAGTATGCATTTTAATTATCGAATCCGATGGTCACACTTATATTCTAGACATTAAGTGATATGATGGTTCATCTTCTCCTCGATACTAAAAACTATATTGATCCATGGATTAACACCTAATTGGTCCATGATATTTATTTAAAGAGCATGGAGGGTCATTTGTTGATGATATATTGTGAAAAACACATATGCAAATTATTTTTCTTTTGCATTAATATATTTACTCAAGTGGCCATTTTGGTTGGGGCCATTGTTTCCTTCTCCAAGGGTTTTACCACGTAATACATTGGTGTAATGATATTTGATATGTTTGTGTGATTGGTTTCCTTAAGGTGTTCAACATGTGTGTATATACTTTGTTTATTGAAAACTTGTACTTAGACAATTTTTAGGGATCTAATAAAGACTACCTGTTTTTTAATTCTATGGTCACTTGTTCTCCTTCCATCAATATGTGTATGCTTATGTAGATAGATAAACTGTTTATTATGGTTCTTTTTTTGAACTGTGCAATTGATAAGAACATATTAAGGAAGCACATCAACAAGTTTTGTAGATGAAGGATTTTTTAAAACCATCACAGGAAGAAGTACAAAGCGCACCTCTCATCACCAAAATCAACTACCCTATTGATATGAATAACATAAATAAAAATATAGAATAAGCTTTGGACAATTGGGGTAGCATTAGAGATGAGTTAAAATCCATTGCACATGATATTTATAAATTAGCATGGAAGCTGATGGGAAGACAAGAAAAAAACAAGATGAGAGACTAGAGGCCCATATTATAACACTATAAGACTCATTCTTCAATCCAAATCATTTAGTAAACCAACCATCAACCATAAAAGAACCAACATAAACCAGTAGCATACAACTAGATAAGTGATTTTGAAGAATTGTTTTGTAATTTTGATATAATTTTTCATCCATCTTCTCTCTTCTTTGGGATAAAGAAGGATTTGAGGTTACGAGATGTATTGTAGGATCCTTATTTAACTAGTTAACTAAAAGAGTTGTATCTAAGATTCAACTAGCAGTGAATCGATTGGTCAATAGACCAAGGTAGTTACAACAATTTCAACTACTTCCCCTCTATGTAAGAGTATAAATGTGTATCAATACGCCATTGTACTTAGGGAGTTATCGAGGATATAAAAAAGACTATGAATTTGTTGGATCATTGGTTAGTTTCTCTCTCTACATCTATGTGCGTATTCTCATGTAGATAGACATATTGTATATTATGGTTCTTTTCTTACACTATGCAATTGGTAACTAGATTACATTAATTGTGTTAGTGACACAACATGTCCTTCCTTTCTAAAATGATATGATCTCAAAGTGTAAGGGAGAAGAAGATAAAACTGCGATTGGTACTCGAAGGTGTACTTGTAACATCCTGCTCTTACGCGCACTTGATGTGACTTATTCTTTGAGTACACTTGCGAGCAAGTGATCCGGTTCATTATATGATTGACTTCTTCAATTATGGATTTTGATGATGAGACTGTGGATTATGATGTTATATTATGTTATTTATGTATAGACATATGCTATTGATTGGTTTCTCCTAAGTGTGCAGAACTCTTGACTGATTGAGGATGCCTATGGCATCAATGGACCTCCTTGGAATCTAGATCGAGTCAGGGAGTGGACTGTATATGGTTTGAGTATTTATGTTATTGCATATGTGACATATGATGGGGTATATTATGATGTTGTTTATGGATCACTGACACATTTCGTTGATGGATGTAGATTGATGATTTCTTGCTAATCAGGCTCACATTTGGAGTAAAGGGGTCATGCATGACAACCATAGATATTGAGGGAGATGTGTGGCAGGAACCCCACCAAAACCTACTAGCACTCTCGCAGTGGCTCGAACTATAGGTTAACAATTACCTAGTTCGAGAGATCCACGATGTCACGAGGGAAGACTAAGACAGTCACTCACAAAGATTCTAAGGGGAGCACAATAAGGCAGGGTCCTTATTCTTTAGAAGCCCTTACTCTCCCACCAGGTTTCTTGACGAAGTTTTGACTCCAAGGGTTAGACATCTACCAAAATCAGTTAAAAGGTGAGTGGCACCCTTGGAGCACGTAGTGCATCTTGAAGGGCACATCACGATGTTTAAACATAGGTGAGTCAATGAACCTAGGTGCCTAGAAAACAATATCTTACCTTGACATGGTCAGCCTTAAAATAATTATTTATAAGTAAAGTTTATTAATTATAACCTTTCCCTTAAAAATTTGCTAAGCCTAGTTGAATTTAAAGCCTAGGTCTAAGAAGGATTGGGGACTAAAAATTAATTAAGAAATTAATAAATGGGGGATGAAGAAAAAGGGGGGAATAAAAATCAAATTAGAATTTAAAGGAGGATTAAATTATCAAAATAATTAATTGTTGTTTATGTGCAAAACTTGCTAAGTTCAAACTTAGACAAAAAGGGGAAATTATATGCAAAAGGAATGTGGAACATAGAAAGGAATCTAGTCTAGAGAACTTTCCTAAAAATAACTCAACTAAGATTTAAGAAACATGTCATTCATTAAGGGAATTTGAGGGAATAAAGGGACAACAAGGAGCATTTTTAGGAACACTTTTAGGTGGGTGAGGGAAATTGGCAATTTAATTTAATTAATTAAATGAATTTCTGGTGAAACTAAGGGATTAGGTGACAAGTGTACGAGGGAGAATATTTCTTAATTAATTTTTAATGAAACTAATTTAATGTGAAAATGGAAAGGTCACTAAAAGAACTCTATAAAAGAAACGACAGAGGAGGGAAATGAACACAATTGGAAAGCGTAATGTTATGCTACTGTATTTTTCTTGACTGATTTTTCTTGTGGGAGTTGGGATACCCAGTTCGAATAAAGAGTGGTAGCTCGACCTTGCGAGGTGAGCTGGGAGCTAGCTTATTCTTTGGTTTGTGTGCTTGGCCCCTTTGCGGCTTGGGGGGCTCAGGGGGATGCTGAGTATCCCTAGCATTGGCTGGGAGGTACCAGTGAGGTCTCAACGATTAGCAAACAAGGAGCTGGATGGAGTGTAAGCGTGAGACACCAACTTCGGATTCTTGACCCTTTGGTTACGATACAAATGTCTAAAAGTTGTTGTTGTAAATTAGTTAAATGTTTTGTATGTTGAAATTATATGTTTATGGAATTGTAATGTTTTTTTGGTATAGTTGGGAAAGATTTATTGATGTGGTTACTTAAATGATTTAAATGGATTTCCCCTCTCGGTTGAAATTCAACTGTTGTCTCCTTCCCATTACCCCTGCTTAAATTTAAATGTTTGGATATATGACTATAATACCATTCTTCTGCGTTGAGGAAGAGACGTGGCTCTGTGCACTCCCACCCAGATCAGTTTTTAGTTTAGTTTATCTCAGTCCCAAGTAATTTTGCCCAACGTCTCCCTTCATCTGACGCATTCCATCTCTTCATTCGTTGCAAATTCTGGGCGTTTTCCTCCTTGAAATTTCTCCAGTTGTTTTTCCACCTCTTCATTCCTGACTAACACCCATGGTGTTACCCATTTGTTTACTCCCAAATGCCCTTCCCTTCTGAGCGATTTGTTTGTTCTCTTCTCAGCTAATGGAGAAAATCGCCCAACGATTTCTCTACTAAACCTAGGCGTTTGAATGGATGACCCTTGCCTTTTTATCCCTCTTTGAAAAACATTCGACCGATGTCTCTGCATTTCCATTTGGGGTGATTTATTTTCATTCCCTTCTCCTCGACGATGATGAGGGATGCCCAAGAAGAACCCACACAAATTTTTCCCTCATCTCTGCATTTTCGCCAGCCATAAACCCATTGCGTTTTTGTCTCGTTTCACGGAAATTTTGGAGCCTTACGTTGCCTAAGATTGTACATATTATGATTTGGTCCTTAGGTTAAGTTCTATCAAATTTTGCAACTCTGTTCGTTGCAGATACCTTGATGGCCTCTAGAAAACAATCCCATAATTTGAGCGGTTAGATTATGTGTATTTCCTTTGATTTTTGAAGTATTTATTTTGGTGGAACGATTTGGGGCTGTAGCATTAAATCGACCTCCCTAAGCACCTTTGCATTCATTTACTGTCCCTTCCTTCAAGCTTATCCATTCCTAGAGCTATTCGCTGTCTATATTGCAATTTTGAATTCTTTTCAGAATTTTTCCATTTTAAGGTTCGAATCAAGGGCCAGATTAGGTAGGAGCACTGATTCAATGGCTAAATTGAGTACTGCAACTCTTGTTTCGGTCTCTATTCCTTATCGCCTTACGTAGATTTGGGTTAGGCAAAATCTAGTGAATTATTGACACTTGTGAGTTGAGTTTTGAAGTTTTTGATTTAAGTTTCTATTCCCATGTCTTGTACAGTTCTGAAGATAATTATTGTCTTAAAGGAAATCTAGATGCGTTGCTCTATTTTGTTGAGAACTTAATTTTTATATTTTGTTCTGCTCTTAGGTATATTTGTGTTTATTTTATTAACTGGAATCAACTCGTGGTGCAAGATTGAACTCACAACGTGATGTGAATTTTTAATTTCGCCCTGTATTCATTCCCTTCCTGGCGATTTTATTCCCTTGATTTATCTCTGAGTATGGATTTTATAGTTCACCTAGCTTCCTTCATCAAATTTTTTCTAAGATTCTTTATTAACTCTGTTTTTGGTGTGACCCACCAGGGTTTACCTCTGTGTTTCCTTGAAAATTGGATAGTGACCCTTCCTTCCTCGCTTGGTAGTTTTATTAAGTAAAAATCTTACGTGTTGGAATCTTATATCTCTGTGTGTTGACTGTCAACCCTCTGTGCTGGAATCCCATATTCATTGGGTATTTAGATGCTGGTCAAGTATCAATCCGTTTCCTTGTTGCTGAGTATAATTCAAACTAGAGGAATTACTAGAAAATTTATGTAAGTACTTCACCTCAGGAAATCCCCTTTTTGCTTGTTGGAACTTAAAACCATTTTATATTCTATAGGAATATCATGTTATGTTCTTCATAGTCACTTCATTGCAACTCATTGAGGTCTTGTTGTTAGCCTTGAACACCTGGAATGATGTTCCCTTACCTTTAACCTCTACTTTTTCAGTTGCAGTTCTTACCCATAACAATTTCTTGTTGCCTGTTTTCTTTTTATTTCGATTTGTTTTTTTGTATTCAGAATTTGTTTCATAACAGGGTCCAGATGGAGGACCGGGTGAAGGTTCAGATTGAAGACTGGATTGAGGTCCATATTGAAAGCTAAATCGTTTTGCAAAGGTTCAAGGGTTGGAATAAATTCCATAACTCTTCCTTTGGATTATTAACTCAGAAAGTAGCTTAACATCTAATTATCTATTAATTGTTACATCATATTGGTCATTCTTAACTCTAATGAAATTGAGAAAAGTAAATGCACTCTTATTTATGGAAGAATAAGTTATGGTATTCCTTGAATTTCTTTATGGATATGTAAGCTGTTGATTTTTTAATTATTGCATTATGCTGATTTTATTAGTTTTCTAAAATGGGTACATGATGGTCATCATGTTAAATTATTGTATTGTTTAAGTAGGGATGATATCCTTTTAGTGCTTAGTTGGATATGTAAAGTAACTTGATGTCCTTACGTAATGGGTGATGATTGATATTCTTATGGATCCCTTAGACATGAGTTTAGCATAGACTCGTCGATTGTAAATTACAATTATGATTCATAAATCTTACGTAACACTGCCTTATAAAAATTTCGCTTAATCATTACCTGAAGGATGGATTGAGTAGATTAGATTAGACCCCGCACTATGATGATTTATGTTGATGTATGAGTGATATTCTAGTATAGAGTTATGAGATGTGATTTATTAGAGGATGTAGACACTTCCTTGTTCCTCAGAACAGTCGCCAGCCTTGAGACCTTAAATGGTTAAAATCAATTGGAACCTGAGCTTGAGCATTTCTTATGTGTCCTGGAGGTCCTAACCTTGTAGGGTAGGTTGGGGGGGTAGTATCTTATGTCAGTTTATGACTATATTTATGATCCTTAAGTAACGTTATGTTATCTCCTATGATCTTGATGTTACCTGATGATATTCCTTATGAGACGAATTGAGAAATTTATGATTCGTGCTGTGATGTGTCATTATTAAAGAATGCATTTGTTATGGGATGTTTTTTATTTTGCTAATGTGTCGATAAATGTATCGTTATTCATTGCAATGTTGTGCCATATTATGTCGTGCAGGTTATTAATGTGTTAATATTGTTTCATTAATATGTCGGATGATATGCCAATGACGTTTTTATTAATTGTGATGCATATTTCCTAATGCAAAGATTTTTTTTTTACCTGTTGTATGTTGCTTTGGTTGTCATAATAGAGGGCTATTACATATGGTATCAGAGCGGGTTCAACCCCGCGACTTGGGATCATTACACCTTCTTCTATAGCAAACACTTGGTTATAGTTGGTCGCTAACTAATTTGAATTGTATTCGTGTTGGTAATCATGGTTTGAGGATTCCACGGAGGTAGACGACGTGGTGCTAGGGGAGGAGGCGTGATGCCTCTAGTAGCACCCACGCCATAAGGGTCTAACCCCCAAGGAGAAGAACTAGTCGTCAGATAGGAAAAGGTAGTTGTGGGGGATGTGGTTGGGTTGATGAGGTCCTTTCAGATTATGTTAGAGGACCTTATTAACCATTTGGAGAGAGATGAGGCCAGGGCATCGACACCCCATTGAGGGTCCACCATGTGCCCCAACCGGTACTGGTAGCATTCACCGAGAACTTGAGAAGGTTAAGTTTTCTAAGTTCTTTGGTTCCATGGATGGTGCAACCGCCGAGGCATGGTTGGAGAATATGACGATGTTCTTTTCACTTCACGACTATACCTCCAACATGAAGGTCCACATGGTGGTATTTCAGCTAAAGGGGAGCACTCTGCTATGGTGGAAGACGCTCCTACCACAACTAACCATGGCCATCGAAGACGTGTCATGGGAACTATTCGAGGAGAGGTTCTGGGAGAGGTATCTATCAGAGGAATTCATTGAGCATTAGCTTAATGAGTTCAACGCCTTGCGATAGGGCAGTCGTATGGTGCCTGAGTACAAGGACCATTTCATGGAGCTGCTTAGGTATGATCCACATTTGAACACTGAGAAGCTTAAGGTCAACAAGTTCGTGTTTGGCCTTAATGTAAACATTCATGCAAAAGTGAGTATTTTAATGGCTCAGATGTTGCACTATGTTGTCTAGAAGGCCCTCATAGCTGAGAAGGATATCATCAGTGGGGGTCAGAGCAGGACTACGACAATATTGATGGGATATATGACATCTAGTGTGAAACAACATTAGATACCAACCAGACATATACCAAGGTATCGAGGCGCTCAAAGAGGATCCACACTCACGACACCATGGTGACCACCATCTCACCAACAGACTCCCTATAGAGGACCACAACACCAACAACAACATCATCCACAACAACAATAGTTCAGGCCTGTTTAGTAGAATAGACCAGGGTTACAGGTTAGTGGGCCATCAACTTCTACTTCAGGGACCAGGAGTACTAGACCAAAGACTTGATGTTGGACATGTGGATATCCACATTACCAACATGACTATTTGGTTGAGAGGGCCAAAGAAGTTAGGTCATTTGGGCAAAATACAATAGGATATTTGGGAAAGGCCCATCAGATTCATGCAGTGGTGAACAACTGCTAGGCTGAGCACCAGTCTACTGTGCTCGATACATCAGGTACCATCGCTGACCACACCCTTAGTATTTTGATAGATCCAGGTGCTACAAAGAGATTTATTTCTGGTGTAGCGCTAAAAATAATTAAGGTAAAGGAATTCGAACATGATGAGTTTAGCTACATAGAAATGGCTTTTGGAGCCAAACAAAAGGTTGGAGGAAAGGTTACGGGAAATAGCCTTAACCTGGGACATTTTTTCATGAAGGCCAACCTGTACGTCATGATCTTAGGATCTTATGATGTCGTGATCAGTATGGATTCGTTGGAATCACATGAGGCGATACTCAACTGTAAGACAAAACGGTTGAGTTTGATCGACGATGAGGGACATAGACGTGTGATTGTAGGAAGGAACTCCAGAGTTTCCCTAAGGTTAATCTCTTCCCTACAACTACGAAAGAGCATGCGCAAGGGTACAACGATGAAAGAGCATGCACAAGGGGTGAAATATATATGAAATCCTTGTGTTGAACTAAAAGGGCATGGAAAAAGGACTAGACAACCTTCTGGTAGTACAAGAATTTTTAGACATATTCCCAGAGGAGTTACCAGGGTTTCTTTCTGAGAGGGAATTGGAATTTAATATTGGATTACTGAGAGGGAGGGTGAATCAGTAATAGCATAATTATAATCCTTTTTCTTCAAATGTTATATCAATGTAGAATTATTATCCAATAATGAGCAGTAAGAAATAAACAATCACACACATACACAGTACACCAGTGTTTTATGTGGAAACCCAAATCAAGAGAAAACCATGGAATGATTTTTCTTATATGTCTTGAAGAATTACATTCATTAGAAGCAAAAAATTCCTTTGTTTTCTAGCTGCAACTGGAAGGAGGCTCCAACCCCCTAGTTTCTTAGGCTACAACCTGAGGGAATATCCAACTCCCCAATTCTCTGGCTACAACCAGAAGGAGGATACAACCCCCAATGTTCTCCGGCTACAACCGGAAGGTGGCTACAACCACCTGTCCTTGCCCCATCCTGCCACCCTAAAGTAGAAGTATAATGATGGAACCACTGTCACACTATCACTGTGAGATATGCCGCTGTAAACCTGTACCAATAAATTTGAACCATGCATCAACCTGTAATCAACCTTTACCATAAACAAGTGCATCAACCATGCACCAACCTATAATCAACCTGTACCATAAAAAAGTGCATCCAACCATGTACCAAGTATGTACCAATCATGTTTCAACTACTCATAAACTATGACTCATCAATATGTACCAACATCATCAAATATACACCTCATGTATGTGCGCCAACTCATCAACTACTTGTCTCAACCATGTACTCAACATGTACCACAACCAAAAGCC
>JZKD02S1673207.1:908288-922424 GCA_000966675.3 Picea glauca | reverse complement strand
CATACATGAATGAATGAGAAGAGGCCCTTGCCTTTCCTTTATACTTTTTGGCTCACCTTGTCCCTCCAAAGTGACTTTCATTTTATTAATTATTAATTAATTAATTAAATCACTTTAATTAATTAATTAACCTTTCTACCTTTGAAAATCTCCTTATCTCTCCTTGTGGCTTCCCTGGCCACTGAAAGTCACTTCTAGCCATCCCATCCTATAGGGTTTCTCCTTTCGATTCCAATGAGCTATTACACTGAGAGGTTCCTCCAAGTAATGTGCCCAAAATGACCTCTTCAGTGAATTCCATTGACTTATAGCTTAAAATAGTCAAAATCATGGAAATCGTCGGAATGCAATGAAACCAAAGCCAACCTGTGTGGAATGGCTCATAATGATGGAATATGATCATCGATACAATATGGACCCCACAATGCCTCTCAAATACCACTGTACTCGCTATAACATCCATCTGGCTACTCTGGTCATCATAAATCTCTACACTATGATGATGTCCCAAAGTGGGGAAATTACACTAGATTAAAAAAAAACATAAATAACAACATTATAAACAAAAGGCTAAAGCCAAAATGCATATATGTCGTTCTATTAAGTTTTTGGAATCACTTGTCCATTCTGTAGTCCTGAAAGATTTGTTTTGGATAATAGACTTTAAAGATTGAAAAAATTAATACATAAATGATAATAATTAACCATGTATTGATAAAAAAGACTAAAACTATTTAAATCAATGCATAATCAATTATTCAAAGAATATGAAGATATTATAATGAAAATAAAACCATTTTACTCACAGGATAAAAGCCATTAAGAAACCTGGAATTCCATATTCTTCTTTGAAAATACTCGTCCATTCTCCCAAAGATTCCAGCCATCCATTACTCCATTTGAAAAGAAATAAAAAGTTTACAAAAGATATAATATACAAAAGAGAAAGGATAAAAATCCTCCTCTCCAATTCTTGGATCCATTTGGCTCTGAACTTTCTCATATATTTATACAATGAATGAATAGTCTGGGCGTCACTATTAATTTTCGCCACCTGAAATTTTCCTCGTAAAAAGACATCAATATCTCTCAAATCGTGCATTGTTTTGGGAAATCTCCAAGCATAGGATAAATGGGTCCATTTGGGTTCTGGGTTTTAAATCGTTTCTTCAAATTCCTCACGGTTTCGCTGCAATCAGTTCTGCAAAATCGTCTATCTGATCTTGACGCCTTTCCAAATTTTATTTGTTGTTGCTCATACAATTATTTGTAGCAATCCAAAATTATTTTTGGATCAATCATCTTGAACGTATTTGGATAACAAAATCAAGCCATGATCAGATTCGTATTAAATATTTGATAATAGAAACCTGTGAAACAAAAAGAAACCTAAATTAATAACGTAAAAATTGTGAATAAAACAAAATCTAAAAAATAAAAAAATGAATTTAAACTAACTATAACTTATAAACAAACATTGTTTATAATTTGCTTTCAAATATGATCTAGAAGCTTCAAGTTAATGGAGAAAAAATATTAATTTTAGTGTTTTACAAAATGAAGCAAATGATAGATAAATCTTTTATTATTATTATTTTGAAATGAGATGCAAAATGAAAAAATAATTTAATTAATTAATATCACCAAATGATTTCATGAAAATGAGAAACCAACCAAAATATTATTTTATGAAGTATTGAACCCATTATTCAAAATAGTCAAACTGGCTAATGAGCAAAAGAAAGAACACATAATCATAATTTAAACGAAAGTAAACATTTGATAAAAAATAATGTTTTGTTTAAATTGAGATTTTTATGCTTGTTTCTAACTTTTGACATATACTCTTGTAATGAATATATCATACTATAGTGAATGTATTAAGTTTGTCTCAAAGAAAGCCAAGGTATGGAACTATTTGAAAATGTTGATTCTGTAGCTCATTATAATTATCAAGATTCTAACGGGGGGGCCTTTAAATTTTGTAAAAAATTTAGGGGGAGTTGTTGGGGCCCAACACAACCTTAATCAACATTTACCATCGACCTAAAACTGGGGACCGAACCGATAGAAAGAACGTCGTATCGGATGTCAACCCCTGAGTTACAGGAGTTGAAAATGCAAATTAAGGAGTTGTTGGACCTAGGACTTATACATCCAAGTGTGTCACCTTGGGGTGCACCTGTTATTTTCATATGAAAGAAGGATGGGTTGTGGAGACTTTGCATCGACTACCATCAATTGAACAAGGAAACGATCAAGAACCAATATCCTTTGCCAAGAATAGACAATTTATTTGATCAGAAGAAGAGAACGACGATGTTTCATATTTGTATAGAATATTATCTTTATATAGAAAAAAAGAGGAGGAATTTCAAGAATACAAAGAATTTTGATTTGACCGCCTATAGTTTTTTGATGAATGTTTTCAAGTCATGTTAGGTTTGTTGTTATTATTATCAAATATTAGACAGTTTAAGTGCCCATTCTAATTTGTAAGTGTCCATTCGAAAAGTAATTGTTTTGTTTGAGAACTCGACTAATGGTCAATCCATTCAACTAGCAGTCAAACATGCTAGAAGATGACCAAGAAATGTTTTTTTGATACGACACAAGATGAGATAATATAAATGGCATCAAGTTCCTTTTAATAATATTTAACTTTACAGAGTTCCTTTCAATCGTTTTTGCAGGTTTATACTGAGTTTTCAAGACAAAATAATTATGTGTAAATTTTGGTCTCTATGAGTCATTATTATCAAAAGGAGAAATGCATATGAAGTCTTGAATAGAAGTTGCATGAAGGATAAGTTTACTTAGTCAAGTTGAGTCTCTAGTCTTAGTAAAAAAATGAAAACAAAAAAATGTTATGCTGTCGATTGCGTTGGTTTCAAGACATATTGAAAATATGAGTCAAAGCAGAAAGGAGGGGGTTAAACGTGTGTATTTCAAAGGCATGCGATCCCCTCCACCTATGTAATGTAATTCGACATCTAACTGACTATATTGATTCTTTACCAGTTTCAGTCGATATCTAGTCGACGACATTTTATTAAGTTGTAAAAGTCTGGTACCAACAAAAGCATCTTTAGTTTTTTAGTGAGTTGTTGAGTCAAGTCATAGTCAATTTATCCTTCATTAATATCAAACACATAATCCATATATTTTAAAAGAACTCAAAAGCATGAAGAAGCACATCCATGTTTCACAAGCAACAAGCAAAGCAGTAAAAAAATGAGCATTGATGATGGCACAAGAAAGACTGAATTGATGGAGCCCCCTCGTATAAAACTTGTAGAATAGTTCCTGTTGTGACCTCATAAACCAAAAATAAGAGAAATGGTAGGTTGGCCGAAGGATGATGTTCCACCGTAAGGTGTGTGTGTAATATTCCATATATAAAAAGTATGAAGAACATAAATAAAATGCTAGAAATGGCAGATGAACAACAATATAACCAAAATAACACCACAATAATACTGAAATGATAAAAAAATAACACCAAAAAGAGCACTTCGATTACTGAGAGCAATGTTCACGGGCCTCTTCAAGAGGGAAACCTCCAGTCGAGCATATCTCTATTACAATAATATCCAAGATAGGGTTCTCATACCCTCGACTCCTATATATACTAAATATGTCTATCAATATAACCATATAAAGGAAGATCCTTCTAGAAGCGAAAGCTTCTATTAGGTCTTCTCACATTCGACTTATTCTACTTTATTGCAAGGCCTTATTAATATTGACCTTTATTACATCGGAATACATTGTTCTACCTATGTGAGGGGTTAGGTCCCTAACATGTCCTCCCCCTTAAAAACAACCTTGTCCTCAAGGCTTGAGATGTGGAAATTGTTGCAGAATGGTAGCTGGTTCCCAAGTGGCATCTGCTGGAGTTGTATCTTTCCACTGGACTGACACTTCCTTGATGGTTCACCGATGTAGGAGATGCTCATGCTGGTCCAAAACTGCTTGTGGCTGTAGCCAAATGGAACCTTCTTTGTCCAACTCGGGAAGGTTGGTTTGAGTTTGGCACTTAGTTCCAATCACCTTCTTCAAGCAAGAAACATGAAATATGTAGCTTAGAATGACTGGGAAAAGCTAACTAATAGGCCACTTGTTCCACATGCTTGAGAACTATATAAGGACCATAAAATTTGGGCACCAACTTCTGAAAATGGTCGACCTTGAGGGAATTTTTCTTGTAAGGTTGAATTCGAAGAAACACCTGATCCCCTTCTGCAAAATGATGTTCAGAGTGACCTTGATCTGCTTGTTGCTTCATGCGATTCTAGTCCATCACCAAATTATATTTGAGGGTATGGAGAATAGCCTCTCAAACTATAAGCATTTTTTCAACCGCCTGGACCTTTGAGACACCTGGTAAATATGAGAGAACTGACGGTGTCTTTTGTCCATATACCGCTTCAAAAGGAGTCACGCGGGTAGATGTATGGTATGAAGTGTTGTACCACCATTCATCTAGGGGTAACCATTGAGCCCACTGATTTTTATTTTCTGATGCAAAACACCTCAAATATGTTTCCAAACACTTGTTGACAACTTCTATTTGACCATCCATCTGGGGATGATAAGCTGTGTTGAGATGCAATTGGGTGCCTTGTAGCTTGATTAGTTCTTGCCAAAAATTGCTGGTGAAAGTTGGGCTGCGATAAAAACAATAGAATGCGGCATGCCATGAAGCTTGAAGACCTAATCCATGAAAAGTTGAGCCACTGTGGATGCTATAAATGGGTGTTGAAGAGCACAAAAATGAGCATACTTGGAAAGGTGATCAACTACCACCATGATGACTGATTTATTGCCCAATTAGGTAAGCCTGTAATAAAATCCATAGAGATATCCCTCCAAATAGCAAGTGGAATCAGAAGTGGTTGTAGGGTGCCAAGAGATTTGATTGTTTCACCCTTTTTGCGTTGACAGACATCACATTTGACCACAAAATTATGAATGTCTTGTTTCATACCATCCCAGAAAAAAGAACATTTGAACCTATCATAGGTTTTGGTAAACCCGAAGTGCCCAGCTGTGGGTGTAGCATGAAGCTTAGAAAGCACTGTGGATTTAAGTTTTGTCTGTTTACTTAAATATAAATGGCCTTTATATTGAAGCTCATCATGGAGTCAAGAGTACCTTGGGGAAACTGGAGAATTGGACTACAACTATTGTATCAGAAGTGAACTTTTGGGATCATGTATCCATTCTTGGCGAACGTCTTGGAGCTAATCTGGTACAATGAAGGAGAGAGAAAAAGTGAGCCTTCATCTTCATATTTTCAGGAAAGTGCATCTGCCACCACATTGTCTTTGCCTTTCTTGTAAATGATCTCATAATCATATCCAACGAGCTTAGTCACCCATTTTTGTTTCTTTGGGGAGGAAATGCGTTGCTCCAAAAAATAATTGAGGCTTTGATGATATGTCTTAATTTGGAAGCATTTCCCCAATAGATAAGGGTGCCACAAATCAACAACATGCATAATAGCCAACGTTTCCTTTTCATAGATTGATTTTCCCAAATTTCATTTAGACAGTTGTTTGCTGGTAAATGCCAAAGGCCGACCCTCTTGCATAAGGACAACGCCGATACCTTTCCTTAAAGATTCACATTCTAGGACAAAGGTCTTTGTGAAATCAGGAAGGACCAGGACTGGAGTGGTGCACACGACCATCTTCAAGGTTTGAATTGTCTGAGCAACTGTTGGAGTCCAAGTGAAAGAATTACTTTTAAGGAGTGCGGTGAGAGGTGCCACAATATTTCCATAATTCTTAACAAACTTGCGATAATAACCTGTGAAGCCCATAAATCCTCACAAGATTTTGAGAGTTTTTGGGTGAGGCCAGTCTTGCATAGCTTCAATATTTTTAGGATCCACCCTGATGTCGTTCTTGCCAACAAGATGACCCAAGTACTCGAATTCTGAGGTGCCAAAATCACATTTAGATTGTTTCAAGAAAACTTGGTTCTGAGAGAGTAGATGGAGAACATGGTCCACATGAGCAAGATGGTCTGTCTAGGTTTTTTTTATAAATGAGGATATCATCAAAGAAAACTAAGACAAAATGACGGAGAAAAGGGCGAAAGACATGATTCATGAGGATTTGGAAGGTGGAGGGGGAATTACACAAGCCAAAGAGCATGACCAAAAACTCATAGTGGCCCTCATGAGTTATAAAGGCAGTCTTAAGAATGTTTGGCTCTTTCATACGGATTTGGTGGTATCCAAAACGAAGATCAAGTTTAGGAAAGAACTGGGCACCACTCAATTCATCCAAGAGGTCATCAATGACAGGAATGGGAAGCTTGTCTTTAATGGTGAGTTTATTGAGGGCGCATAAGTTAGGAAACATGTGCCAAGAACCTTATTTATTTAGGACCATGACCACAAGAGAAGAATAGGGGCTTGTACTAGGGTGGATAACAACTACGTTAATAATTTCTTGAACCATTTTCTCAATTTCATTATTTTGGGAAAAGGGGTGATGATAGGGATGAATATTGGGAGGGAGGCTTCCTGGGATAAGTAGAATGGAATGATCATGAACACCATGGGAAGGTGGGAGTCCCTGGGGAGTGGAAAACACCACTTGATGTTTAGAGAGGATGGATTGGAGGTCTTGCGGCACATAGGATGTCTCAGTTACCTGTATGGCATGGAGTTGGGAAATAACACTGGAATGACCTTTTTTGAGCATCTTTTTCATGCGATGAAAACTAATGATCTCCAGTGAAATGACGATGATGCCTTGTAACTTATATTTTTGACCCTCCTGGTCGAATTGCATGGTTAATTCCTTGAAATCCATGAGAATGGGACCCAAATTCCTTAGCCAGTTTGCACCCAACACAATGTCACAACTGCCCATGTAGATAGCAAACATATGAGATTTCAGGAGGTAGTCACCAATTTGGAGACACACATTTTCACAACGCCCTCCACATTTCATGGAGCCACCATTGGCAATCATGATTTGGAAATTATTGACTGCATGAATATAACAATGAGTTTCTTGGGCAATGCGATGAGGAATAAAATTATAGGTGCTGCCACTATCAACCAGAATGATGACCTTCCTATGCTTGATGTAACCAATTAGCTTGAGGGTTTGGGGAGCAGGGAAACCAGTGAGATCATTTAGGGAAATGACCAGTTCTACTTCAGGAGAGTCCGAGGGAGGGGTTATGTCCATGGTTTCAGGTGACTCAGAAACAAGGGGAGTTTCAACATCCTCTTCTGAAACATGCTCTGAGATGGCCATAAAAAGGTTTTGTTCCTTACACTTGTGGCCCAGAAAATATTTTTCATCACAATTATAACAAAGGCCTTTGAGTTGGCGTTCAACCATTTCAACCCTGGTCAATTTTTGGATCTTTAGTGGAACAGAGGGAGTAGTGGGATTTACTGCTTTAGTGCGAGGAGTAAAGGAGGGTTTCCAGTTTTGAGAAGATACAACTTGTTGTGCTTCTTTAGCTCTTTTAGTAGCTTCCACCCAACTCTAAGGCTAAACCATGAGGACATGGGCACACATCTCATCCTTGAGGCCACTAATAAAACATTCTCAGAAAAATCCATCAAACATGCCCTATGTCCAAAAGGCTAGGTGCTCAAAAGAAACTATAAAGTCTTCCACTGTTCCAGATTGTTTCAACTTTGTCAAATGTCCTAAATGGTTGGTGTTAGTTTCAAAGCATTCATAAATCTCTGCCACAAAGTGTGTCCAATAAATATACCCTTGACGGGAAGTTTTTCTCCATTGACACCATTGCCAAGAGAACACTATACCAGAGTTTGGCCAAGTCATCTGTAATGCCGTATAAAGAAAAATAATTTTCCATTTGGGTTACCCAACCAGTGGGATCCGAGCCATCAAATTTGGTCACATCCACCCGTGGAAGGCGTAGGTCATGCTGAAAGTGATGGGGTTGAGAATTATGGGAATGAGAGGAAGTTTTAGCTTCGGTATGTGGAAGTGGGTCAGATAAAGGGTTATCTGCATGGATATGCAACTTGGTGCAGATCATCGAAAGGAAATATTCAGGCTGGGTAATCATGTCTTGTTTGAGTTCCTCGATTGAGGCGACGATGGAGGAATGCATGGTTGTATTGATGGAAAAAACATTGGCACTGAGCTGTTTCATTTCTTGTTGGGTCTCTTTGAAATTAGATTTCAAGGTATTGAGGCGAGCTTCCAAGTGTTGGCTACAGGTATGGGCCATGATGATGAGGGAACTGAAATGGAGCAGGTGGGGTAAAACATTTTTCTGAAAAATGATATGTGTGAATGTGATAAGGGAGAAGAGATAAATCCAATGGAATAGGTCTCAAATAATGGTGCAGAAATTTCCAGACTTTTTTTTTAACACCTGCAGAGTTATACTCCAGTTTGAAGAATACTGTAGTGATGAAATGACCAAATGATTAACCAGGAAGAAATGTGTAGTGATTTGGCAACCCAAACACAGTTGTGTGGAAATAGATCTTGTATGTTTTATTTTATTTTTTGTTTCTGTCCCCAAGGGTTAGGTATTCAAGGGTTCTACAGACAAGGGTTTTCCCTGTGCTATAGCTCTCTGATATATGTGCAGGTTCCAATAGTAGTAATCGACCCAATATCTCAGGGCACTAACTAAGGAGGATAGACCGTGCTCTTAGACGTACTACCCGACTACCCAGGTACTAGAGTGTATCTTCTCGAGTGGTATTATTGATGGCACTATAGTAGTCAGGTGATCGATTGGTTTATCTAAAGAGGGTTTCAGGAAATCTAGGCTGATTCGTACACAGGTGATGTTTGATGCGCTACCACTCGAAGGGGTACCAACAGGGGTTACAAGGGTGGCCAACAGATGTGCGCTTAAGAACCACTTGTATTTCCTGCATGTATGAATCCCTCAACCATGGGTTTATGCACGTAATGACAGATCTCTTTAGCTTAAAGACGTCAGAATACTTCTCTACCCTGAAAAAAAATTAACCCACAATTTTTTGCCAAGGAAAGTGCTCTGATACCACTTGTAATATTCCATATATAAAAAGTATGCATAACAGAAATAAAATGCTAGAAATGGAAGATGAACAACAATATAACTAGAATAACACCACAATAATACTGAAATGATAATAAAATAACACCAGAAAGAGCACTTCGATTACTGAGAGAAATGTTCACGGGCCTCTTTGAGGGGGCAACCTCTAGTCGAGCAGAGATCTATTACAATAATATCCAAGCTAGGGTTCTCATACCCTCGAATCCTATATATACTAAATATGTCTATCAATAGAACCATCTAGAGGAATATCCTTCTAGAAGCAAAAGCTTCTATTAGGTCTTCTCACATTCGACTTATTCTACTTTATTGCAAGGCCTTATTAATATTGACCTTTATTAATTTAAACAACCTAGACAAAATATCATTGATGATTAGATAAACTGAATTAAACTACATTTTCCCTTTTACAAGCAAGGATTTCTCTCCTCTATACTTGAGACATCATGAAAGATGACTAGAAGAATTTAGAGAAAGAAGTACTCAGACCCGGATCTTCATGTTTTCCAAACATACATGGAAGACCCAATGGAATTAATCAAGAAGGAATAAAAATGAGGAAGAAAGTTAAGCAGGTCAATTCACATAATCTTGGAATAACAAAACTTTCTTCTTGTAGACTCTTCACCACTAAAAAAACTCTCAACTGGCAATAGCCAGTGCCCAAAATCTCCTTCGTTTTGAATGCATTTCATCCCTTTTATACTATTCTCTCCATCTTATTGAAACTTGTTTTTCATTTAGGTTTTTATTTTCCCCTTATATATCCATGCCATCATTTGGGACCCACTTTAGAAGCTTAGAAATTTCTTCTATAAACCATTTTTCCAAAAATAATTATCTATCAAGCTAGAAAATAGTCCCGAATGTAATTTAATTTTTAGGGAATTATGGTCACAATTTTAGCCATGTATATTGATTTCGAAGTGTTCTTCTCATCTCTATATTTCCAACGAGCTCTTCTTTTCTCAATTTGGACATCGGGATCAAAAGTTATGACCTACAGAAGATAGACACTCAACAATCGTTGATCTGTCCATGTGAATTTTGAGCCTTTGATTTGCAAGTTCGCCTCATTTATCCCACATGCATTAGGGAATAGTTCTCATATATGTTTTAAAAATAAAATGGCATCCCATATTATATGTGGATGAAGTAGAAAGAACTATATCACTTTGCGTAGCTTGTGCATAGTATAAATGTTGGTTACCACATCATTCCCTAGTCATTGGTGAGTCATTGTTGATCCTAAAATGTGTTAAGTCTTTCGTAAAATATCTCTCATATATTCTTTTTCCATACTTATAAAATTTTCATGTTTGTTGTGGGTTCACGATACATCTTTTCTTTAGTCCAAACTTTCACGGCATCCAAAATACACCATCGCATTCTTCCACCTTCATTTTTGCACCCATACTTAGAAATTTTTCCAAACATTTCAACACGGGCCTAAGACATCTTATCGATTCACTCGTTTATCAGTACGACCCCTCTATCTAACTGATTCCTCATACTTAGTCAATTTCTTATAATTCACCGCACTCCGCGAGACGTTATGAATCTTCTCCACCATACTCATTGGCCTTCCATACTTCAATATCTTCGTGATGTCTCAATACTTAGTTTTATTTTTAAGATTAACTGTGGGCCACAGTCATTTCATGATTATTCAATACATACCCATGATCTTGTCTCTTTGATTCATTCTTATAATTAGTCAATTTATTGAAATCTCACTATAGTTCCATGATGATTTTATTATTTCAATACATACCCCTAATTACGAACCCCCACTGTGCACATATATCACCATCCCAATTCTCTTCTTCCCTGCAGTAATCCACACCCTATCTTGTCACTCTTCCTGATGTACATTTAATGCAAATCTCACGGAAATAACAAACATGTTAAGTGTTAAAAGGACATTATTAATGGAAATTGTTTCGAGACAATCCTTCATCAATTCTAAATTTAATTCATATTAATGTTCCTTTGAATCAAGTGCTTTGAATTACATTATGATTAAAAGGTTTATTTGGTAATAACATTTTGAAAAAAACTATGCATTAATATGTCAACTTGATTAATCATGACAACTAGAAGAAGGGAACATTTATGTGGAGATACCATCAACTCAATTGGATGAGAATATCAAAGGTTTCACTGGTCGATAGAATACAAGTATTACTCCTCATTGCCACTTCTAGAGAGGAGTACAAATTATCTTTGGACATCAGGAATTTCTCTAGCAGGCCTTGTTCCAGAGGTATTCGATTGCAGAGAGTAATTTTCATGGTGCATCGACAAATTTGACAAGAATCAAAGAATAATTCAGCTGGAAGGAGAGTCCCCTATTTCTTTAGCACCTTCGGTCTTCAAGAATATGCTCAATCTTCTAGAGCCAATAATGAATTTCAAAGGGGATGAAGCTAAGGATTTATGAAGGAAAGAAATGGTAGAATAGAACTTCTATGAGAATACCTTGAAGACCCAATGGTTATTCCAGAAGACCTATCAAGCATCCAGGTTAGTTAATTGAAAAATCCCTATCAAGAAATGGAATGACTATTCGCAAGAGTAGAAAAAAAAGAATCTACGACTACCATTCCCCGACTGGACCTTTATATCTTGTATTTTTCTATACATGAGAAAGCAATATTTGATTGGGTAAAGATTATCTCTAGTGAATTATATTTTTAGTTGGCGAATTTTATAAAGAACATAAAATTCTATATGTCTTCATATTTGGTTTTCACCATTACATATTATCATGTTTTCATAGGTTTACACTTGGATAAAAAAGTCAATTATAAAATTGACCCATTTTATATGTGGTATCCTTCTTTATGGAAACAAAATCCATGTACCATTTTTATGAAGTTCCCAATTCATTTATTTCCTCTTTCAAAAAACTTATTTTTGGACCAATCACATTGAGGTTGTCTTTAGAAGAAACATCCTTCTTGGATAAAAAAGGATGCTTTGAAGCAATGGAGCATTTAAGTATTATAATAATTTATTGTTCCCATGAAAAGACTCATATTTTCCATATTATGTTTCAGATAAGATATTTTTTGTTGAAGTATGAAAGAAATATATATTTTGGGCCTGTTTCTTTCATGAAAAGAGGAAAAATCAGTTTACTCCTCTGCCATGGAAAATTGGAAAGATAACATTGAAAAACACTCCGAATATCGATGAATTTTCAGTCAAATTTGATAATTTTAATTTAAATATAGAATATGAAGTCAAAGAGTTTGACCCTCATTAGTTGTTTATGAAACACGTGACATATGTAGGCTACAATATCTCATTTTCTAGTACATTCCTATTCGAAGAAGAGGGATATAACTAGAAACCTCAGGCACTATCTATTGAGAAAAAACAAGACGATATTGAAACTACTGTTAGCACCACTGATCAATATAGACAATGGGGAAAAGTTGTGAACGAAAGGAGTACACGGTCTCCCAAAAGTTCTCAGAAAAGCATCCTACCAAAAAAAAAATATTACTCTATAGCTCAAGAACAAAGGAAATATTCTATAGACAATTCTGATGATGGAGGTGATCAAAATCCTCCCAAGGGAAGTCTGGAAATACCTCACAAATTCCCAATATCTAACAAGATAAAAATAGGAACAAATAATGAAAGAGAGAGTGATGGTACACCTAAAGAAGAAATTGTTCTTGAAGATATGGATCTTGATGTTAATATTGAGGACATTGAATTTCTCGTTGAAGAACAAAGGATTCAAGAGAGAAGAGAAGTCACAACATAAATGGTTACACATGATCCAATTCTATTTGAAGAGGAATCCTTGACTTTTCAAAGTGCCATGTTCGACAAAAGTTCAAAGAAATTGGTTATTGAAAAAATTCATTCAAAAAATAAAAAGGTTCAAGGGAAATTGAGCTCAGAGCTTAACCTCAATGGAATTCCATTGCCTAGAATTGTAAATATTCATGAATCCATGGGAGAAGCCCTAAAAATATTGGTTGGAGAAATGGAGAGTGGAAATCCCACTCTAAAGGACATAATTAAAGAACTAGAGAACATTTTAATGCCCCCACCTATATTTTCTAGTCCAATTGCTACAATGCATCCTTAGAAGAGTCTTGATGGAACACCAGAAAATTGTTCGAGACTAAGAGGAACATTGAGTCTTCTCACTGCTGTCAGAAGATATGATGGAGAAAACATCAAGAAAATAATGTCCCTTATTCTTGAGACATGGGAATTATAATTTTTTTTTTCCTAGGATCAAGAATGACAAATTTCAGACAATAACTTCAAGATGATCTTGAGAATGATGAGGAATTCTATAAAGGGGTTGTTTCCACAATTTGTTGCAAAATTATCAAGTTTTAGTGAAATATAGAGAAAAGAGGAGGACTTGTATTCACTAGCATGAATAAAAAAACTCAAAGCATGTTGGATAAAAAGAGTAACGAGTCTAAAATAAATGCTAGCTGATTGTGATGTCGTAAGTGTTACAAAGGGTGAATTATATTTAAAACTGATTCAATTAGATTTATCTAGAACAACAGGAGATGTGGAGGACCCACATTTAATATTGAATTCTATACTTATGTCAAAGGAGCAATTCAAATAAATGTTGGAATTGTTGAAGATTTCATCAACTGAGAAATTTAATAGCTTGACCGAGTATTTAGAATTAGAAGTGGAAATTTGGTTAGTTAGTTATGTAAAAAAAACTGAATATATTGAGGATACACTACATCGAATTTCAATTGACTTCAAAGATCTAGAAAGTTCATTATTTGACATAAAAGTAAGGCGAGAAATAACTGTTACACCAATGATAGATTATATTGAAAATTGGTTAAAGAAAGCGTTAACCAAAATAACCGCAAGATCAATAAAATGTAGTTACAATCGGTCAATAATTCCAATGAAAGTGTTAAGCCCTAATATTGGTTCATTACCCCTTAATTGGGGCATATTTTATTAATAATGTTATTTTATTTATGTCGGCTTTAGGCCATTAGTTGTAATTATACCTCCTAGTCTCCTATATATACCAAGGAGACATTTTCATTT
>JZKD02S1673207.1:894953-908278 GCA_000966675.3 Picea glauca | reverse complement strand
TACCTTGGAATGATCAAGTGGAATGATAATATAAGTCTAAATATAGGTGATGAAGGGTATAATCATGGCAAAAAAATATGGGCAAAAAGGGTACAATATATGGTCCTAACAACCAACAGGTTCAATTCACTTTCCCTGTTCTATAGTATAGTTAGTCCGTTTCTAGTTTTAGAATTTGTGTGTGAATTATTTTTAACTTGAAACTGTTTTGTTAATTTCTAACTTGAATTGTTTTCGTTTAGTTCACTCTTAGTTTGGTATTATCTCATAGATCATTGAATATTAGAATGAGTTGCTTTCCAGTTGTGGAATTTGATGAATAATCCAATTGCTGATTAAACTCTCTTAAATTAGTTTAGATTTACTCTGTTTTCAAGTTTCTAGTTTAATCATGATTTGAAGTTAGTTTGAACTCCAATTTACTCTATTTTTAGGGTAGTTGACTTGTGGTTTGGTTAAAGGAATCTTCCGATATTTGTAGGGTAAAGAATGACATTGATTAGTTTCACTTTTATTAGATTTAGAATTGCTTGGTATTTAGATTGAATAGAAGGTTTTTAAAATGTTCTTTCTTGTATGGTCAAGGTAGATGTTTTGATGATTAGGTGTTTAGTTAATGGTAGATAACATTGGATGATTTATTTAGATTAGGAATAGAAATACATCTGATTAACTTAGAATTATTTCCATTGATTAATTAGACAAGATATGGTCAGTTTTAAGATAATCATTAGGATTCAATTTATAAGAGTAAGTTTATGTTTTCTTCTTAGAATAACATTTAGGTAGAAATTAGAATCTTACCAGCACATATAGTGTATTAGCTCTAAGTTTACTTACCCTGGTTTGACAATTTAGTGTTTTCAGGTAATTCAAATCATTAATACAAAATCCTGACAGAGGACATGCACGAAGAAAAATAAATGAAGAGAAGACCGATCTGATACCACTGATCAAGATTTAGGAGCGGAATGAAATGATTAACATAATGAATACAATAAACAAAGAGATATGAAGAACAAAAAATATATCCAGTGAAAAATATCTTCTATTTAATAAATGAAATAGGGTGAAATTGTAAAACTGCAGAACTGATACACTTGCTTGAATGGTGGTAGCTATCTCTGAGAAGAGATGTGGTTTCTATATGCATACGCCTGAGAAAAATGATTACAATGAGGCTCCATAGGACTTTTAAACATTACTCATGAATGCCAAAAATCTTGACATCCAAAAACCTAACCCTAGGAGATGAACACCAAAATTTGTGTGGGCCCCTATGGGTAAGCTGGTACCTCAACTTCCTGGTTTTGTAACTTTTGCATACAACCTCTTTTTTAGGCATGTGATAGCCTGTTGGATAGGTATTTTTGAGAACTACACATTAAACCATTAAACTTTGACTCCATCTACAATTTGACTATAGTGAGACAAAAAACACTGTTTAGGGCCCCAAAATATCCCTGGAAGTATAGAAAGATACATTGACATGAAAACAGACAAAATAAGCCAGTTGGATTAGGTGGGAGGCCACCGGTATCCACCTGGAAGATGTGCAGGGATTCATAAAGTTTCGAAAGTGTAGAACCTGTTATCACTCGAATCTGACTAAGGTTGCATGCAAGTAAATCCCGAGGTAACCTTAGACCACTTTAGATTGGAAACCACCCTTTACAACTCAAGAAGGATCCCTTAAATAATGTGAAATATGATATTCAATAATCTCAAACAATGGGCATATATGCAAGTATCAGAAAGTTTTTGGGTTTTTAGGTTTTGTAGGTTGGACAAGGAGAATAGTCCATTGGTCATGGAGTCAAATAATCAGACAAATAATATGAGTGTTTGGCAATAGACATCCATGGAACAAAGGTAAGGTAGAAGCTGCTTATAGAGAGAAAGATTCATAAATGTGTGATAGCAGAATAGAGAGAAAACATATCAAAATACAAAGAGCACTTAGCAAAGAGTGAGTTCCTTGTATAAATCAGTGGAAATAGACTGTTGGGACAAAGCATCTAACAAAGGATGAGTTCTAGGCCTTCAATTCTCTACAATAAACAATCTATAACCAGTCCTGCAACAGAGCATCTAACAAAGGGATGAATTCCATTCCAAAAACAATTACAAATTGAGAAGGAATGATAATAATATCATATGAAATGGTATTGAAACTAAGAAATAGACAAACTCTGTAAACAACATCAAAAGAATCTCTGATCTAAAAAAACCATGCCTCTGCAATGTTTTATTAAACTGAAAATGAAAGCTACATCCAAAAGAATCTACTCTGGTGCCTCCCCCCCTCTTTTCATCAAAGATATATACAATATATAAGTCTTATTCCCCCTTCTCGAATCACTGAGAAAAAATTCAAATTACAAAATAAATTCCTCTAGAAAGGAACACGTGTCTCATGATTCGAAACCAGAAATAGTGAAAGTATAGGTAAATCCCTAAAATTAGGGTTTAGTGGTTGAAAGCCTCCAACATAATGAGAATCGACCCCAAAACCAACTAAGATTCGTGAGAAATGAATTGGCAGTGTTTAATTGAAATCTGGGCGCGTTCCCACATTTTAGGGCCATGTCTGCAAAAAAACTCAACACCGTCTTGAAGGGAAATTTTTTCTACCTTCTCAAGCTCCAAATGAAGATCTGAAGGTACCATTGGAAATATTATGAGTTCTATATGTCAATCGACTATTTGAGTGTGTAAAACAACCTCTCCACGACTGAGAAAATTGAGTTTTGCCAAAGAAGTTTATCATTGGAAAAATTTGCAATTTTGATATCTAACAGGATAGAAACAACGACGCTATCAGTTTTATCATTCAGTTAAAATAAACATTAAAAAAACCCCAATGACTGAATAGAAGTAAACAACCCATTCTTTGGAGCTGATCTCAACATTATTTGACTAAAGATGATAGGTAGAGAACATTCAGTGATGCGCATGACAAATAGATGGCCATTTTTCCCACCTGCACTTTCAGTAGCTAAGGGCGTATGAAACCTGATATTTAAGCTATCGAACGTTTGCACTTTTGGTAGCTAAACACTATAAATTTTTCCCTCCTAAGCTACTGAAATCCAAAACTTTATATGTGATAACATCTGGCTCCAACTGGGGATGACATCCCCCTGCGGGATGCCAAAGAATGTAGACCAAGTGCCTTATCCATCTTTGTCTCACTCTGCCACCTGCAACTTGTGACTGTAGATGAAACTAAATGCAAACAAGCCTTGCAATACTGAGTTGAAGCTGAAAACTGAAAACTGAAAATCATATTGGAAAATTGAATTGGAAATTGCTGAAATAAATGCTCGCCATGTTGAACTTATTACCACACTCCTACTCTAATCTACTAAAAAATTCCCACTGAAACAAATGATACAAAAATTCCAGTCAAGCCAATCCAATAACTGTCTACTTATTTGAAATCTTCTCACAATTTCTTTGAGCAGGTTGAAAAAGGAAACTGACAACTCCCATCTGACATGCTCACAATATCCATGACATAGCATACTCTTCCATTAAATGAATCTAAAAGGTCAGCAAAAGGATCATGAAAAAATGCATGGTCTTGAGGTTTTAAATAAAAAGCTTCATCAAAGACTACTACATGCTCCAATTTATTTTTCTCAGGATCATCCTCAAAGAGGATATCCAAACATCCTTCATCTGATATGGAATCTATCTAAAGACCGTCATTCCTCCATGAAAAAACTGCAGCAAATTGTCCTAGAGAAACAATATTGTAATCATCAACGTACTCATCATATTTAGGTTCAACAGATAACTCAGGAGTGTCATCAGTTAGACAAATGATCAAAATATCGACTATGGATTCCTCAAGCATGTGAAATTATGGTTCTTTCTCTGGCATGATGTCTATCTTAGATTCATACTCCTCCAAATCACAGTCTAAAGAATCCTTGAACAACAAACTTCCTTCAAGACTATTAAATGTGATAACCCTATCCTCTTCATGAAACAAAACAAGGCTTACAAGATGATTTCCTGGCTGGAAATGATCATCACAAATGGGTTCATTAACTTCCTATAAAGTTTCATCAAACACATGACTGTCATTATTTAAAATCAGATTTACATTTTCAGAAATGGAAGAATTCTGACTCTCATATCTGGGACTATGTGAACACTGCAAATCTGTGTAAGTAGGGGCTGCAACATGACTATGCATGAGCATATCTATTTCTTCTTCAGTCAAAGGAGAAGGTGGTCTCTGTATTTTCTGGATAAAACAACAATTATTTCCTTTCTCTTCTGTAAGTTGACCATGATGCTAAATATCTTCTTTAGGTGTACACAAAGGAGTAGATGAATCATCATTTGTTTTTAAAAAAAGTAAATGGGAATCTACATTCATTCCTTTCTCAATTTTATCTGTAACTATCATATCTTGATCATCATGGCAATAAACATGTGAAGAAAAATGATAAAGTTCTTCAAACAGGTCCTCATCATTCATACTTCCTAGATCTTCATCAATAGTTTCAAGGTACTGTATGGAATCCTCAAACTGATCACAACAATTTTCAAAAACACTTTCAGCTGAAATTTTTTCTTTATAAAATATATTGAAAGCATCATGAAAACTTGCCAATGAGTTAATAGTTGAAGGTGGAAGAGATCTGCACCAATCAAGGGTTGCTCCCTTCAATGAGTATCTGAAAATTTTGATCTAGACATCCTCATGCACAATCTGATGTTCATGAACAAACTTGTGAAAATCCAGTAGATCCTTAGTTGGAACCTCCCAATCTTTGCCTTTAATAGTAGGAAGAGTACTTTTACATTCACCTCTGCTAAGCATTATGTTTGGAAAACCAACTACATTTGAGAAATCACCAAAGGAAACCCTTTGAGCCAAAATGGCTTCCATACTTGGATCCCTAGTGGAGTCTCCTATTAATATTTAAACAATGGAGTCTCCATGGTGAAAGATCTACAGTCAAACATATGTCCTCCTCTTGTTCACCATCAAGAAGGGGATCTGATCATTGTTGTTCTCCCAGAGAAGATTTCTTCGATGCTTTGTTCCCTGACAACGACGCCAAAATGTTATCACTCGGAATTGACTAAGGTTGCATGCAAGTAAATCCTGAGGTAACCTCGAACCACTTTAGATTGGAAAATGCCCTTTCTAACCCGAGAGGAATCTCTCAAATAATGTGAAATATGATATTCAATCAGCTCAAATAGTGGGCAGATCTACAAGTATCAGAAAGGTTTTGGGTTTTTAGGTTTTGTGGGTTTGATAGGGAGAATATTCCATTGGGCATGGTGTCAAATGATCATGTAAATAATATGAGTGTCTAACAATGGAAATCCATGGAACAAAGGCAAGGTAGAAGCTTCTTATAGAGAGAAAGATTCATAAATGTGTGATAGCGGAATAGAGAGAAAACATATCAAAATACAAACAACACTTAGCAAAGAGTGAGTTCCTTGTATAAATCAGTGGAAAGAGACTGTTGGGACAGAGCATCTAACAAAGGATGAGTTCTGGGCCTTCAGTTCTCTACAAGAAACAATCTATAACCAGTCCTACAATAAAGCATCTAACAAAAGGATGAATTCCATTCCAAAAATAGTTACAAATCAAGAAGGAATTATAATAATATCATATGAAATGGTATTGAAACTAAGCAATAGACAAACTTTGTAAACAACATCACAAGAATCTATGATCTATAAAAAGCATGCCTCTACACTATTTTATTAAACTGAAAATGAAAGCTACAACCACAAGAATCTACTCCGGTGCCTCCCCCCCTATTCTCATCAAAGAGATATACAATATGTAAGTCTTCTTCCCCCTTCTCGAATGACTGAGAAAATATTCGAATTACGAAAGAAATTCCTCCATAAAGGAACAGGTGTCTCATGATTCGAAACCAGAAATAGTGAAAGTATAGCTAAATCCCTAAAATTAGGGTTTAGTGGTTGATTTTCAATAATGATCATTTACAATAAGGAAACATCTAAGCCTCCAACGTAATGAGAATCAACCCCAAAACTAACTAAGAGTCGTGAGAAACGAACTGGCAATGTTTAACTGAAATTTGGGCGCGTTCCTACATTTCAGGGCCATGTCTTCACAAAAACACAACACCGTCTTGCGGGGAACTTTTGAATACCTTCCTAAGCTCAAAATGGATATCTGAAGGTACCATTGGATATTTGAAGGTACCATTGGAAATATTATGACTTCTAGATGTCAATCGACTATTTGAGTGTGTAAAATGACCTCTCCATGACTAAGAAAATTGAGTTTTGCCAAGGTAGTTTATCAATGGAAAAACCTGCGATTTTGGTAGATAACAGGCCGAAAATAGGGGTGCTATCAGTGTTATCATTTAGTTAAAAGAAACGTTAAACCAACCACAATGACTGAAAAAAAGTAAACAACCCATTATTTGGAGCTGATCTCGACATTATTTGACTGAAGATGACTGGTAGAGAACATTCAGTGGTGCATGTGACAGATAGATGGCCATTTTTCCCACTTGCACTTTCGGTAGCTAAGGGCATATGAAACCTGCGATTTAAGCTACGGAAAGTCTGCACTTTCGGTAGCTAAACGCTATAATTTTTTTCCTTCGAAGATACTGAAATCCAAAACTTTATATGTGATAACAGAACCCACAATTACAAACAAGTACAAAAGAACATGTTGAACTAAAAACTATCAAGAGGAGCCAGTTGTAATAGGTGGGTGGCCACCAATATCTACCTGGATCAGAAATACGACCTCTATAAAAATGCAAGGGGATATTTCATCCTTGTGAGGTTGCTATTTGGATCTTTATCAATATGAACATCAACATTTTTGGTGACTCTATTAGAACAAAAGGCTGGTTTCGCAGACCCGAATCTTAATGACTCAACTAGAACCTAATTAACCTCAGTTACAAGTCAATCTCATAAATTAAGGAAGTGTTTTTTCTTAATTGTATAATTTATTATTGACAACAAAAAAAATTCAAGAAGAGCTTGGAATATCATGGGAAACCCTTGCTTAGGGAAAAGAAAGAGAGATAGTTTTAAGACAAAGAAGAAGGGTGTGAATCTAAGAGAAAAATAGAATCTTATAAAGTTCCACTAACAATAAGTAAGAGTAAAAAACTATTGTTTCACGAAGTTGGTGAAAATTATAGATCAAAAATAAGAAGAACTAGAATCATGGGAGATCGAGAATAAATAAACAAGATTCTTGAGAATAGTTAAGAAAGAAATGCAAGACAAAGAGTTCCAAGAAGAAGGGCTAGCTCTAGCCTCCTCAATTTACAAGGAGAACAACCTACTATGTTGACCCTCCCTCAAGGAGTTTTGCCATTTTTTTTAGGATATGGAATTATGGATGCAAAGAGACACTTGGATCAATTCTTGGCTATTCATGATATCCATTTAATTGAACATGATGATGTGATGGTTAGAGTATTTTTTCATACCTTGATAGGCCCAACCTATTAATGGTACCTTTATCTTCCTGCTAAGTCAATCAGATCATTTGATGACTTAGAGAACATGTTCGTGACTATGTATTCACCTCCCATAACATATCACATGTTTCTCACCTAGTTCACTCAAATTCATATAAAAAAGGGAGAAAGAATACGAGATTTCATTCTGTGACTTTTTAAGACCTTGAATCAAATTCCAGAAGAGAAATGACCAAGTTCTCCTATCTTATTCAAGAGTTATAAGAATGAAATGTATGCAAATGTCAATTATGCAATCATTTATTCACAAATAAATGATTTATATGGATCCATTTAGAAAGAAAATGAGATGGAAGAATCTATTGTAGAGACCAATGTTTATCCTAAGATCATTCTTGGGAAAGTACAAACAAAAATTAATACACTTTCCATATCACATCAAGGACCATCCACTTCGAGAAATTTTGAAAATAGAGGAACCGATGGCGGGATCCTCTAGGTTTTTTTTTCCTAATGTTAGAGATGACCTTGTGGATTCTCAAGAGACAAGACAAAGAATAGAGATTTCTCAAATGAGCATAACCATTAGACATATGCAAAATGATATCACTAGGATGAAAAGAGATAAACATTTTGTGCCACCCAATCAAGATACAAGAGTTCCCTTGCAAGATCAAAGAGAAATAAATGATATAAGTGAGGAGCATCTACCTAGGGAACCAAGAGTGCCAAATCCTAATTTTTTGGTATTATAAGAAATTGTGGAAGAAGAAATCTTTGAGAATGATGATCAAGAGGAAGAAATCACCCAAGATGAAATTTTAGAGCCACTATAAATGGATGAAGGAACGACATCCTTTTACATTTTTTATGAACAAGAATATCCTTAGAAGTCACAAGAAAATGTGGTCAAAACAAGAGAACAAGTGAATAAGATCAAAACAAAAGAAGAACCTGAAAAATAAAAGATGAAAGAAAATATGCAAAACCAACAAAGAAACAAACGATTTCTATCCAAGCAAAGACTCCACAACAAATGACTTATAATTTGATTGATGATTTAGACAAACTCAAAATTAACTTACCTTTCATGGAGGTGGTGAAGATACCATAATATAGAGAAAATATTTTAAATATACTTGATGATTCAAATACAAGAATAGAAGTTGTCATAAATTCTAGAAAAAAACAAAATGTTTCATCAGTGAGGCCAAGGGGTAATGTGTAATGATCCCAAGCCATTATGCAAGGATCATCATTGTTTTGGTGTCTTTTTAAAACTTTTTCTGAATGAGGTATTTTGTCAAACACTTTGCTGATCTACTTTTTAGATGTGCTTATATGTGTGTATGCAAAAAATAATAGAAAGAGATAACCATGGAACATACCTCAACCATATGCAATAAGATAGACAAGCCAAAACATCTCAATTCTTCTTTATTCATAAAATAGAGAAACCTGCTACAATGAAGATGCCGATCTGGAATGCTCAACAGATGGCCAAGAAGATAGACAATACATAAGACCTACTACAAAATGCTCCCGCTAATACAAAAGATACCTCCAAAGGCTGAATAAGAAATGAATATCAATACAAGAAGATCTGAATGCCAAACTCTCCAGCTGAAGAATGCCACGCTCAAATAGAAGGCTGAAACTCTCAATAACTCGGCCCTACTTCCAAAAGTGTCCAATCACCCTAAGAAATATGCCAACTGATAGATCGGGTGATGGTAAGAACAACCCAGGTGCCCGAATCTCCAAGATCCCTCTCAATCTCTGTAGATATGAAATCCCCCATTGAATGGTGTGCCCCACTGGATGACTGAAGCCCTAGATAATTCGGCCCTGCTGAAGGAGGCCTCCAAATGCTCTGAAACTCTCTAGAAATATAGATCGGGACACTGCAATTCACTAGGTGAAGTCTCAGGGTTATATCTGAAGTGTAACCCCTCCAAACAGACTAGATCTGGATCTCAAAAACGCCCTCCTTCTCTTCAATTTTCCCCACTACTCAAGAAATAATATGAGCCATAAAACTATCTCAGAAAGCACTAGATCTGATGTCCAAGGCCCTATAATGAAAACCCAAGTGATATAATCCTCAACGGCCCTGCTAATCTCCTACAACGAATCTCTCTCCAAGGATGGTGCGCCCCCCTTGTTGGAAACCCCCAATGGTGCACCCTCCTCCTCTTCCTGTGCCTGTGGCTGTGTAGAACCTCCTTCACTGATGTAGATCTGACTAGAATGGTGTGGGAGAGTATTGCATTTCCGAGACCAAGCTTGGGACAAGCTAGGTGGAATCTTTTACCACCGAATCATCCTCTAGGGTTTGTTAAGTCAAAACCCTCAAAACCCCCAATGTTGGGCTCAATAGATAGAAGCCAGAAATCAAAATAAGATCATACATGAATGATGAGAAGAGTCCCTTGCCTTTCCTTTATACTTTTGGTTCACCTTGTCCCTCCAAAGTGACTTTCATTTTATTAATATTTAATTAATTAATTAAATCAATTTAATTAATTAATTAACCTTTTTACCTCTAAAAATCTCCTTATCTCTCCTTGTGGCTTCCCTAGCCACTGAAAGCCACTTCTAGCCACTGAAACATCTGCAGCTGACTATAGGACTAGGAGGTGTCACATGCTTTGGTCAATCCCAATGATTTGACCAGAAGCTCGTCCATCAGTATCCATGAAAGATGCTCTCCTGTGGTCATCACCGAGTCCCAACCATCCAGTACAACAAGAAGTAACCCCTCCGACTGCTGGTCAACCAACCTCCATCTCTCATCTACCATGCAACTGCTAAAATGGTGAAGGTGATCTCCCACAACTATGTGTTGCTGCAAGGGAGTGACATCTACATACTCCCCTGAGTGTGTCTCCTCCCTACAAGGCACTATACCCCTCCGAATGCCACCATACACCTCGACATCTCTCTGTGAGCTATCACTCATCATGGTATGCTCCGGCATACTCATGTCATCTCCCACAAACTCATGTTGTATCATAGATCCTGGGCGTACAACTGGATCAATCTCTATATGGAGATCAACCACTCCCAAGACACAAATGGAAGTGTCCCCAATCGACTGGTGCTCCTTTGCTAGATCATCAACATCCTCTGTCAATGTGACTGACTGATACATCTGACTGTCCACTAAGACAGATGAAGTGGATCTTTGACGAATCTCCTCAAGAGACTCATCTGATATAGACTCTGATTCTTGAAGGGTGGTCTGTGTGCCTCTCAAGAATCCACGAGTGCTCTCCAACTCCCGAGTGAGTTGGTCTAACTCCAACTCCTTCCCCCTCAGGGCCCTATGATACAACTCGCCAATCCCCAGTAGGTTGTCTCTGTCTGTCAACAACTGCTGGTAGTCAGTCTTCATCATAGACACTCTCTCCTGGAGAGTGTGAAAATCATCCATGCAAAATCCTCCATCTGAGCTACCCTGTGCCATTGATGCTCTCCAACTGTAATCTTCCATCACTGCATGCATGTCATCAATGTGTCTAGTGGTTTCCCTGATCATAGCCTCACTAACTCCCAACTGTGCTGCTAAGTGGTGTGACTCCTGATCATAATCATGTTGGGGTACCCCCTCATGCCTCTCACTGCTAGTGCCATCACTAACAACACTCTCTGTAGAAGATAAAGTGATGAACTACCTATTGTCTAATATGCCACTAGGTACTCCTATATGCCACCACATCCCATCACTAAATGCCATCTCCCCCTGACTCACACTGTATCCTATATGAGCAGCTATATCCTCCTGTGCACTCAACCTGCTACTATCATCTGCGCCTGGATCCCATATAGCTGTATCCAGACACGTGCTATCTTCATCCTGACTGCCAAAGAGTGCATCCTCATCCATGCAATCTGATCCTGGAAGTAAGTTCTCCATCCACCTGTCAACCTCTGCCATCTGCTCAACCACTGGAGTCTCCAATAGCTATAACTCCATCTCCTCTGACTGACCTGTATGTGTGGGGTCAACTACATGTACGTCCTGTACCTCCTCCTGGATCTGTGGGTCTGCCTGTCCATGGTGTGCATCCCTCACACTAGGCTCATCCATCATACCTGACATGCCACTAATATCCTCATGTGACATGGCTATCATGGGTATCTGAACAGGTGTCAGATGTGTCATGGCCCCCATAGGAATCTCATCATCTCTAAGTGATAACACATGTGACTCCTCACTAGTGTCACCACTCTGCTGAGGTGTAAGGTCATCAATGATATGTGACGTGTCTACTGAGACACTGGGGCTATCGTCCTGTCCATCCAACAACCTATCCACTACACAGGGGTCATCATCCTCCTCAAGCGTGCAAGCATCACTAGCCTCTGTGCAAGAGTCATCATCACTATCCTCTGAGGTAGAGTCACTATCACTAGCCTCTGTGAAAGAGTCACTGTCATCATCCGACTGCTCTGAATCCACATCTATTGCTCCATCCTCACACACCTCACCCTCATTGTCATGACATGCCTCAATAATGCACTCCTGATCTTTACCCCTGCACCTATGATCTAGTTCCCATGGCCCCTTGCAACTGTGGCAAGGTTGCATGCTCCTATTGGGTGTGGGGTTTCTCTGTTCTTCCCACCATATAGTTGCTTCTTTTTTCTTTTCACCTGCTATGATCATCCCCTGTAAAATATCCCATTTGCTCCAATGTAGATTTCTATAGGCTGCATATTGTAGGAAGGTTATTGTAGCCTTAGTTTCCTTGCTAAGGCCGTCATACATGATCTCCAACCATGGTATCTCAAAGGATATCTTATCCACTTCTTTCCAACTATCCATTTATCCCTATGGAAGACCCCCCAGGCTTGCAAGATTTAAGCTCTGATACCACTGTAATGATCCCAAGCCATTATGCAAGGATCATCATTGTTTTGGTGTCTTTTTAAAACTTTTTCTAAGTGAGGTATTTTGTCAAACACTTTGCTGATCTAATTTTTAGATGTGTTTATATGTGTGTATGCAGCAAATAATAGAAATAGATAACCATGGAACATACCTCAACCATATGCAATAATATAGACAAGCCAGAACATCTCAATTCTTCTTTATTCATAAAATAGAGAAACCTGCTACAATGAAGATGCCGATCTTGAATGCTCAACAAATGGCCAAGAAGATAGACAATAGATAAGAGCTGCTACAAAATGCTCCCACTAATACAAAATATACCTCCAAAGGCTGAATAAGAAATGAAGATCAATACAAGCATATCTGAATGCCAAACTCTCCAGCTGAAGAATGCCACGCTCCAATAGAAGGTTGAAACCCTCAATAACTCGACCCTGCTGCAAAAAGTGTCCAATCACCCTAAGAAATATGCCAACTAATAGATTGGGTGATGGTAAGAACAACCCAGGTGCTCGAATCTCCAAGATCCCTCTCAATCTCTGTAGATATGAAATCCCTCACTGAATGGTGTGCCCCACTGGATGACTGAAGCCCTAGATAATTCAGCCCTGCTGAAGGAGGCCTCCAAATGCTCTGAAACTCTCCATAAATATAGATTGGGACACTTCAAGTCACTAGGTGAAGTCTCAGGGTCAGATCTGAAGTGTAACCCCTCCAAACGGACTAGATCTGGATCTCAAAAACGCCCTCCTTCTCTTCAATTCGCCCCATTGCTCAAGAAATAATTTGAGCCATAAAACTATCTCAGAAAGAACTAGATCTGATGTCCAAGGGCCTATAATGAAAACCCAAGTGATAGAATCCTCAACGGCCCTGCCAATCTCCTACAACGAATCTCTCTCCAAGGATGGTGCACCCCCCTTGCTGGAAACCCCCAATGGTGCGCCCTCCTC
>JZKD02S1673207.1:855995-866095 GCA_000966675.3 Picea glauca | reverse complement strand
TACAATAATCTTTGGGCTGCCATGTAGCTTTTGAACTGTCTCCATGAATGCAGTGGCAACTGTACTAGCCTTGAAGGGATGAGAGAGTGCACAAAAGTGTGCATACTTGGTTAGTGTTATAACCCTAAAATGCACCATGCAGGCTTACCTGGCATCAGGTCAACTCATGCCTCTTCCTAGCCAAAGCCATGCTGAACAAAACCTAAAAAAAACCACTTAAATCAAGCAACCCATGCCCTAACCTCTCACTGGGCGTGGGTGACCGCTTTCTGGCCTTCTACTGCACGCGGTGGACTACGTGCTGGCCCACTACAACCCACGTTTACCTAACAAAGAAAAAAATCAGGAAATTTTCTGCCGGGACGAAGAGCTTTTTGTCAGTTAACTGGAACTCCCAGCCATGCATGGCCGAGAGTTTGCCAAAAACCCTAGCTCCTTCTAGCCTATAAAAGGAGGGGTAGGGGTACTATTCAAAGGAGGAAAAATCATAGCAAAGAAACTCTGCGAAATTGCCAAGTCTGTTTTGTCCCAACCCTTTAGCCTTGCCTCAAGCTTTAGGAGGAATTCATGCAAAAGTAGTTGGAGGACAAAAGAAGAGGAGGAGCCCAGGATCAGGATCGAGGAACAGTGGTCGGTCTCTAAAATCATTGTAAGTTGATTCATATTGAGATTAATGAAAAAGATACTTTTCTCGTCCCGAATACATGAGTCTCATCTATGTTATTTGGTTTATGTTTTATCTCTAACCCTCTAGTAGATCAGTAGCATGCATGCGTAGTTCTGTCTTGATTGCAAGAAGCTTTGTGGAAGGAGAAGCAGCAACAAGGAGATAAAATATCAACAGAGGATCTACTTCAACCGTCGATAAAAAGGTTAGTTGATTCTTCCCGTGTTTTCCTGAGAAAAAGGGTTATAGGTTTGGGTAGGAGGTTAAAATTTATTCTTGAAGGGTCATGATCTGCGTACAAGTTTAAAGCCCTAGATTGTTAGTTCGTAGGGTAGAATACCCCACAACAGAATTGGCGACTCCACTGGGGATAGTCTTACTCTTAGGGTTTCCGGATTTGGTTAAAGATCTTTTGGGTAGTTCAAAGAAGTTCAGTCTTTGTTTCTTTGTTTATTTTTGTTTTCTGTTAGGTCAATGCTAGCAGGGAACCTGGTTATCCTTCCTTGACTGACACTTGACAGTTAGTCACGAGACACTCAGAGGTAAATGCATCCTGCAGAAGTCTTGCACGCGTGTGCCCGTGCCCTAACCATCTATAGCCCACATGTGAACGCCTGCTGTAGTGGTTTCAGTAGCGTGTATAGCCCAGGAAGCTTAAGAGGCAGTCCCCTCTTCCCTGTCAGAAGTTTATCTTCTCAGGGGGATTTTTGGATCCTGTCTGGGTCTTGATTGGTTTATTGTCTTGTGTTTCAGTCTGTCTTATTGTGTTGATTTTATTTACATTGGTTTTGCTTTTTGCAAATCTTGCTTTTTTGTTAAAGTGATAGAATCTAAGCCTTTTAAAGACTCTGGTTGTCAATACCAGAAGCCTTTTTCAGGACTAGACTGTCTGTGTGTGATTTTATCTCAGTTTTTATACAGACCCGCGGCCTGTTTAAGGCTAGCCCGCGGGTACCCGTGCGCTGTAGAAGCTCAGCACGCGTTTGCACGCGTGCTGTCTTGGTGACAGTCGCGGGCTTGATTGGCAACTTTTCAGCTTGGGTGGGGCAGTCATCCCCTCCTGTGGTGAGAAGAGCTTCTCTCAGGGGTCTGGAGTCTGGGGCTGCACAGTCAACAGGTTAGGGCATTTCCCCCTTAGCTTGTGTTTGTTATTAAATTTTTTGATAGAAAAGACAAAAGAGAAAAAATATTTGTTTCATGGTTTTTAGGCAAGTGTTAGAATCGACGCTATTGTGATTTCTTTGTTGCATTTTTTTGCTCTGATTCTGTTTGCGATCTGCGCTTTAAGTCATAGTTTTCGTTTATTCTCTTGGTTTTGTTCTTGTCAACATTTTTCCTTGTTGTGTTATTTTACAACAAAATAAAAAAAAAATTCCTGTTTCATTTTCTTCTTGGTTTGAGGATTGTGTTGTTGCATCAGTAGCTTGGAAAGAAGTCTTGTTGCATAAGTTTTTGCAGCGCATGTGTAGTATAAGTAGCTTGCAGATCTGAGTGAAAATCCTTCATATTTACTGCATAAAAACTTAGTAATTTAAGAAAAAGAAGTCTTTCTTGTTGAAAAGTTGCTGGTTTTGCATTTTATCAAAAGTTTGTTTCCACGCATTTTTGTGCATTTTTGCTTTGAGTCTTTTTACACACCATCAGTTTCACTTTCGCACCTTGAGAATTTAAAAAGCACATTAAAAGCAACACTAAATAAAATCAAGTAGACTTTTCTGTTTGTAGGGTATATCCACTAGCTCAGGAATAGGGCCTTGGAATAGGTTGGAGAGTAAATTCTCCAAGGCCACCCAAACTAAACATTGAAGTCTGTCACTTAGGGAGTGTAGAAGTCCAGTTACGGAAAGTTATTCAGGACCCCCCTCTAACACAGGGGATAAACACGAGGTCGCGTAAGGAAAGGTAGCGGAGATAACCCCTCCAAAGCTGGACCGAGCGTTGTGGAGAACACATATAGAGGATCTGTTAAGGGATTCCATCGTTAGCATTTGCCACAGAGCTTCGTGGGTCTTGAATCCATTCGAGGTCCTCATTCGTCTTCCATAACACTTGCTTTCGATACCCTTGACAGGTTTCGGGCTTGATACCCTGCTCATTGTGGTCTACCCGACTACCGACTGTACCCGCCTGATAGCTGTTCACGTGCTGGAAAACTAGTTGCCTATCTTTTCTAGGGACATACACATGTGACTGCGGGGGTATACCGTGGTACCTAGGACAGACATCGGACCAATGCTTTGCAGAGTAGACCTGGAGGGTGCTTCCGTATTTGAGTTTCACTTGCACCGGTAAGGTACTCTAGTGTTGGTTGTTGTAACTGTTCTTCCTACTAATATAGTGGTTGTTGTAACTGTTGTAACTGTTCTTCCTACTAATATAGGGACTGTCTTTTAGTGTGTGTTACTATTTGTTCATGTAGAATACCTTAGCGTGTCATGAATATTCTCACACAGTGGAGGATTCAGAGCTCCGTCGGTCACGAAGGCTTATGGGCCTGCCGCCGGTGATATTGGAGCCACCCCCGCCACCCTTGAGGTGTAAGTTAGACCACCGAGGGTCTTTCAAAGAAACTGGGGCCTTTGATCCCGAACAACCCCCTGAGGAATCGACCGCCAATCTTGGATTGGTTGAAACCTCAAACACTGACACTGGGCTGGACATTATTGTGCCAATTCAATTTTACGAACGCCTGTCAGTGCCTAATCCAGTTATGGAACAAATCTCTGGGAATTCTTCCATTCCTATCACTGTTGTTACCACAGGAAAAGCTTCTCCTAACTTGCCTTTGTCAGCGGTCCGGGCCACCATGGTCTCGGCCGCAACTACGTCGCACAGTGGACTGACCCCATCTATGGCAGCGACCACACCTCTTTACACACCTAGTGCGACAGGCGCTCCGTTTTCATACGGTATTCCTAGTTCAGGTACCATTCCTGTACTCACCTCCTCTACTTTACAGACTTTGGGTCTGGGGGTAGGGAGCTCTAACGCTCCTCTGCAAGGTCAACTTGGGGGAATTCCTATCCCTTTCAATGCTTTTCCTTACGCGGGAGGTCATATCCCTCCTTTGTCCCCTTCGCTCGGTGGATCGCATCAACAGTCTGCCGGGCAGCCTGCACACACAAGTCCACTTGGAGCCGGGAGTCAAGGAACACCTGCGAAAATACTGCCGGTAGATTCGTCACCATTCGTTTGGAATGGGACGTTTGGTAATAACACCTTCGCATCCGCTACTTTCCCATCAGGGGGCACACCCACTTTTGGACAATCTACACCGACACAGGGTACTATTCCTGTGTTGGGGGCACAGATACCAGGACCTTGGAACTCAGCACAAGGATCCATTCCATCCTCTAGAATGCCGTTCTGGGGTAACTCTTTCCACAACCAGTGGAACCCCGGACAGACCTCTATGCCTCTTCCATCAGGACCGACATGGGGTAATCCATCCCAAAGTCCATCAAACACGATGAACGCCCAACATCCTATGTCCTTCATGGGGAATTAGCCAACGATGTCTCCTCAAATGCAAAACCTTTACGCTGGTCAAGGCAACAGTTTCTACCAAAACCCTGGACAACAAAAAAACTTTTCCTGGCAACCTGGTGCCAGTCAAACCCCAGGACCCTTTTATCCTAACTTTCAGCAGCAACCTAAACTCCCTTTCTTGGCAATGTTACATTTGCTGGATTTAACACGGTTGTTGAATGATCCTATCTGTCACGATCTGTGTTGGCCTCCTTTGCCGACGAAGTTGCCTTCGAACATCCCAAAGTTTGAAGCCAAGCCTAATGAATATCCAGGTGATCACGTGACCACTTTCCACCTATGGTGTTCATCTAACTCACTAAAATATGACTCCGTCCAGTTGCGCTTGTTTCAACGCACTCTTATTGGGAGTGCCATGAAATGGTACATAGAGCTTGATCGTTCACGATATTCCTTTTTTGGCGAACTGGCTATGGATTTCCTTAACCATTTCTAGTTACCTGTGAGATACAACGCCGACACAGAGTTGCTAGCCAATTTCGAGCAGACGTCAGCGAACCATATCTCGGATCATATTCGAGAGTGGCGACGCCAAAAGAGTCTTATCAAAGTACCCGTCCCACCAACATTCCTGCTTGAGTGGTTCCTTAAGTCTTTAGTTCCGCAGTTATCCAAAGATGTCGCAACTTCAGGGGTCTTCTCCGAGGAAGAGGCCATCATGAGGGCTCAACAGTTCGAGCTTATCTATTCTCAGTCTGGTCTATTGTACACCATCCTGCTAGATGCACCACAATCGATTCTAGACAAAACCAGACAGAGAGCCGGACCACATGCCAATGGTATAGTTGGTTCGGCACAAACCAAGCCTGTTGAGCAATTGACAAAACAATTTCAACAGTTATCTATACAACACTTAGCGGCCAGCCAGACTACTGCTTTGGCTACTCCTCCTATTCAAACGTCGGAAGTACACTCCGTACAGACGAATAACCCAAAGGCCAACCAACAGCCCGAGGGGAAGAAAAAACAACGCAAAAAGAGTAAGGGGGATAAGAAACCAAATGATAACGTTGGCGAGGGCACCACAGAAAGAAAGAAGGCGAGGTACCCGTGCATCTTATGTGCGGAAGATCACCCAACCCACCTATGCCCTCGACTTGCAGAGGCCCAGAAGTTTGTCACACAGCAACAACAAGCTGTGTTGACTAATCCCTTTCAGCATGGGCAGAATTTAACTCAAGCCTCTGCAAGTACGGAGGGGGGCAGCCATGAAAACTGCCCTCCCCCAAACAGTTCATCTTCCGCGAACGTTTATATGATGAAAAGTGATGCTTTCATTGCGACTAGAGCTCACGATTATAGCAAACCAAGCGCCTCGGAGAAGGGAAAGGAAGCCAAGATCCCATCTCTTCCTCTACAGATCGAGAAAACGTTGGGTGAAACAATGACTCGCATCCCAAAAGGTGCGTTTAAATGAGCTTCTCATAACCCAAACGCAAGGGCCGCCCAGAACTACTCTGTGGTGGAAGATTTGTCACAAACCCCTTTTGCTATGTCCGCTTTGGAAGTCCTCCAAAGCTGCCCTGCTCAGAGAAAAGCCTTGTTGAATGCTTTAGGCTCTACTGAGACTTGTAACCCGGGAATGATCATGTTAGATACGACTGACTTGAAACCTCATTTTCCTTACCACATCGCGTTTCAGATAGTAGTGGCTCACCCCATGAAAACTTTTACATGAAATATATTCCGTACGGTGGTAGACGAGGGCACTTCGACTTGCGTTATGTCGTTAGCATGTTGGAAAGCCATTGTCCAACTTGAGTTGTCTCCATCACCTACTCTTCTCACTGCGTTCGATGGTCGTTCTTTCTGACCGCATGGCATCATCCCTTCTTTCCCTGTGCAGTTAGGGGGGAAGACCGTGTGTGTCGAAGTAGAGGTAGTTGATGCCCCCATCGATTACAATCTATTGTTAGGTCATAGTTGGACTTATGCAATGCAAGCGGTGGTCGCTACAGTTTTTCGAGTCTTACTGTTCCCACATGAAGGCCGGATAGTGACTATTGATCAATTGTCCTTCTCTCGACCTGACCCAGCCTTGGGGGAATCCACGGTTCCCATGGTAGATAATCCTCAAGTCAGTGTCGTCAATGTAGGAGTTGGTTTGTGCCCATCTTTGATGGGTACCTTCGATTACCCACCTCCTCAAGGAGATGTCAAGTTTATATCGACTCACCACAAGGCTGAGATTTTCCATATTTCGTCGTTTCGCATGACTTACTTTCAGGATACGTGGAATCTTCCTTCCCCATTAGCCACGATGGATGAGACAGGGAAAGCTGGCATGGCCACGCCCTTGTAAACCGCTGAAGTAGCATACTCTTTGGTCCAGCAAGCTTCAGCTACTCCTGATCTGATTCCCACACCAGAGTTGGATCCACTCCTCGAGCCTATCTGGGCTCAAAATTCTCTTGTTAACACCGATTCATTAGACTTAGTTTTGCCTTCTGACGAAGCCATAATCGAAGCAATGACTGGTCCAGACAAACCCTGGGAAGATCTTCATCACAGATCATATTTTCTCCTGGAGTTACACCGAATCGAGGCAGGAGAATTCACTATCACCATGACGGGAGATCAGCCTTGTCCCATTAACCTCTTGGCTACACAGGATATTTATGCTGAGGGCAATATGGCGACTATCGCTGAAACAATACCTATCAATATCTCTCGAACCCCCGACGTTATGGAGAATGTCTTCGTCGGAGCGGATTGCTCCCCCGAAAAGATTCAGGTTTACACGGATCTTTTCAAAGAATTCCGCGACGTTTTTGCCTAGTCTTATGAGGAAATGCCAGGCATCGATCCGAAAATTGTTGAACATGAAATCACTACGTATCAAGACGCTAAGCCTGTTCGACAGAAACTTCATCCAGTTAATCCAAGGAAGGAAGTAGCTATCAAAGCTAAAGTTGAGAGATTGCTTAAGGCAGGGTTCATATACCCTATCCACTTGACTGAATGGGTGTCAAATCCCATGCCATTCGATAAAAAACAAGGCACGATTCGTGTCTGTACCGATTTCTGTGATTTGAATAAGGCATGTCCGAAAGATAATTATCCAACCCCATTCATCGACCGGATCATTGATGAGTGCGCCGGTTGTGAAGCCTTTTCATTCATGGATGGTTTCTCAGGTTATAACCAAATCCAAATCAAACCCGAGGACCAACACAAAACGACATTCATTTGTCCGTGGGGTACATTTGCCTATCGAAAAATGCCTTTTGGTCTCAAGAACGCTGGAGCCACTTTCCAACGGGCCATGTCTTTTGCGTTTCACGACCTCAAACATATAGTCGAGGCATATCTGGATGATTTAGCATCACGCTCTCGCAAGCGAAAGGATCATCCTACACACCTCAGACTCATCTTTGAACGCTGCCGCTACTTCCAGATTCGCTTAAATCCCAAAAAGTGCAGCTTTTGCGTCACGTCAGGACGTTTGTTAGGTTTCATCATTTCAACAATGGGGATCATGGTTGATCCTCTTAAGGTGGAGGCAATGGCATGGTTGCCCCCACCACGTACAATTTTACAACTTCAAAGTCTTCAAGGCAAGGCGAACCTCTTACAACGCTTCATCGCCAACTATGCTGAAATAACCAAGGGCTTCATGCGTTTACTAAAGAAAGACGTTCCTTTCCTTTGGGACGAAGCAGCGCAACGCTCTTTCGACGCATTTAAACACGCCCTTACAACCGCACCTCTGTTACGGCCACTGAATTATAACAAGGATTTCCTATTATATCTGGCTGCCGCAGAGTCAACCATAGGCATGGTTTTAGTTCAGGAAGATGATCCGTTTTCTGAGTACGTGATCTATTACCTGAGCCGAGGCCTCGTAGGACCGGAACTCAATTATACACATCTCGAAAAACTTACGTTGGAAGCAGTCCATGCTGTTCAACGGTTTCGTCACTATGTTCTATTTCGTAAGACCACTGTCGTTGCCATCGTGAATCCATTTCAGTACATGTTGACACGACGAGTTATAGGCGGAAAAATCAGTAGATGGATGGTTATCCTCCAAGAGTTTGACTAAGAATTCGTTTCAGGCAAGTCCAAAAATTCGTTGGTCTTCGCAGAACTTATCTCGGAGCTTCCGGTTGAGTCAGGTGACCTTGTGCCTGAGGTATCGCCTATCCGGGGGGATATGTTTTTGATCGAATCGTCTCACCCCTGGTACAGAGATATATTGATCTATCTCCAGACTTTGAAGTGTCCTACCTCTGCTTCTCGTGATGAGCGTCGGCGGATCCGCCATCAGGCCAAGAACTATCTTATACTCAATGATACTTTGTATCGGAGAGGTGTAGATTGTATCTTGCATCGGTGTCTCACTCATGAGGAGGCCATCATAGTGCTCAACGATTGTCATACATGAGCTTGTGGCGGTCACTTATCCAGGTTGGAAACAGCCCAAAAAATATTATGAGCAGGTTACTTCTAGCCCACACTTATCAAAGATTGTATTGAGTCGGTCAAGAAGTGCCATCCGTGCAAAATCTTCTCATGGAAGATGAGGGCACATCCAGCTCCAATGTTTCCTATTATCACCGTCGGTCCCTTCACCAAGTGGGGGATTGATTACACTACATGCAACCTCCCATTAGCAAGGGGGCACTACTATATCATTGTCGTTGTCGACTACTTCACTAAGTGTGTCGAAGCCATGCCGACGTTCAAAGATGATGGAGAGACTGCGGTTCTCTTCTTATTTAACCAGATTATAGCACGATTCGGAGTCCCGAGAGAGATTGTCACTGACCATGGCAGTCACTTTCAGAACCAAATGATGACCGAGTTAACATCAAAACTTGGGTTACGGCAAGAACACTCGTCACCTAACTATCCCCAAGCCAATGGGCAAGTGGAAGCTATTAACAAAACGCTTAAGTCAATGCTACAGCGAACCATCAACTCAGCCAAGTCTAACTGGAATTTGATGTTATACTCAGCATTATGGTCTTACCGAACACCAGTTAAGACTGCAACCGGTTTCTCACCTTTCCAACTTGTTTACGGGCTGGAGGTAGTCTTGCCCATCGAATGTCAAATTCCATCTCTAAAATTGGAAGTAAAGTTACTGCTAGACACTTCTCTGCTTGAAGAACGATTAGTCCACCTTGAGCAGCTTGATGAACAGCGTCGTGATGACGCCCTGGCCAACGAGGCTCATAAGAATAGAGTTAAGTGTCAATATGATAGGTCCGTTCATCCTCGGGTTTTCTCTGAGGGCGACCTTGTCCTAGTTTACGACCAAGATAAGGACCCCCTGGGGGTAGGAAAGTTTAAACCCATGTGGTTCAGACCCTTCATTATTAAGGAGGTGTTAAAGAAGGGTGCTTATCGTCTGGTCGATTTTGAAGGGAATGCTTTGGCGGAGCCTAGAAATGGGCTCTACCTCAAGAAGTATTACTCATAGCTTCGTCACTATGGGTAACTTTTTGTAACATATGTATAGTCTTTGTGCTATTACTTTCTTTCGTTTCTTTTGAAAAAGTGTCATGGACGTGTCAATAATGTTATATTTCGTCACTATGGCAGATGTCAAGTGAGTGCGAGGTGTTCATTAGGTATGCAGACGATGCTAGTCGGCACACGCGGAGGCTGGCCTCCGCAGCTTGGGTAATCTTTACACCACAGGTTCAGTTGTTATCCTTCGGAGGAATATACTTAGGTGACACCACAAACAATGTTGCTGAGTATAGTGCAGTTATTGAGTTACTTCGTGACGCTTTGTCATTGGGTATCTCCCGTCTCGAGGTCTATCTAGACGCTCAACTGGTTGTGTCGCAGCTAAACAGAATATACCGTGTGCACGATCCTACTCTACACCGAAGATTCCTTAGGGTACGTCTCTTGGAACGTAATTTTGATT
>JZKD02S1673207.1:814322-834560 GCA_000966675.3 Picea glauca | reverse complement strand
TGTCTCCTTGGTATATATAGGAGACTAGGAGGTATAATTACAACTAATGGAATAAATACAACATAAATAAAATAACATTACTAATGTAATATGCCCCAATTAAGGGGTAATGAGCTAATATTAGGGCTTAACAGGTTAGAAGTGGAAGTTTGAGATGAGGGAAGGGGTCCCACATCTACATTCATGGTAAATGGATAAGTATGGAGTATGTAAAACATGGATAGTACTGAGAATGACTAAGTATAGAAGTGTATAGAGTATAAGGGAAGGGGAATTAGGTGGAGTAATGAGGATAGAGATAATCCTTAGTCAAGATTTCAAAAATGGAGGGAAAAATACAAAATGGAAGTGATATCTTGGGCACATGACCTTTGTTTCAGATTCCTTAAAATGTTGGATGAAGTTGAGACATAGAGATATTTAGTGAGAAAATCTACTTGTTTTTAGTATCATATTATTTTATACTCTTTGTTTCAAAAGAGAAACCATGTATGTTATCCTTTCATGATGAAGAACTGCAATACTGAAGCTGATTTAAAACTTGTTGGGTCTTCATGATCAATAGGTGAAATATGTATTGGTACTTTCAATGGGATCTAGTATATGTTTTTCTCCCCAAGACAAAGTATTTTTGAAGCTACCTAGTGTAGCTACCTATTCCATCTTAGTATGCTTATATTTGATTTCCTTTCTTGTATTGTTCCTCATTTAGGAATAACTAAATCTTCCATGGTTAAGTCAATAAAACTATCAGAGGGTGTGTTGGTTTGTGATTGTTGTTGTGTCGATTGCTCAGCTTGATCTTGATTGTATAAAGAATGAAAAGAAAGGAAAAAATATGAATGAAAAAACACATATATAAATATTGCAAAGAGAACAATAATACAACGAGAACCAAATTCTATTAATAAATGAAAATATGAAGAGACTGTGAAATGAAAAGCAATAAAAACTAGATATAATGGTGGTAGCTTATTTCTTAAGAGAGAGGTGTCAACTACACTCATTCACAAGAAGCACATTACAAGAGAAAGAAATGGAGTTTTAACAAAATGTACAAAACCTTAAGAAGAAAAAACCCTAAATATCCAAATCCTAACCCTATAAAATGATGTGGCAAAAGGAATGTAGGCCCCAAGGAGTCTAGTTGATACACCAATTTCCTAGGGCTGGAACTTCCACACACAAACTGTGTTTAGGGTGCATAATATCTCACTTGAAATATCTTGATGAGAATAAAAATTTTGGTCAAGGATTAGGGATTCCATGGAAACCCTTATCGATTGCAGAGAAAAAAGAATTGTTTAGGGCCTCAAAACACGTCGAAAGTTCGAGACTTGAAAAATTGCTAAGATGGGGAACCATTACTAGTTAGTGGAAGAGATATCTAGCCACCAATATCAATCTATTTAGGGACTAAAAATGCACTTAAATTTTAGGAATTGAAAAATTGTAGAAAAAATACCAAGACGGGGAACTATTCTAAGTCATTGGAAGATGTGGGTGACCATCGATATCCACCTGGATCAATCATCCACCATTAGGAAGCAATGGTCCCCATTATGTTAATTGACTCCATCATATGGGGAAAATTCTGTTGAATTTGAATCCTAGTGAGGCACTTACCTTGGTGAAGAAGTTATCCTACTTTGACAACTCGATAGAGTTGTATCTTCTACTGGAGGGTTCCCTTTAACTTGGAATCCATGTTCAATTCCATTTTATCCTTCTCAATGCAATCAAGGTTTAATTTTATAGGGGCCAAATTCTCATCCACCTCTAAGGAATCCAATAGAGGAAGAAAATATGGTTGAAGTAGCTCCACATTATATACTAGGTGCAAGACAAGGAAAGGGGGAATACTAAATTCAAAAGAGTTCTCATCCAAAATATTCACATAAGTGGTTTGCGCTTCTTGTGGGGGTATATGAGGCACTCTTTTTGCAAAGAAACGACACGATATCACCAACCTAGAACTTGTGTGGAACCTAATGCTGGTCATGTCGTTGTTTTTACTTGGCATTGGATTTATGAAAGATATAATGGAGCTATTGTTAGATGTGATGGATCCATGCAAAAAATTTGGTTTCTCTATCTGGATTGGTTTGAGCATGGGATAACTTGTCTTGTGTCGATGCAATGGATAGAGATACATAAATGGGGGCCGATGGATGGCAACCCAAGCACACCTGAAAAGGGTTATAGCCAATGGAGTTTTGGAGGGATCTATTGTAGCTAAATTGAACATATGGAAGGATATAATCCCATGTACATGGATGCTTGGAGTTGTACATGAGTAGGATATGCATAATCATCCCGTTGAACATCTCTATTTTCCCATCTATTTGGGGGTGGAAGACATTCAATTTGGTTAGCTTGGTGCCTATAAGAGACCACAAGATGAAATAGAACGTATTGAGGAACCTACTATCCGTGTCTGAAATAATGGTTTGTGGTAGCCCAAAATGAACCTAAACACACTCAAAGAAAATAATAACAGTGGATTCTATTGTGATACTCTTCTCACATGGTGCCAAAATGACCATATTAGAGAATTGATCGATAACCAAAAAGTCACAATAATTACCATACTTAGTGGATGGAAAAATTGACAACTGATCCATGGAGACTGACTCTTAGGGCTTGTATGGGGTAGGTAGAGGAGTGTACAACCCATGATTTTTAATGTTAGGTTTAGTGATGGCATAGGTAGTGCATGATTTGATATACCTACCAATGTCCTATCAGATTTTTCGTTAATAGAAATACTTTAGAACTACTGTTTCTTTATTTTCCATAACAAAGTGCCCTACCACTCACTTGTAATGTGCCTCCCAAATTAGATTTTCATGCTCACTTGAAAGAACACAAAGATGGCCCATATAGCACAAAATTAAATCTTGGAGGTGAAGTTTGGAACTTGTTTACTTGCACCCAATGTCTAAAATGTAGTAGAAAAATTAGGGTCACTGTCATATGATTAGGGTCATTCAGAGGTATTATGCCCACATAAGATAAGAACTATGGTTAACACCACAAATGGGGTTCGAATGAGGAAGTTTGCAACATGGTTTCTCCTACCATTCTTATAATCAATGTTCAAGTGGAATTATTTCAAGTACATGGACACTTATGATGGTATTAATTTGGTAAATTTCCTTGTGTTTGCATGAATTTTAGGGGCTTGTGATTAGTGTGGATGATAATTTCCTTTCCTGAAAAATAATGCTTCCATTGTTGGCATAGTTGAAAAATAAAGTACATTTCCTTGTCATAGGTGTCATTCCTACAAACAACATCAAAGAGTTATTGGAAATGATGTTTTGGTGTTGGCATTGATGTCAAAGAGGGACAAAATGATCAATGTTAGACATGGTATTATGGTATTGACATTTTCAAGAAGATCAAATATGTTTGTGAGATATTAAATCTTAGGAGAGATAACGTAGTAGGTTACACATAAGATATAGAGTCAAGAATAGATGAATCCCTCATATTACCATATCATCTCTAAGGTGGATCAATGCAGAAAAAGATCAGGAGAGAAGGCATCATTGAGTGAAGTCGAAATAGAGTTTTGCAATTAAGGAAATCTATGCAAAGGATTGTGGAGTAATTGTGATTGTTCCCTTTTGAATTTAGGGAGTAATCACAACCATTGAATTAAGGAGGAATCTTGTCCACTGATGTAGTATTTAGGAAAATTTAGGACCGTCAGATTGAGGGGAAGTCATATGTTGGGAAGAATTAGATCTCAACCAAAATATATGAAGCATGATCTTTGGATGGTTTCCTAGCCATTTGATCAAGATTCAATATGGAATGTAGAGCCGTCAGATTTTGTGGAGGAAATTCAAGTGAGCTCTCAACTATTAGTTCGGTTAATGATCTATCTTGATCGTCAGATAAAGCCAAGTGGAAGGATAACGTAGGTTTCATGACATCGAAACTTTGCCACTTCGATGAAGGTTGGAGATAAGGTAGAGACACAAACTCACAAAGTCACAAAATCCTACTAGCCATTAGATTGAGGGAATTCAAATGAATTCTCTACCATATGATCTAGTTTAGTGGAAGGATAGTGTAAGCCACAAATATCCCAGAGCCTCAAATTAAATGAACTGCCATCAACCGTTGATCTAGAGTGAAAATATGATAACCGTCAGATCATAGTAAAGGAAAGGAGACGGTCAACTTTGACACTGACTACTTCGATGAAAAGAAGTATAGAACATGTAAGTTCACCCGAATACCATAGCCCCAAAGTCTCGAAGTGAATGAGGGTCATCAAATCTAGGAAATTCATGGTCACTGTTGGATGAGGATAGTCGGCTCCAATGTTGGTCAACTTCGGTGCTGATGACTTCATAGAAAAGGGGTCTAAAACATGTAACTTCACTCGAAGGATGAAGCCCTGAAGTCCTGAAGTGAAAGAGGGTCATCAGATCTGGGCAATGCATGGTGACTGTTGGATGAGGATAGGAGGGTCCAATAGTGGTCAACTTCAACATTGACCACTTCAGAGAAAAGAGGTCTAAAACATGTAACTTCACCCGAAGGATGAAGCCCCGAAGTCCTGAAGTGAATGAGGGTCATCAGATATAGGAAATACATGGTGACCATTGGATGAGGATAGGCATGTCTAATGGTGGTGAACTTCGGTGCTGACCTCTTCTGCAAAAAATGGGTTTAAAACATATAAGTTCACCTAGATATCAGAGCCCTGAAGTCTCGAAGTGAATGAGGGTCGTTTCATAAAGAATTAAGGTGAAAAATTGATCATCTAATATAGAGTAATGATCCAAATGGGAAATACATATGACACTTTAGGAGATCCACGTCAACAAGGACACATGGCACAATCATATGTTGACAAGTGTCAAGGTCTAGTTGGCACTTTAGGTATAAGTAATTCATGAATCTAGGTGACCTGTGGAAGCCACTTAGCCAGTGCCACATCAACAATGACATCCACAATCTACATCACTCTGGGAGTATGTCCTTTAGGGATATCAAGTTTCTCCTACCAACAACTACCCAAAGCACCAAAGGAAAAGTCACGAACTAATGCTGGTCGTTGATCTAAGATCCTCTAGGTTCTTTCATGACCATTAGATCAAGTGTAGTGCAAGGATAGAGTAAGAATGAGATGTTAATCGACATCAAACAATCATCATCATGTTATGACTTATTAGGTAGGTAAAACTTCACAGGGATTGAAATACTTCATAGTTCGAGTAGCCCGAAGTCCCAGAGTCATGAATAGCCGAATACCCGAAGAGAGGGAGATCCTTTGTTCTTAAGACCATGGTCCTATCTCCTGGACATGTGAAGGTTATTAAGCAAGGAAGTGTTGATAATAACTTTGAAGTAATTTTCTATGGAAGAATTAAAATACTGCAAAGGGCGAAGTCCTGAAATACCGAAATCCCAAAGAGAATGAGAATTGTTCATATCAATGTGAAAATAAAACATGACTATCATTCTCGATAAGTGATTGATCACTCGCTTGTCTTAGTGCTCAGTCACTTCCTATGGTCACATGGAATAGAGGTCCTCAACCAGGAAGAAACTTTGAACCAGACATGATCTGGATTTTTCCTGATTGATATTAAGTGATCAAATACATCTAGTGCATTGGAAAGCTAATCAAAAAGCTTAAATATGATCTATTGGAGAATGAGAGACATAACATAAGATTAAGGATAAAATAAGAAGGCATGGGATCGAGTTAAAATAAATCGATCCATACCTATGATCGATTTATGTAATTCCCTCTCACTAAGTTGAAAAACATTCACGTTAATGTGTGAAATAATAATGGAGGGATATATATTGTAAATTAAATGAAAATTTCTATTACTATTAACTTAAATGAAGAGGTGAAATGGTACAAACAAAGGGACACAATGCTTCAATGCTCACACCAGTTGGAAGACTATATAAGAAATAAAGAACATAGAAGAAGAAGTGTCTTTGAAGTCTAGATCAAAAGATCAAAGAAGAAGTAGAGTCCAAGAAGATGAACCAATGATACTTATGCAGTGAGGGTGGAAGGGAGGAGCAATTAAGAATTCATATCCTTTACTAAATAAGGGAGTTGGTGTTTCCTAGGGTTGGTTCCCTAAATACAAGGGAGTTGGTGCTTCCTAGGGTTGGATCCCTAAAGACAAGGGAGTTGGTGCTTCCTAGGGTTGGTGCTCTAAAAACAAGGGAGTTGGTGCTTCCTAGGGTTGGTGCCCTGAAGAAGGGGATTTGTGTCTCTTAGAGTTGGTGCTCTAAAAAGGATTGGTGTCCTGCACTATTCTTTATAAAACCATGTGATTCTTGTTAATTATATATATATATATATATATATATATATATAATTGTATTTAAATACAATTCCATTGTTGATCTATTGTGGTAATTAATAAAATATCAAAGTAATTGCTAATTGCTGAAAAAGGGTAATACTGATTCACCCCCCCTCTCAATATTTCCAACATGAGTGTCTCACTATGATATGCCACCATATATCCATGATAAGTGAGGAATAAATTGATAGCATAGTTGGAGGCATTTGTCTTAATATTGAATTGTTGTTATAGGTATGACAGAGTGAGGATTGGTGCTGAGCAGAGGTGGAATTTCATATCCTCAAATGATTTTTGTTGTGACTTATACTAGGAAAAATTGCCTTTATCTTCACCCTTGGTCACTTGGATTAAGGGTTAGGTGATATGAGATAACCCCAACATGAACCTATGGTACAAGTTGGTAAGGCCTAAGAAGTTGTGGAGCTTTTTTAGCGTCATTGGTGTTGGGAAATCATGAATGACTTGGATATTAGCTAGGTCCACATGCACCCCATGTCCATCCATGATGTATCATAGATACTTAATTTCCTATAGTCCAAATGAGAATTTCTCCATATTAGCATATCATTTTTTTTTACTGGGTGCTTAAGATCTATTGAATGTATTGTAAATGTTTTGCACAAGTTTTGTTGAATATGAGGATGTCCTCCAAATATATGAACACAAAATAGTTTGTCATCCATCTGATCTAGGTGGACATCGGTGGCCACCCACCTATTCCACTCGCTGAAATTATAGTTTCCATCGGTTGGAATGTTTTTAAATACTGAGAGCGGGGGGGTGAATCAATATTGCTTCTTTTTCACTATTTTAATCAATTCTTTAATTATTAAAATTATTAACAATAACAATTGATCAACAAGTAAGTACAATACATAGAATTTTAGATATAACAATCATAAATTTCATATTTCATTTACAAGATACAACTTGTACGAGACACCAATATCCTTTATTTTTGAGAACCTACTCAAGGAGACACCAATCCCCTATTTTCAAGCACCAACTTGAGGAAGCTGCAACACCCTATTGTTTAGGATCCAACTTGTAGAGGACTCCAATCCTCTGTTTTCAAGCTCAAACTTGAGGAAGCTGCAACTCCTTGTTGATCAGGCTCCAACCTATAGAGGACTCCAATCTTTCCTTGCTCCTCCCTTCCACCCTCACTTCATGTGTATGTTTTAGGTTTCAAATTCTTACTTGGAATCTACCTGTGTTTTTAATATTCTAATTATCTTACTGAGTCACTTTCCTTTCACCATGATTTTTTGTTTATATAGTCTTCCAACATGTATATGACACTAAAACATTGTGTCTATTTGTATGAATCAATGTACCTCTTCATTTAAATTAAAAATAACGTTGATACTTCTGTTGTCATTTAAAAGCTGGCTTTAATTCAAAATACTTCAAATCCCTTCTAAGGTGTTCAACATTTATCCCTTCACGTGCCAAAATCGTTGGAGCAACAATGGAATGGTTGGGTGATAAAATTTGTTTACTATTGTTGTAACTATTCTTGAACAAAACCCTGACCTTGAGGAGTTAACTAGATTATAACTATGGATGTTTATTTAATAATGTTCTTCAAGTGCCTTTCAATAACAATAATGTTGTTTTAAGAACAAATTTCTTCTTTTGTTATTTATTTTATAAAATCTTCATCAAGGCTTTTCGATTATTATAGTTTTAAAACCCTATTTGAATTGTCTTTATTTTGATCAAGGTTTTAGTCCTTGTGAGTCGATAACAAACATGGATCAAATCCTCTATTTTGATCCCATGCTTTTCACTATATTCTCAGTCCTCCAATAGATCAGATTTTGATCTTTTAATTAGCTCTCTGGTGCATTTCTTATATTGAAATGGGCAGGTGCTAATGCATGGCCATTTTTTCCCATAGGAACAACATTGTTGAACAACAATTAGATAAACAAGGAACAAAGGCCTCTTCTATAACCTATCCCGAAGGAACTTCTTTTATTTATCAAGTGACCATACCCTATAAGAAGGTGCTTCCAACATTTTAACTTATCACATCTTCATATTTTCCATATGACCTCGACCTCTGACCGAGAGAAAATACACACAAGGATTAACTTTGGCATTTTATCAAATCAACGATTTCAGATTTAATCAACCATTGAGTGGATGCTAGCCAGAAAACCCCCCCTATGGCTACACCAAGGTTTACAATGTAAGTAGATCAATAACCATTTAAAAGTATCCTACTTCTCTAACTACCCCAAACATACCCCAGACTCATACAAGAAAATCAAAATGAGAAGGATCCGGTAACTGTACCTCTACTCCGTGCCAGGAGATGATCCTCTCACGCTTGAAATCTTTGTTGAATGCACGCCTCCTCCCAAGGCTGGCTTGCATTCAAATACAGACAAATAGAAAGATACAAGCATGCAATTCATACATAAATTAGGGTTATATGTTAGAATATTAAAACATAAATCATTAGAAACATTCAACACATCATGATTTGGGACAGGAAAAGTACTTCTTTTATTGATAATACAATGATCACTTATAACCAAAGTTGACTACTGCTCCACGAACCAGGTCCAGGCTCCTCTTCACCAAGCTCCAAGTGCACCTCTGTATGGCTTCTCCTCTCAACCTTCTTCTTGGGAAGTAAAATGAGTTTCTGATGGAGGAAGGAAGGAAAATTGGGGAATTCTGAGGCAATTCTCACAAAAGGGCTGAATTACTTGGGGCAAGGAGAGGATGTGAAATGAGCAGATTTTCACTATTCTTATGTCTAGAGAGTCTGAAAAAGCGTAAAAGAAGACTCCAAGGGGTACCTTTTTCAGATATAGTCTGGTCGGTTCTAAAAAGGGGTAAACTAACACTGAAAATAAGTCTATTCAAAACCATTTTAACAAGTGTGACTAAGACAAGATCACTCGACAATATTTTCAATTTTAAGGAGTCTGAAAAGAGCTTAACTATGGACTCACTACCTTTTTCTTGATTTAGTCTCCTTAGCCTGAAAAATATAAATTTTACTAAGGAGAACTCTCCCAGTGAGATGAATATCTTGAGGTGTAACTTTGTCCTCCATAATCTATAGGTCAAAAAAATGGGTAAAATTATGCCAGTAGATGTTATTTTGGTCCAATTTAATGAGTGTGAAGGAACAAGGTCACTCGATGATCTTTTCAATTTTAGGGAGTCTGAAAAGAGCTTAACTATGGACTCCATGGGGGTTCCTTTTTCGTAAGTAATCTCCAAGGCCCAAAAAAGGTGATAAACCAAAACCAATGAGAATGTTCCTTTTTCGTAAATTTAGTCCCTTAGGCCCGAAAAAGGGTTAAACTTATACCTAAGAACACTCTTCTAGTGAACCAAAGTTCCTATAGTATACCTTTATTTGTACAATTGACCATTCAGACCAAAAAAGGGGTAAAATACTACACCTTCAAGTTTGATTTTGGTGAGCGTGAAGGGAAACAAGATTGATCGACAATCTATTCATGTTTAGAGAGTCTGAAAAGGGCTTAAAGAAGACTCTAGGGGGTTTATTTTCTCAAGTAATCCTGATGAGACCACTTGTACCAAGAGGGGGAAGCAAGGGCTCCCACACCCCCATTGGATAAACCAAAGGATGATTTTTCAAGACCATGTCTTGAAAAGGAAAACATGGGTGAAGAAGTTCCTGCTCAGGAGAAATATAAAACGCCACATAATTTCGATCTGTATACAAATTAAAATATATACACAAAAAAAATATTCTGGAACTTTATATATAAACTTAAAATAAACAAATACATTCTTCAAATGCATATATTCATACATAATATTAATGAAAATACACATGCAACACAAAGAGGAAAAATCCATAAAAATAAACACATAAATAATAGTGCAACATGTAATTTAACACACAATTGACACTTATCTTGGTAAAAATATCACCAACTGCGTGCAGACCTTTCACGAACCTCCCAACCTTAGACCAGACTTCTCATCACTCTAAGCAGTGGGTCACCCCTGAGCTAGGAATAAACTCCACCCAAGTAAAGGGATTCCTAACCAGGCTGATGTATCTCATAAAACAGGAAAGACTCCATCACAGGTGCCAACTCAAACTAACAACCTATAGTCTCTCATTCCCCACATGCCGATCCCACCCCAGGAAGTGTACCCATTATCTTCTCAACAGTCCTTCGGTTGCCCCACTTCCTTTCCGGGCTTCAACAATAGGCCAGACAGGAAGTCTCAGAGCCCTGTAGCTACAATTTAGCACCTTTAGGAATCAATTCCCAACAATTCTCTCACCTAGAGAGATTTTCTCATAGGCCTAACAACCCGCCTCTTCAATCTCCCATGGGCCTGACAAATGGCTTCTCTAGTCTATCTCCTAAGCTAACCAGGTACAGGTATAGGTATTGGTATGAGTATGGGTATCGGTACAGGTACAGTGATAGTAAAAAAATGGTACAGAGGATAGTTGAATGAGTGAGTGAATGATGATGGAATTATTGGGAAATGAAATAAGTCCAAGCTATATGTATGCATGTCCCCAACTTGACACTTTTCATGTTGAGAATCACTTTGACCCACTTGTCCCCATCCTTAGAACATAGGATAAAATAATTATCCATACTTTATACTTTAAGGAATATTAATATAATATTCCTTTTTGGCTTAATTTCCCTATATTATCCCCTTATCCTTAACTTTTATCCTCCCCTTTCCATAACTAGTGGGGTTTAGTCCCCCATACTCTTTTATCATGGTTGGTCTACATGCAACGATGTATTATATTAATGATAAGACATATACAAAAACAGGCTCACCGGCCTTCAACATCTAGGCTCTCTGGCCTAATTCAACACATAAGTATCCTAGCTTATAATAACTGGCTCACCATCCTATAAAACACAACATATACACAAAGGCTCCTTGGCCTCAAAATCGTGCACACTTAAGTTTGTTGCACGTGATATCCTGGAATGTGCACACTTCATCATTTTAGTGCACAGTACATGTGCGCACTATACCATGGAAGGTGCATGCAAAAATGATATAAAAAAACTCACTATCTTAAGTACATTTTCATTTACATTTATAGTTGGGGTTCATCCTAGGGGTTTTTCATTCCCCTCCCCTTATCTATGCACTATCCTTAGTGCAATATATACACATATAAAACCAAAATTTCAAAAATCCTCAAAAGGATGTGGGTATTCTTCCCGTATAGCATCTTCATGCTCCCAATTTGTGTCCTTAGGACCGTACCAGGTCCATTGGACCTTTACATGATCTATGGCTCGATTCTAGAGCTATTTGATTTTTCGATCCATAATGCGTATCAGATGTACTTAGAAAGCACCTTCTTACTCAACCTGAATCACATTCCTATCGATAACATGATTAACATTAGGTATATATTTCTTAATCAATGATACATGAAATACATTATGAATGGTCATTGATGTAGGCAAGGAAATTATGTATGCTACAAGCCCAATCCTCCCTAGATTTCAAACGACCCACAATAGCGAGCTGCCAACTTTGAACAATTTCCCAACTTTAGGGAACTTCTGTTGGCCTTTACTTTCAAGAATACATGGTTCCCCACTTTAAATTCCCTGTGAGTTTTGCCCTTATCAACCTATATTTTCTTTCTGTCTTGGGAAACCTTTAAATTCTGTTTTATTTTCAACATTTTCTCTTCCATTTCCTTGAGTAAATCTGACCCAACCACTTCTCTATCTGTTGCGTTATCCCAACTTATTGGTGTGTTGCAACTTTTTCCATAAAGTGTCTCAAATGGGCTCATATTTAGATATGTTTGGTACCTATTGTTATAATAAAACTCTACTAAGTGTAGGTAGTCTTCCCATTTTGATGGTTTATCTATCACATACATCCTCAATCACTTGATTCACCCTCTCTGTTTGTCCATTTGATTTTGGATGATAAGCTGTACTAAAATTCAAATTTGTTCCAAATCCATTAAATAATCCCTTCCAAAAATTTGAGGTAAATTTTGGATCTCTGTCAGACACAATTGTCTTGGTTATACCATGTAATCGAGCAATTTCTCTCATATAAACATTAGCAATGTTGGATTCCTTGTGAGTGAGATTTACCAGAATAAAGTGGGCAACTTTAGTAAGCTTATCCACCACTACCATGATAGAATCATGTTGCTTGTTTTTTCTGGGCAGTTTGGTGATGAAATCCATTGTTACAACTTCCCATTTCCACTCAGGAATGGGTTATGTCTGTAGCAAACCAACTGGGTGTCTATTCTCAGCCTTGACCTTTTGACACTCCAAACATTTGGAAATAAAATAAACAACTTATTTCTTCATTCTTGGCCAATAATATTGACTCTTGACAACTGCAATAGTTTTCTGATAACTTGGGTGCCCATCATAAGGTACATTATGAATTTCTCTCAATATAATAATTTTCAACTCCTAGGAATTTGGTACATAAATTATGCCTTTGTACATGAGAATTTTATCATTCTCTAGCTTATAGTCCTCAATTTTCTGCTGCAAAATACCTTACTGTAAATTTTTCCACTAATTCCTCATATTGAAAATCTGATTTTACAGCCTCGATGATTCTGTCTTTCAAATTTGATTGGTACATGCTAATGGCTGTAGCATGTAACTCATGCGCTCTTCTGCTGAGTGCATCAACCACTTTGTTTTCTTTCCCTTTGATATGATTTATATCAAATTCATATTCACTGAGAAATTCTAACCACCTGCTTTGCCTAGCATTTAGAGTTAGATGATCAAATAAATATTTCAAACCATTATGGTCTGTCCTCAACTCAAACCTTTTCCCCATGAGGTAGTGCCTCCACTTCCTCAAAACATGCACTACGTCTTCCAACTCAAAATAATGAGTGGCATAGTGCCTTTCATGCTCCTTCAACTTCATTGATTTATAACATACAACAAACCCATTTTGACTTAGGACTCCACCAAGTCCTTCTTTACATGCATCTGTGGATACAATGAAGTATTCATTTGGATATGAAATCCTTAGTATTGGAGCACTTGTTAATAATTGTTTCAAGTGTTGGAAACTCTTTTCACAATCCAATGTCCACTGAAACTTCACACCCTTTTTTTGCAAGGATGTGATTGAGTGTTCAATCTTTGAGAATCCTTCAATAAATCTCCTATCGTAGCCTGCAAGGCCTATGAATGATCTGACCTCTGTCACATTCTTTGGCGCTGACCATCCTCTAATGACTTCTATATTCTCAGGATCCATTGCTATCCCATCTTCTAAAATGATATGTGCCAAATAATGAATTTGCTTCTGACAAAATGAGCACTTTCTCAATTTGGCATACAACTGATGCTCCCATAATACTTGTAATACCATCCTCAAGTGTTGTTCATTCTCTTCCTTTGACTTAGAATATATAATAATGTCATCTAAAAATACAATGAAAAACTTATCTAAGTATTCTATGAAAATACCATTCATTAAACACATGAAGCCAACTGGTGCATTTGATAACCCAAATGGCACCACTGGGAACTCATAATGAAAATACCTTGTTCTGAAAGAAGTCTTGCTGATGTATTCTTATTTAATTCTTACTTCATGATAACCTGACCTGAGATCAATATTGGAGAATATTTTTGCATCTTTCAACTGATCAAAGAGGTCATCGATCCTTGGAAAAAGATAATTATTCTTCATAGTTACTTTGTTCAACTGCCTAAAGTCAATGCAAAGTCTCAATGTTCCATATTTTTTCTTCACAAATAATACTAGGGAACCCCAAGGTGACACACTTTGGCATATATACCCCTTCTTCAGGAGCTCTTCAAGTTGCATTTGCAACTCCTTCAATTATGGTGTACTCATCTTGTAGGGAATATTGGATACTAGAGCTGCTCCAAGCATCAAGTTTATCGAGAAATCAATGTCTCTTTTAGGGGGTAATCTTGGTATTTCCTTAAACACATCTTCAAACTCTTTTAGGACTGCATAATATTCAATATTTGATACCTTATCTTTAGGTGTCTCTTCCATATGTGCTGTAAATATTTGACACCATTTTTTGTAACATTTCTTCAACTCCAATGCTGAAATTTCTCTGATGGTTACTGCCCTGTAAATTTCCTACACCATCCTTAGGTTCCCTTCCTCATCCAAGCAAGTAAATGCCTTGTTATGATAGTCTAAGATAGCATGATGTTGGTCCAACCAATCCATCCCAATTAGATAGTCATAGGAACCTAAAGGCAAGATGTTCAAATCATCCCTAGTGTTCAGTCCATTCATGTCCATAAGACATGACTTAACCATATCATTAATGTTTCTTTTGGCTTCGGTAGCTAGCTGCACCAACCAAGATTTTCCATGCTTTCTTCTTGGAAAATGAATTTTTTCCACCATATTAGGATCGATATAACTATGACTAGCACCTGAATCAATTACTATAGTAATGGTTTGGTTGTTGATCATACCTTCGACTTCAATCATATGTGATTGATACATTTCTTGCTTGTTGTCTAGGCATGCATAGATCCTTGGTACAGTTCTGCTCATTTCCTCCACTATTTCAGCTTGTTGTACATTGTGAACAATCCTCATTTTTTCACCTATGTGAGGAAAATCTCTATACATATGATCTCCTTTACAACCCCAACGTTGAATAGGTGGCTAGGTTGGCCTTTGACCCCTTGTATCCACCATTCAGGATTCTCTGGAAGTTGGTTGTCCATGAGGATTATTTTTGAAGAATGGTGGATTAGTTCCCTTCTTCCTCTGATCCATCTTGAATTTATTTTTGTCTTCCCAATATTTTTGGAAAGTTGGCCTTGATGTTTTCTAGTCATATAGGCATTTAGCTTGCCTTATGGTCTCCTCCAATGTTTTGGGATCATCACGTTGATTAAGGTTGGTTGTCATTGATGTCAACCCTTGAAGAAATCCCCATAGCACAAAGGTTGGGTAATGGACCCAAGATTGTTTGATGTAAAGATGAATCTTCATTTTTTTGTCATGGTTGATAATGAGTATAAATGGATGAACTCCAAAGTGCTCCCCTTATGGTGAAATCCCTCATGGGAAGATGCTTTGCAGATTGAGTTATCCTAGAAGTATGGTTAGAGAACCCATGCTTATTTGTGGAATGAAATGAAATCCAGTGAATTTTTCATTGAAACTATCCTAGATGTATAGTTCTTTTCATGCCATTTTCAATGGTATGTGGAACGTCACATAACTCCTCATGGTTAGAGAGTTATGGCCATAAGAAGTTGGAGAACCTAGGTTTGGGTAATGGACCCAAGATTGTTTGATGTATAATGGTATGCATTTTGATATATTTTCAGGTAATACTATTCTATATGGATAGTACATGTCATTCCATTTCTAGTGGTATGTGGAACATCACATAACTCCTCACGGTTTGATATTTATGGCCTTACGAAGTTGGAGGACTCTCATATGTCATCTAGAATCCCCAAAAGGTCAAAGTAGTCAAAGTGGTTTAAGAGATTTTAAAAGATAAATAATAAAGTGAAGTGATGAGTGTACTATAATTCAAAGTTAATAAAAAATAAATTAATTCAATAATAAATTTAATGGAAAAATTAGAAGTGGGTTAACCCGACAATAAGGAAAGTGGGCAAAGTGACCTAGAAGATGTTTTTAAGGAAGCTACTTGGAGAGTATAAATAAGAGGCAAGGATCTATCATTTAAGACACACTATAAAATATTGAATACCTATAGGTTTCTGAGGTAACCAAAGTATATCTAAGCCGAATTTCTGAGGAAAGTGAAGAAAAGAAGGTTGGAATTCAAGGAAGGATAAATTCTTTTGATGATGCTTTCAAAGGTATGTTTTTTTCAAGTCATCTCACCATTTTCACAATAACTATTTTTCTAGAATGATTCAGACTGTGAAATTGGTATTCCATTGAGGAAACATATCTGAGTATATGTGGTAAAAAATTCATCTCGTGGGTCGTTGTATTTTTGGAGTTACACTCCCTGGAAAATAGGGTTTGTGGCTAGTACTAGAATTAGTCAAAAACAAATGTTTCGGGTAAAAATGTCATAACTTATTCATAAAAGATCCAAATTCAGTAAGAACAAATGTGTTGGTTATATTTTATTCTTTAGTATTATGTTCAACAATTTTAGATCAATTCAACAAATATTCCATGTGGGGCATGCTCTACAAGGTCGCTCTATAGAATAAGCTAGAATTCAACAAGGTGTGCTATTTTTTCCATAAATCCTTTTCTGAGAGGTTTCAAGTAGTGACACTTGGAGGAATTGCATAAAACACACTGAAGAGCATTGTATATCATTTTCAGATATTTATTCATAATAGGTAAAAAGTTATGATTATTTCAAGTTAGGGTTGTTGACTAATACAAAACTAGTGCTTGTGAGACTAAAGAAACGTTTGATGAAAATGTTAGTCTCTTGTTGTTAAAGTTAAGGAAGGTTTGTATGTATGTTATCATATACACCAGGTCTATTACAGATTTACAAATCATATTTGGATGATGAAATTGATGAGGGCTTTTGGTTGAGGTACTAGTGGGGTACATGGTTGAGACAAGTAGTTGATGAGTTGGCACATACATGAGGTGTATAGTTTATGATGTTGGTACATATTGATGAATCATAGTTGATGAGTACTTGACACATGATTGGTACATACTTGGTACATGGTTGTTTGCACATATTTATGGTATAGTTTGATTACAGATTGTTTGGTACAGGTTGGTGCATGGTTGATGCACTTGTTTATGGTACATGTTGATTACAGGTTGATGCATGGTTTAGGTTTATTGGTAAATGTTTATAGTGACATATATCACAGTGGTAGTATGATAGTGGTTCCATCATTCTACTTCTACTTCAGGGTGGTTGGACGGGGCAGTGACAGGTGGTTGTAGCCACCTTCCGGTTGTAGCCGGAGAACATAGGCGGTTGTAGCCTCCTTCTGGTTGTAGCCACATAATTGGGGAGTTGGAGCTTCCCTCAGGTTGTAACCTGAGAAACTAGGGGGTTGGAGCCTCCTTCCAGTTGCAGCTGGAAAACAAAGGAAGTTGGTGCTTCCAACGAATGTAATTCTTCAAGTCATATAAGATAAAACATTCAGTGGTTTTCTCCTGATTTGGGTTTCCACGTAAAACACTGGTGTACTGTGTATGTGCATGATTGCTCATTTCTTATTTCTCATTATTGTATAATAATTCTACATTGATATAACACTTGGATTATTTGGAGAAAAAAGATTATAATTACGCTATTATTGATTCACCCCCCCTCTCAGTAATCCAACAATTGGTTTCAGAGAAGGTTCCTTCAGAAATTAGTTTAACCACTGAAAGGTAGATCATGGAGAATACCAAATCATATAAAAATAGAATACCACACTTTTATGGACATAAGTATGCTTTTTCGAGCATAAGGATGAAGACATATATACAAGCATAGGGGTTTGAAATTTGGCAATCAATTGTAGATGGATACACAGTACCAGTAGTTCCACCAACAAATGACAAGGCAGTGAAGCTTGGTTAGAATAATTCCAAAGCTACAAATTCACTTTTGAATAGTCTCAGTGAAACAATATTCATGAAAGTTGCACATTGTAAATCTGTGAAAGAGATTTGGAACAAGATTCGAAATATTTATGAAGGAGATACAAAAGTCAAAGCAACAAAACTTCAAACTTACAGAGGTCAGTTCAAACAACTAAAAATGAAGGAATATGAGAATATTGCAGCCTACTTCTTAAGAGTTGAAAAAAAAGTGAATGCAATCATAGGATTGGGAGAATAAATCGAAGAATGTGTAATTGTTCAAAAGGTACTAAGATCTCTTCCTATGAGATTCAACCCTAAGATATCAGTACTAGAATAAATATCGGATCTGAACTCAATAAGAATGGATGAACTTCATGGAATCTTCACAACATATGAAATGAGAATTGAACAGGAAAATCCATATGTAAAAGAAGCAACCTTCAAAGCATCCAAAAGACCAAAGAAAAATAAAACGGAACAAGAAGAATATAGAAACAACAACGATGTTTCAGAAGATGATGAAGAAGTGGCCAACTTCATCAAAAGGCTGAACAAGGGAACCAATGGTAGGTATAGAGGTAAGCTTCCTTTAATTTGTTTTAATTTTGATTGTATTGGTCATTTTTCTAACAAATGTCCTCATAATAAAAAGAGAAATGATGAAGGTTACTCAAAAGGAAAACACACATATAAAGGCCAAAAAACTACAAAGAAAGATTTCAAGAAAAGCTTATGCATCAAAGAAGACATATCATCATCAGATGAAGATGAAATCAGTGAGAGTGAGTCAGGAAGAGTTCTATTCATGGTAGTAAAAGATTATGAAAAAGAAGACTCCGAAGAAGAATATGAAGAAGCCGAAGAAGGATATGAAGAAGTCGATGATGAAATTGAAGAGGCAGAAGTTGACTATCGAGAAGAATTATTGTGTGCCGTAGAATTTATCAGAAAGAAAAGAAGAAAAATGTTAAGAACCAAATATCAATATAGCATAGAAAATCCTCAGAAAAAGTACTCAATGCCTTGAAAAAGAGAGAATTTAAGATAATAAGCCTCTTCGAGGGGGAAACCTCCTTTTACCCCACTTAAATGTTCAAGTACAAGATGATTCAAAATGAAAATATCTCCTTGGTATATATAGGAGACTAGGAGGTATAATTACAACTAATGGCCTAAAGATGACATAAATAAAATAACATTACTAATCTAATATGCCCCAATTAAGGGGTAATTTTTATTGGATAAATCCATAGGTGCAGACACTAACCGATCTCCCTAGATCCACCTGGATCTAGAACAAAACAAAACAGAACATGACTCTTAGATTTTAACCATTGAATTAAATAGAAGGCAAGAGCTAAGAACATACCTTATGATCGCTTCCTTTGGTCTGTGTTTCTCCCGCTTCGCTCTAGTGCTCTCATATAGTCAAGACCAAAACAATACAAACCAACCGAAGTGAAGAAAGCACAATCTATTCAACAGTCAATCTATGTATATGATTAAGGAGTTATACAATAAAGTAGAACTAACTTTATGGGAAAGAATCATAATACTGTATCATATTAAATGTGAAAGAGAGATTACAACCATGGCCTTGATGTCGCAAGGTCCCTTCCAACTGTCCTTTGTTCCCCACACACTTCTTGATCCAAGGATTCTGAGACCATAGATCTGATAGCTACTCACAATCTATCTTGACAAAACAAATCTCAAAGCCACTCTAACCAAATCAAAGCTAACAAGCTCAAGAATCAACAAAGCTAACCCAAGCTAACTTTTTCCATGAGAACTCCTCTCCTTTTATAAGTTGAAGAGGATAAGGTGAGAAGGTTAGGATGATCCCACTAAATCATGAAAGAGAGTAAGATCCAAACCATTCGGATGCCACCTCACCATAGAAGTTTCTCCTTCTAGAAGATTCGAGAAAACACTCATTTTTCCCACGTGCAAGCATTCACGCACCTTAGCTATAGAGAAACCTGCGAACACCTTGCACCCTAGATATAGTGCAACCTGGAAGAATGGGTCATTCTCGCACTCTGCCTATATAACAACCTGTTAACTTCCTTTTTTATAAGGTTTTTACATAGGAAAATGCAACTTCTTTTCTCAGGAAAAGTTCTTCTCCCTTCTCTCTTTAGGAACTCAGGCCACTGACCCCTCTGAAGGAAACATATAGGTTTACATCATTAACGATCATATGGATGATGAAAATAATGTGTAACAGAGATCCCCCCAAAGTATGAAGTTAGAACAGAGTGATAGATGAAATACTTTGTCGAGTGTGTGTAGGGAACAAGGAACAGTCGGTCGGAAA
>JZKD02S1673207.1:764682-790662 GCA_000966675.3 Picea glauca | reverse complement strand
GGCAACCTCCTTTTACCCCACTTAAATGTTCAAGTACAAGATGATTCAAAATGAAAATGTCTCCTTGGTATATATAGGAGACTAGGAGGTATACTTACAACTAATGGCCTAAAGCAGACATAAATAAAATAAAATTACTAATATAATATGCCCCAATTAAGGGGTAATGAGCCAATATTAGGGCTTAACAAAAAACAAGAAACTACAAGCAGAACTAGACAAGAAAAATGACACTCGAGAACTAGAACAAATGATCACAATATTGAAGGTTCAAATACAATAAGATAAAAGAATTGAAGAAGCACTCAAAGAACAACTAGAAGAAAAGGAGAAGATCATTGGAAACATGGAAGTAGAGATTGTCACACTAAGAAAGGATATTCAAAAGAAAAATATGCAGAATAGCTCAAAAGTTCTAGATGACATTATCAATAGTAAAAAATATCATCTTGACAAGTTTGGACTTGGATACAATCATACAGAAAAGGGATCAAGCTCCAAAACAACAAATAAAGAAACAAATCCAAAAATCTATGTAGAAACAATCAAAGGGGATAGGAAGACGTACAAACAAGATTACAAGGACACTCCTCCATCGAGAAGATTCAGATTTCAGAATCAACAACAGACAAATAGGCCTTAAGAAGAAGAAGGATTCATAAGAACACCTTCTTTTAGAAGATCTTCAACTCCCAGGTATCAAACAATATTTTTTGGTTTATGTTATGTATGTAATAATTTTGGACATAAAATTGTGAATTGCAGAGCTAACAACAGGAACAATAACAACCTTGAGAGTCATACACAAAGGGGTTACTCAAGAAGACCTAGTGAAATAGAAAGAAGAACTTACAATAGGTTTGAATCTTTGAGCACTGAAGTGGAATGTTACAAATGTAACAATTTTGAACACATGGCCAAAAATTGCAGAATGACAATCCCTCCTAAAGAACCTCAACAGAGTAACAATAGTCACAGACAAGAACCTTAGAAAATGACATGGATAAGAAAGAAAGATCAGTATAGCAATGAAGAATGCATAGTCTTTATACAAGATAAGCAGAAGAAACATGGTTGGTATGTTGACAGTGGGTGTTCAAAACACATGACAGGTGATAGAGACAAATTTCTTACAATGTGAAAGGAAAGAAATGGACCAATATCCTTCAGAAATGATAATTCAGCCAAAATCATTGGAGAAGGAATAGTCTGAATTGGGAACAAGAATAAAAAGGCACAAAATGTTCTACTGGTAGAAGATATGAAACATAATATTCTAAGTGTGAGTCAAATGTGTGACCAAGGTCATAAAGTTACTTTCGATTCACAAAAGTGTGAGATAAGAAGAGAAGGTTAAGAGAAATTGGTCGGTACAACTGCAAGAACTTCAAACAACATATATGTGTTAAGTGAAATTGGAAATGAAAAGTTTTTTCTAGGAAAGGAAGATGAAAGTTGGCTATGGCACAAAATAATGGGTCACATGCATTTTGATAACCTTGTCAAAGTCAACAAAAGAGAAGCAGTCAGAGAAATGATACAGATCACGAAACCAACCAACACTTTATGCAAGCATTTTCAACAAGGAAAGCAAACAAAGACCAAGTTCAATCAAAGGAATATTCAAGAACAAGACCACTGGAAATTGTGCATATTGATCTAGTTGGACCAACTACAACAAAGGTATTAAAAGGTGAGAGATACTTTATGTTATTAGTTGATGATTATAGAAGAATGAATGCAGTTTGCTTTATCAAGAAAAAGTTAGAATCATTTGAAAACTTCAAGATCTACAAGGAAATGGTTGAAAATGAGATGGATTCAAGAGTCAAATGCTTGAGATCTGATAATGGAGGAGAGTTCACTTCAAAGGAATTTATGGACTACTACAACAGTCATGGAATAAAAAGGCAATTCTCCATTGCTAGGACACCACAACAGAATGGAGTTGTTGAAAGAAAGAACAAGACAATACAGGAAATGGCTTGAACAATGATAATGGATTCAAAATTGACAGATATATTTTGGACACGGGAAGCACATACAACAACTCACATTCAAAATAGAGTAATTATCAGAAACAACACTGATAAAACTCCCTACGAGCTATGGAAAGGAAGACCAACAAATGTGAAGCACTTCAGAGTTTTTGGAAGGAAATGATACATCAAAAGAGAAGATGGAAGAATGAGAAAGTTTGACTCTCGTGTGGAAAAAGGAGTACTTGTTGGTTACTCAAATACGAGGAAAGAATACAAGTGTTACAATCTAATATTGAACAAATTTGTGGAAAGCATCAATGTAACAATTGATGAAACAAGTAGACCAGAATCAAAGGAAGAAGAAAACAAATCAATGGAACAACTTTTCAAAGAAGAAGAAGCAGAAGATGAAGTAGAAGAGGAATATTAAGAGAATCTGACATAAACAGAAGAGAAAGTTCAACAAGTATCTCCAAAGACACCTAGAAAATGAGTAAAGAAGAATCATCCTTCATATGATATTATTGGAAACAAAGATGCAGGAGTTGAGACTAGAAGAAAAATTCGTTTACCAGAACAAACACACCTAGCACTCTTATATACAATTAAACCAAAATGTTTTGAAGAAGCCAACAAGGATGAATTTTGGAATAATTCCATGAATGAAGAGTTGGATCAAATAGAGAAAAATGACACTTGGGAACTGGTTCCAAGACCAAATAATAAGAATGTGATCGACACAAAATGGGTTTTCAGGAATAAATTAAATGAATATGGACAAGCTACAAGGAACAAAGCTATATTGGTATCTAATGGATATGCACAGATTGAAAGAATAAACTTTGAAGAGACATTTGCCCCAGTTGCGAGAATGGAAGCAATCCGGTTGCTTTTAGCCTATGCATGCTCCAAAAATGTTAAAGTATATCAGATGGATGTTAAAGTAGTCAAAGTGGTTTAAGAGATTTTAAATGGTAAATAATAAAGTGAAGTGATGAGTGTATTATAATTCAAAGTGAATACAAAATAAATTATTTTAATAATAAATTTAATGGAGAAATTAGAAGTGGACCCAACCCTAAAATAAGGAAAGTGGACCAAGTGACCTAGAAGATGTTTCTAAGGAAGCTACTTAGAGAGTATAAATAAGAGGCAAGGATCTCTAATTTAAGACACACTTGATAATATTGAATATATATAGGTGTATGAGGTAACCAAAGGATATCTAAGCCAAATTTCTGAGGAAAGTGAAGAAAAGAAGGCCAGAATTCAAGGAAGGATAAATTCTTTTGATGATGCTTTCTAAGGTATGTTTTTTTCAGGCCATCTCACTATTTTCGCAATAACTTTTTTTCTAGAATGATTAAGACCATGAAATTTCTATGCCATTGAGGAAAAATATACAAGTATCTATGGTAAAAATTCATCTTGTGTGTCATTTTATTTTGGGAGTTACACTCTATGGAAAATAGGGTTTTTGGCTAGTCCTGAAGCTAGTAAAAAATAGGTGTTTCGGGTAAAAATGTCATAACTTCTTCATAACAGATTCAAATTCAGTAAGAAAAAATGTGTTGGTTAGAGTACAGTGTGCAGTATGTTGTGTAACATTTTCAAATCAATTCAAAAAATATTTCGTGTGGGGCACGCTCTACAAGGTGTCTCTCTAGAATAAGCCAGAATTCAACAAGGTGTGCCATTTTTGCCGTAACTCCTTTTATGAGAGGTTCTAAGTAGTGAAACCTAGATGAATTGCATAAAACACACTGAATAAAATTGTATATCAGTTTCATATATTTATTCATTACAGGTACAAAGTTATTATTATTTCAATTTAGAGTTGTTGACTAATCCAAAACTAGTCTTGTGAGACTAAAGAAACGTTTGATGAAAATTCTAGTCTCTTGTTGTTAAAGTTAAGGAAGGTTTGTAGGTATGAGATCATATACACCAGGTCTATTAAAAAGTTACAAATCATATTCGGATGATGAAATTGATGAGGGATTTTGGTTGAGGTACTAGTGGGGTACATGGTTGAGACAAGTAGTTGATGAGTTGGCACATACATGAGGTGTATAGTTGATGATGTTGGTACATATTGATGAGTCATAGTTGATGAGTACTTGACACATGATTGGTACATACTTGGTACATGGTTGGTTGCACTTGTTTATGTTACAGGTTGATTACAGATTGTTTTGTACAGGTTGGTGCATGGTTGATGCTCTTATTTATGGTACAGGTTGATGCATGGTTGATGCATGGTTCAGGTTTATTGGTACATGTTTATAGTGGTATATCTCACAGTGATAGTTTGACAATGGTTCCATCATTCTAATTTTACTCTAGGGCAGTTGGATGGGGCAAGTACATGTGGTTGTAGCCACCTTCTGGTTGTAGTCGGAGAACATAGGAGGTTGTAGCCTCCTTCTGGTTCTAGCTAGAGAATTGGGGAGTTGGAGATTCCCTCAGGTTGTAGCCTGAGAAACTAGGGGGTTAGAGCCTCATTCCAGTTGTAGCTGGAAAACAAAGGAATTTGGTGCTTCCAATGCATGTAATTATTCAAGACATATAAGATAAAGCATTCTGTGGTTTTCTCCTGATTTGGGTTTCCACGTAAAACACTAGTGTACTGTGTATGTGTGTGATTGTTCATTTCTTATTTCTCATTATTGGATAATAATTCTACATTGATATAACACTTGGATTATTTGGGAAAAAGGATTATTATTAGGCTATTACTGATTCACCCCCCCTCTCAGTAATCCAACACATCATATTGTATTTTGTCACTGATGAATGATGGAAATCCACTCAAATACCTATGAATATTAACTGTCTCATCCTTGATGAAAGAAACATACTTCAACAGTTCTAAAAACCTTATTTCATATTCTTCTATGGTCATACTCCCAAGCTTGAGTTCAAATAACTCTTTCATTTTCTTATCATAGTATCTCTTAGTCAAGTATTTCTTTTAAAAATACTTCTTGAATTCCTTCCAAGTAACATTTTTCTCTTTAATGTGTTGCACCTGCACAAGTTGATCCCACCACATGGACGCCTTTCCTTTGAGTTGATAGATGGAGATTCTTCCTTTTGCATGAGAAGAATAATTATGCAATTGAAAATACTTTCTCATGCCCAACAACCACGTCTCTGCATCTCTATCCTTCTTGTGCTCACCATCAATCGTAGGAGGTTTTATTTTGTTCATTTATCCTTGTAGCTCATACACCCCAAACCTATTATGCTTTGTGACATGGGATGTACTTGAGTTGTTGTGTGCTCTCTTATTGGAATGCCCCGAGGAGTGATAGTGATGTATGCTAACACTTCTTGTTCTTCTTTTCTCATCAGGAGACTTGTGACTTCCTGATTTTCTTGAGACACTCTCCTTATCTAATTTCTTTTCTATCTGGTTCAATATTTGCATTAACTTCATGTTGAAATCCTCCTGTTTCACCTTGGATCTCATAATCCTTTCATTATTAGCTTTATGGATTTGGACATCCTTCTGCAAATTTTTAATGGTCTCTACCATCTTCATGTTTTCATCCCTTCCTTCTCCATGTCCATTGGAGTTTGTTCCTTCAATGCTCATATGGACATCCATCCCCCTGATCTCATATTCTTGGCTATAAGCCCCATGTGCATCTGCCATTCCTATGCACTTTGTGTTGATTCTGATATGATCTAGTTGTTGTTAAATCTGCAAAATGTGTAGCCAACATAAATTTGTCAGGCTAATTGTTTCAACAATTTCATGAAAATACGAACCATTCTGGTTCAATAATGCATCAAAATTATTTCTTCCGATTTCTTGAAAATCTAATGCCCAGATCAATTTTCTAGGTGAATAATTATATTCTATTGTCCAAGACCTTTCCAAAGCCTACTTCCATGCTCAATTATGAGTCTTGAGCATAAATTTATGGTTATTTGAAAATTGTCCATTAAGTTTTTTGTTCACTCTTCAACTTGGTGCAATTTTGCATTGTGATTATGCATTTTTGCACTTAATACATTAGAGTTTTAGTAAGATCCCACTTGGGTTTCTTCATATACATATTTTGGACAATCTTTCTAAGTTTCACCTCTTTCTGGTTTCTGGGTTGCTAGTTACAACCTGCTGAAGTTCTCGACCATTTAGTGTTTTTGGTCTGGAATGCTACATGTACCTTCTTTGCCATCTTGAATTTTTTTAACATGCCGATAAATTTAATTCAGCTCTAGGACTATTTTCTATGGTTCAATATCTTTCCATAGACCACTGCTATGCCTCAAACTGATTCCAGATCAGAAAATTATGGCCATTCGAAGTTAGTTGGGTCTTAAAATTTACCCTCTATTATTTGTCCTGTAACTTCATCATAAAAGCTTCGCTTGACATACGATTTAAACCATTAGAAATATCTCTCAAGGCTATTTCATTTAAGATGCAGAGACAGAGAGTACCTTGGTACAATCTATTCTTAGGGTTTTTTAGTAGCTAAAAACACTGTTTAGGGTCTCAAAAACACGCTGCGAAAATATGACCTCATACAATATAAAATGTCGCAGAAATTCACTCATTTTATGCTGTTGTACACCATCCAAACGACTTCGCGTGCACAAATTTAACCTTGTACACCCATATTTAGCATGTCCATCAACACCATAAGGTAGCGCATGCTCCGCGCACCTATAACCAATGTGGATCACTTCTCTATCGTGTCAATAATTGGTGCACACTACTTTTGTGTCGCCTACCAATATCCACCGCACACAATTTTGGTTCATGCACTAATACCTATTGCGCGCATTTTTTGTGTCGCGCTCTAATATTTCGCGTACATTGCACTCTACGCACTGCACCATACCAAATTTTACTATGCCTCCACTGCGCACCAGTACTCCGTGAGCACCATTAATTAAACTGTTGCGCGACATGAATATACCCACATTGCTCGTGCACCAACAAAATTCCTCTATGCTATCTCAATACTACACACACCACATGCACTGTTATTATGTGTGCACACACCACGCACACCAATATTATGCATGCACCATTGAATCCGCACCGCGCAATGCTAGATTTAGTGTGCACACCCGCACACCAATATTTTCCACGCATTACCACTCTGCATCACGCAATGCCAAATTTGAGTGCACAGACCCATGCACCAATATTTTCCACACATCACAATCTCTACACTGTGCATCATGCATTTTTAGTGCACACACCTGCACACATTCATTTTTATGGGCATCAAGTCCTCGTGAATTCTGCTGGAGAAAATGGGGCTTTTGCCAAACCTTTTCCCAATTTTCACCATAGACATTCTAAAACTATGAAATTTGTTCAATTTCACCCTGATAACACCAATTCAACCTATGAAACAAGAAATCATTGTAGTTTGACATTCCTGGAATGAATTTTGTTTTCCAAACTCAATTCATGAATTGAGAATTTTAATCAACTAATCTCGCTCCATCTGTCATGGCTTCCCTGTAACTTCAAATTCGACCAATTCCAGTTATGAATTTGCTAGACCATATATTAAATTAAGAATATCTCACTACTTGGTCAAATTTCTCAATTTTCCCATGAATTTAGCAACATAAATTGGGGCTTTTTCCTAATCCACGCAATTGCTTTTAATTTTTACCATGGATTCTCTATAACTTGAAATCTGGCTACTTAGAAATCAATTCTCTGTGAAATTTCACTTCAACTCAACTTGCTCGGCCCATCCAGGCTCAATGTTGAAAAATGGAGCTCTGATACCATATTGTAACATCCCCAACATCCAACTGGGTTATGCCATGTAAAAGTTTTCGAACTGTATACAAATTAAAATATTTACACACAAAAAATCTTGTGGAACTTTATATATAAACTTAAAAAAGACAAATACATTCTGCAAATGAACAGATTCATACATAATATTAATAAAAATACACATGCAACACACGCAGGAAAAACCCAAAAGAATAAACACATAAAGAATAATGCAACATGTAATTTAACACACAATTGACACTTATCTTGGTAAAAATATCACCAATTGCATGCAGACATTCCAAGAACCTCCCAACCTTAGACTACACTGCTCATCACTCTCAGCAGTGGGTCACTCCTGAGCTAGGACTAAACTCCACCCGGGTAAAGGGATTCCTAACCAGGCTGATGCATCTTAGACAACAGGAAAGACTCTGTCACAGGTGTCAAATCAAACTAACAACCTACGGTCCCTCATTCCGCACATTCCTGTCCCACCCCCAAAAATGTGCCCCTTCTCTGCTCAAAAGTCCTTTGACTTCCCCACTTCATTTCCGGGCTTCAACAACAGACCGGATAGGAAGTCTCAGATTCTTGTAGTTGTATTTTACCACCTTTGGGAATCTATTCCCAACAATTCTCTCACCTAGAGAGATTTTTTGACGACCCTGACAACCCTCCTCTTCAATCTTCCACGGGCCTGACAACCCGCTTCCTCAGTCCAAATCCTAAGCTAACTAGGTACATGTACTGGTTCGGGTATGGGTACGAGTACAAGTACAGTGATAGTAATAAAAAGGTATAGAGGACAGATGAATGAGTGAGTGAATGATGATGAAATGATTGGAAAATGAACTAAGTCCAAGCTATATGTATGCATGTCCCCAACTTGACACTTGTCATGTTGAGAGCCACTTTGGCCCACTTGTCCTCATCCTTAGAACTTAGGATAAAATAATTATCCATACTTTATACATTAAGGAATATGAATATAATATTCCTCTTTGGCTTAAGCTACCTAGCTTAGCCCCTTATCCTTAACTTTTAGCCCCCCCTTTCCCTAACTAGTGGAGTTTAGTCCCCCATACTCTTTTATCATGGTCGGTATACACACAACGACGTATTATATTAATGATAATAAATATACAAAAATAGGCTCACTAGCCTTCAACATATAGGCTCTCCGGCCTAATTCAACACATAAGCCTCCTATCTTATAATAACTAGCTCAATAGCTTATAAAACATAACATATACACAAAGTCTCCATGGCCTCAAAATTGCGCGCACTTAAGTTTTCTGCGTGCGATATCTTGGAATGTGAACACTTCATCATTTTAGTGTGCAGTACATGTACGCACTATACCATGGAAGGTGCATGAAAAAATGATATCAAACAACTCACCGTCTTAAGTACATTTGCATTTACATTTAAAGTCGGGGTTCAACCTAGGGTTATTACAACCATAACACCATGTCAAACATTCTCCCCCTTTGGCATTGATGGAAACAAAGTAAACACACCTTTTCAAACTTGATTGGGTTTTGTTGTTTGTTCTCCCCCTTTGAGAAGAATGAAAGAAGGGGAATTTCTTTGCTCCCCCTGTTCATGTACTCCTTTTCTGATGAAGCTTGTGCAATTTAATTAGGTATGGAGATTACCCCCAATTTCTGTCTAAGGTTTTCAAAAGTACTTCTCGAAGGAGGTTTTGTGAATATATATGAAATTGTTTCTTTAGTATCCACATATTCACATTTAACAACTTTTAGAGAAACATGTTCCCTTGAAAAAATAAATTTAATTGGGATATGCTTGGTTTTTTAGTGCATGACATGATTTTTAGAAAGGTTTACAGCACTAGTATTGTCATCGTTAATAAGAATTGGATGATCGTACTTTGATTTTAAGTCTTCTAGATTTTGTTTCATGCAAATTACTTGAGTGCAACGGGATGTAACAACAATACATTCATCTTCTGCTATAGATAGTGATATGGAGGGTTGCTTTTTACTTACCCATAACACAAGACATTTTCCTAGGAATAATTTTCCTCCACTAGTGCTCTTTCTGTCATCAACGCTTCAATTTGCATGAGTATATGCAGTTAATGAGAAGTCTTATGCTATGGGATACCATAATCCGAAATCCAAGGTGCCTTTGAGATATCTAAAAATACTTTTAACTTCCTTCATATGTGTCTCTTTAGGCGTATATTTAAATCTTGCCATTGATCCTACAACTTGCATGATATATGGTCTTATTGTTGTTGCATATAATAGGCTACCAATCATTGATCTATACATGGTTTGGTCTACTTTTAGTGATTCATCATATTTGCTTAATTTGGATCCTGTAATCATAGGAGTTCTCATAGGTTTTCAATCTTCCATTTGAAATTTATTCAACATTTATTTAATGTATTTGGTTTGAGATATGAATATGACTTTTTATGATTGTGAAACTTGTAATCCCAATAATAATGTTAGTTCACCAAGAATTGACATTTCAAATTCTTTTTTCATTTATGTAGCAAATTTCTTGCTTACAGGATTTAAATTACTTCCAAATATGATATCATCCACATATACTACAACAATAATCATATTCTGATTTTCAATTTTAATATAAAGATTGTTGTCAGTAGCTCCTCTTTTGTATCCTTGTTTTTGTAGATGATTATCAAGTCTTGAAAACCATGCTCTGGGAGCTTGTTTGAGACCATACAATGCTTTCTTTAATTAAAAAGATATTTTTGATTTTCTTATAACATAAATCCTTGAGGTTTTTCTATATAAACATATTCCTCTAAATTTCCATTTAAGAATGTTGATTTGACATCCATTTGATATATTTTAAAGTTCTTAAAATGTGCAAATGCCAAAAAAATTCTGATAGCTTCTAATCTGGCTACTGGGGAAAATGTTCCCTCAAAGTCAATCCCTTCTACTTGAGCATATCCTTTGCACACCAATATTTATTTATTCCTTATAACTTGACCATCTTCATTAAATTTGTTTTTAAAAATCCACTTGATCCCTACCACATTTTTGTCTTTTGTTCTTGGGGCAATCTCCTGGGTTTGGCTTTTCTCTATTTGATTAAGATCTTCATTCATGGATTTGATCCAATCTTCATATTTGCTGGCATCTGCAAATGTTTTGGGTTCTATTATAGAAATCATTGTTTGTTCTGATTCATATGTTAGTTTTCTTCTTGTTTCAACTCCAACACTTTTGTTGCCTATGATTTGACTTTTAGGATGATTTATTTCTACTCTCCTTGATGGTGATTTTGTATCTTGTCTTGGTGATTATTCCTCTTCCTTTTCTTCTTCACTTTGTGATTCATCCTCTTATATTTCTTTAATTTCTTCTTATTCATCATCATTTCTTGTTCTTTCATCAAATAGTATGTTGTCTTGAGATTTGATTCTTCTTGATTTTAGATCATCCACCTTTACATTTTCACTTTACACAATTTTTTGCAACCTCATATTGTAGCATCTGTAGGCCGTTTTTTGGATGAGTAACCAAGAAATATGCCTGGAGAAGATATGGAATCAAATTTTCCTAGGTTATCATCATCTCTCTTTATATAGAATTTTCTCCCAAAGACTCAGAAATGTTTAACTGATGCTGGTCTACCAAACCACAAATCATATGGTGTTTTTTTAAGGTTAAATCTAATTAGCTGTGATTTGTTAAGTATGTGTTGAGGGGTCCTAAATCCATTTAACTCAACGACAGGAACCAAACCCACCACCGAGGCCCAATTAGACTCTACAACGTTTAATGGTGGATTGGTTCTCCATATCTTGCGATCCGACCAATTAATCAATGGTCTTTATGTTTTCTTGTGAAGGCTTGTCCTTCATTTCAGGCGTTCTCTTTTTTTATTTTCTCTTATAGGTGGAATCGATACAAGATAAAAGCCGGTATAAACCAACTAGGTAACAAAGTGATAAAAAATAACTATTGGAGAAGGTTGAGCTTGGGATAACCTTTTTACTTTAGCATTCAGACAATGATTATCTACCACAGGCCTAGTACTAATTCATTAACCTGTTGGTATTCCAATTATTGACTGAGATACAATTTATCAGAAAGAAAACATGCATGTGATAAACGATGGCAGGAAAAATAATTCCTTAACTGTAATCATCAATCACATAATAACACAACCATTTAATTTTCATCATTAAAGAAAAGAACTATAAAAAATTGAATCAGATAACTTATCAACAAATTTAGAAGCTCTTACTCATTACAACATCCATTCATGAGATGAAATAAAAAATAATTCTTCTCCACATCCAGTCATACACACTTTTGATGAAAAATAAAAACTTGTCTCTGGTCCTAAACAAGACTACTCAATTAAGGGAGCTTCGAAATAGTTCTTTACAAAATCCAAAAGTGAGGGTCTTTGCAAAAACCATCGACCCTTGACTAATAGGTTGATCCTCCTATTTATAACATACCATTAACTAAAAATAAATATGAAACTGTAGCTAAGTAAAACAAAACTCACCACATGGCACTTTCTTTTATCAGTCTTCATAGAGTCATCAAATGGTCTCATTTGGGTGGATGACTCCTCTTGTACTCTGTCCACTTGACGAAGATATCCTCACATGTGTTAGCATACGAGAATCTATGTTGTTCGGTTGGGGCCGAAAGGATCTCTCATGTCTCTACTACCTGTTCCCGATACTTGGCACTTAACTGCTGCAACATGGCTTGAGCTTTGATCTGGGGATTCATGAACTGTTGTACCTATCCTGGTGCCATGTATGCTACCTTTTATATTTTCCCATCCCATGATGAGTCTTGTTCGACGTGCGATTTGACTATGTTGCGCAAGTCAACAAAGTCATTGGGTGCACCAAATTCAGAGAGGCTAATGTCTTTCATTACCTGGTTGATCTTGGTCTAAATTTTCTCACACTTAACCCATTTCTCTTGGATTGATAGATGAGGTTCCTAAGCCATTTTAACCTAATATTCAGGTGATTTCCTTATGCGGTCCATGATGCTTTCCCTTAGCACCCAGATGCCATGCTCTTCGGTGTCTCATCCCTGTTGCACCTCGATGATATAGTTGATCCTCTCCATGAGTTGGTGTGCTTTTTTGTACCACCTCTCCATATCCTAGCACATCGTCAATGCCATGAGGGTGTCTTCTTGAAGCTTGACTATCCTTGCAGTGAATAGGTGCCATTCATCTATAAATTTGTTGTAGGCCTCCTTGAATTCACTTCTTAGAAACACCACAGCCTGTGTGGTGTCGTGGTAATATTTTTCCAAGTGGAACAAATGTTCCAATTATTTCAGAGAAACAACCAAATCCTCTTCATCCCTTTTCGCTCTGTCCTGTGTGGCATCTGTGATTGCCATCCCTACGCCGATAAGATAAGATGTCTTGGCATTCTCTGTGTTGATCAGATTTTCCTCTGTGGTGATGAGGATGGAATGAGCTAGAGTGATCCTCCTCTTAATGGTGGTTCTTTGCATGATATTTTTCCTCTTCCAGTCATAAGCAATGGCATGTATTTTAGTGACTTCATCCACGTGTTCGTGGATTTGCTAATCCCCCCAAGTGATCATATTTCCCAGGCTCCTAATGGTATATATTTTTCCAAGAATGTGTTCTTGAACTCCCTCCATGTGTTTCGATGGATCAACTTCTATTTGTTTCTCATCGAGAAGTTGAGTATCGATTGAAATTGAGGCATTAGGGATAGGCTTCGGACTTACTTGATAATTGGTCATTGAGACATCTATTTCCTATTGTGGAGCTTCTCCCTTTTATTATCCCGACCTTGGCTCATCTATCAGACTATTCTTTTGAGTTTCTGGTACATTGAGTGGTTCAATGTCTAAGACACTTTTGACCTTTTATTCATTGTGTGAAGGGCTCTAAATTTCGGCATCAGGAGCTAGGGAAGATGTCTTCTTTGACTCCTTTTATTCTATGATCTGTATAGGGTTTACCATGGATACCTCTGGTCTCTCTTCATCATCATAGATGTTTATCAATTCATGGAGGGTGTTTGGTGCACTTTGTCTCCCTGATTCTTTGACTGTCTTTGGATAATATGAAACATCCCCCGGTAATATGGCCTGTGGCGTTGTGATTTCAGAGATGTCTAACCTGACAATTTCATTAATTTCTATTAGTTTAGGGTTGCTTGGGACTGCCTGGCTTTCATTTGGGTTGTCGGCAAGAGACCCTGTCATTCCTATGAGTTATAGGTCATCTTTCATATGATAAATCGCTCACTAAGACTATTCTACCATGAGCATCCCCCTTTCCCGTGTGTCCGATGTCATAGGGAAAACTCTATCCCTCACCAGAGCTACTAGGGGAACCTCTGTTTCTTCTATCACTATCATTTCTTCCCTTGCTCTGAGGGCTTCTTGAGCTGATTTTTGTATGGTCATCATCTGTTCATCCAGGCTCATGGCCCTGAACCTGATCATTTTGGGGTCTTCCATTCTTGCAACCACTGCGTCCCAATATTGGGCATTTTCTGTGAAGACTTCATCTTCAAATTTATCGTGGGTGTATGACCAACATGATGACACTTGCGAAGCATGTTTCAAGGACAGACCTTTTGGATCGTGCTTGCAGAATCAACCTGTCTGGAATATGAACTCTAGTTGGCTCAACCCTTCTTGTTTGTCTTAAGTGGTGTCCTTCACCAAGAAGAAACCTACATGAAAATCATAAGGTATGAGTGCCTGCTTCTTGTCCTTGACCAAGGTGGCATTGTAGCCTTGCAGTATGGTTTGGTAGAATATCTCTCCCACTACAAGCTGGTTAGGGACATGCACTAGTAGGAGATGTGGTGCTCCAGTGGCTCTGAACACCCTGATGTAGGTATCATGCTTGTCAAAGTACCAGTGGCCTACCTTTGATATCATCTTCTTGGCCATAGCCGATAGTCTCGGGAATTCTTTCTTAAAAATGATGAAATAAATTAGTGCGATGAATTCATTGTAGATGAGAGAGTAAGATTTATTGTACATGTTCTCCCATAGGATGTTGAAATATACGTGGACCGAGAGCTTTGCGACATGATAGTTCATATTCATGTTGACGAAAATTTTTCGGGTGCACATGACATCAAGAAAATATGAAGCCATGTAGAAGGCTGGTCTCTCTCCTTCCTTCAGTGTCTAAGCTTGTTGTATGCAAATGCTCAGTTGGTTAGAAATGATTGCTCCCTATTTGAAACCACTCACGAAAATTGCCATTGTGTTAACTAAGGGCATCCATGCCTCTGAAAATATGGAGCAGTCCTTCTCTCCATATATTCGACAGATGAGAGCCATCAAGTAGATTTATGGCTCCCTTAAGTTGGCCATTTGATACCAGCTGATGCTACAGTTGGTGTATTTCTTGTCTTCCCTCCACCATGAGGCCATCACCCGACTGGTGACATGGTGCTCATAGAACTTAATGACGAAATCTGTATTCATCCATTCCTCAGGGTCTCAGATTTTGTAATATTTCTGGACCTCTACCGGAAGGAACACCCTGACACACCCACCATTGTTATTGTTGATTAAGCATATCTGTGTGTCTATGTGGTTAATGAAGCATTTCAGAACTTCAATACAGGGAAAAACAAGGGTTCTTCTCGAAACCATATGGAGGTATGACCATCGGATGTTCGGGAACACCTCGTCGTCGAGTGCGCTTACATCTGGGTCACTATGTGGGATATATTCTAGGTAATCCTCCCGACTGATCTTTTTAAAGAGTTCTCCCCACTGTGGGAGTGTTGCATTGGTCCCTATTCTTGACTCTATATCTCCAAAGGTTGGAGGTTGAATAAAAACCTTCTTCGTTGCTGTTTTGATGACAGGTTCTGGTCTCGGAGTGTATTCCAATTGTTTTGTGACCCCTGGAGAGGAGCCTTCACCTAACTCTGGTTCTTTCAGATTTGACGCCCTCGATGAACATCTAATGGTTGGATTTCTTGGAGGCATTGTTCCTGTGATAAAAAATAAGCCTTCAGATACCATGTAAAGAACAAAACCAGATAGAAGCATATAGTTTGTAGCCATGTAAAATTTACCAACTTGGATATGTACCTGTGAATCTTGCTAAAATCTGGTTGTTTTGATACTCACGAGATCTCTGCAACCTTCTAATTACTCATCTCACTTCTCCGGATGCTCTCAATTTCTTTGAGCAAATAATGATTCTGCTTACAATGGCTCAAGTGAATTTAAACCAGGGAAGAACTTATCGTGTCACATCAGCCATTCAATTCGGGTGATGAGTGAAATTTAAACAAATCTGTCACCAAATATCAGAAACTTAAATTCATCGTGGGTTGATGGCGGAGGCGCGGTGGTGATGAGGTTTATTGGTGATTTTAAATGACTGTTTTTTATTGCCACACGAGGTAGCAACTAATGCGAGATTTGGTATTAATTATCCCTTCAAATGCTCGAAATCTAATCGTATCTAATGTTAAAACATCCCACGTGTTGCTTTCTCACTAGGTGGATCGGGGATCGGGGATATGCTATGAACATTTTCATCGATGTCCCTCGCAAAAGCTCTGAAGCCGATTAATATCATCGTACAATGATGTTGTGGAAAAGATGACTCGGAGGTGTGACTTGGACCTAGGGAACCAATAATGACTTGGGGTAAAACTAGACTGTACGGTTCTCCAATCTGGAAAAGAAACATGGCATTGAAGACCGATGACCTAATTCATGTGCATTAATCAGAGTCGATAATTTCTTCAAGTTGTGTGTTCTAAAAAAAACCTTGGCTCGCTGATGCCGAAAAGGTATCGGGGGTTGGCGATTGACGATAAACCTATCACTTATTTTTCTTTAGATTAACTTCCTCAAAAAAGTCTCGATGCGGAAACGCTTCGGGGATCGGTGATCAGGAAAACTCTTTAGCATGATCAGAATGATTGTTGTGATCCTTTTGGGTATTCCTAGATTTCGATAAGCACGTCGAGTATTGGCTATCGATGATATCATTTCTTTCTTTGTTAACGTCTATTTCCCTCGTCTTTTACCGATACTGAAGAGGAATCTACTATTGACGATATCCTTATGCAAAACTTTGGTGAAAACAAAAACTTCCTTTTGCCGATGTCGATGGATATCAGCGCTCAGTGACTAAGGTTTCTTGAGTGGCTCTTTTCCTTCTTTGAATACCTTCCAATGTCGAATCTGAGAGTGTCGAGTGAAGTGTTTTGGATTTTGATTCTTTTTTTAGGCGTTAAGGATTTTTTAAATTCATGGGGTTTCATAAGTTCAAACAGACCTGAAAAGATAATGAGAGTCATGATAATAAGCAAAGACAAACCTTTCTCAAAATGAAGTCAAATCAGACAATGCAAAGACCAAGTGCAGGGATGATTTTAAGGATGGAAATTTATATTAAAATGTAGAAACATGGGCTAATATTACTAGTCCTTAATATGAAAAATGTAAAATGTTTGGCGATAGTTTTGTAAAATTATTTAAATTTCTAAGGATTTCATATAATTTCTATAACATTTTGGCAATTTTTGAGGTAAAATAAATTTATTCTATGGAATTTGGGCGAATCGTTTTTAGAAAAAATGGAAATTGACGAAACTATTTTTGGGAAAAACCATGGAAAATTAGTCCATTTGTGAAATTTAGCCCAAGTGGTATGCAAATAGTGAAAAATTGACATAGGATTTTTAGGGTGTGTTGAGTGCTCAACAAATGGAGAATTACTGGGCAAAAGCAGAATCTTTGTTCCTTCCTTGGGCTTGACTGATGAAAAAGATGAATAAGAAGTTAACTATTTATTTTTATTTTTATCAGAGCCTCTTTTATCCTTGCATTTGAAATTCCCTAGTGGGTGCATTTGGGCCTACCTATGGGGTTTTCAACCTTTATTCCACCTTTTTTTCCTATAACCCTGACTCATGCCCCCTTCGACAAGAGTCTAGTAAAGCATTCACTAGAACTAAGCCTTTAGTTACGCTTCTTCACTTTCTACGGTGTTTCTCCACTGTCGGCGAGCATCCATAGCCATGAGAGAGTTACCCCGATGTCACAGACCTTGCTCCACTGCCAACGAGTGTCCATAGCCCCGATGGAGTTATCTGCATACCCTCTCCTACTGTGCACTTGTTTTATATAGTTGATTTTTTATTTCAAAAAAATTCTCTAAGTGAGTGGGAGAGGAGGACATTTGTTGTTTGTAAAAAGAAAAGGTTAAGGAGAAACTTTCTAGCTCTATCTCTGAGGTACATGTAGTCCTTTCCAACTTACCATATTTCCCTTAATGTTTCACCAGACCACGAGGAAGACACTTCTGCATTTCTCCAAAGTTGTTCATATGCACAGGTTAGATAGAGAATCCCTTGGAACAACTACAGGTTCCCCAGTGTTTCATGTGTTGTATGTGAGCGATGATTCAGGAATAGAGTTCGCCTGATCTCTAAGGGCATCCATGCCTCTTAAAATCTAGAGTGGTCCTTCTCTCCATATAATCGGAAGATGAGAGCCATCAAGTATATGTATGGCTCCCTTAAGTTGGTCGTTTGATACCAGCCGGTGCTCCGGCTGGTGTATTTCTTGTCTTCCCTCCACCATGAGGCCATCACCTAGCTGGTGTCATGGCGCTTGTATAACTTAACGACGAAATATGTATTCAGTCGTTCTTTGGGGTCTCAGATATTTTAGTATTTCTGGACCTCTACCTGAAGGAACAACCCGATAGACCAACCATTGTCGTCATTGATTAATAATTTCTGTGTGTCTATGTGGTCAATGAGCCACTTCAAAACTTCAATACAGGGAAAACATGGGTTATGCTTGCAACCATATGAAAGTATGACCGTCGGATGTTCAGGAACACCTCGTCATCGAGTGATATTACATCTGGGTTACTATGTGGGATATATTCTGAGTATTCCTCCCGATTGATCTTTTTAAAGAGTTCTCCCCAATGTGGGAGTGTCGCCTTGGTCCCTATTCTTACCTCTTTATCTCCAAAGGATGGAGGTTGAATAAAAACCTTCTTCATTTCTATTTTGATGATATGTTATGGTATCAGAGTGTATTCAAATTATTTTGTGACCCTTGGAGAGGAGCCTTCACCTAACTCTGGTTCTTTCAACTTCAGTGCCCTCAGTGAACATCTAGTGGTTGGCTTTCTTGGAGACATTTTTCTTGCGGTCACAAATAAAACTTCAGAGACTATGTAAAGAACAAAATTGGATAGCAACATATAATTTGTAGACATGTAAGATTTACCAACTTGGATACGTACCTGTGAATCTTCCTAAAATCTGGTTGTTTTGATACTCACGGGATCTCTGCAGCCTTCAAATTACTCATCTTGCTTCTCTCGAAGCTCTAAATTTCATTTCATGCAAAATGATTCTTCTTACAATGGATCAAGTGAATTTAAACTAGGGAAGAACTTACAGTGTTGCATCAACCATTCAATTCAGGTGATGAGTGAAATTTAAACAAATCTGTCATTGAATATCTGCAACTTAAATTCATTGTGGGTTGACGGTGGAGGTGCAGGGGTGATGAGGTCTATCAGTGATTTTAAATGACCATTTTTGATTGGCACACGAGGTAGAAACTAATGCGATATTTGGTATTAATTATCCATTTTAATTCTCAAAATCTAATCGTATCTAACACTAAAATGTCGCATTATGTCGCTTTGTCAGTGGGTGGATTGGGGATCAGGGATGCACTATGAATGTTTTCGTCGATGTCCCTCGTAAAATGTCTGATGTTGATCAATATCATCGTACAATGTTGTCATGAAAAAGTGGACTCGGAGGTGTGACTTAGTCCTAGGGAAAAAATAATGACTCAGGGTAAAACTAGACCGTACGGTTCTCCAATCTGGCAAAGATATGTGGCATTGAAGATCGATGACTAATTCGCGTGTATTAATCGGAGTCGAGACTTTCTTCAAGTTATTCATTCTAACACAAACCTTGACTCACCGATTCTGAAAAGGTATTGGGGGTTGGCAATCAGCATTAAACCTATCACGTGTTTTTCTTCAGATTAGCTGCCTCGAAAAAAATCCCGATGCTGAAATGCTTCGGGGATCGACAATCGAGAAAACTATTTAGCATGATCAGAATTTTTGTTGCGATCCTTTTAGGTCTTTACCTATTCTGATAAGTGCATCAGGTATAAGCTATCGATGATATCATTTCTTTCTTTGTTAATGTCTATTCCCCTCGTCTTTTACCGATGCTAAAGAGGAATCTGCTATCAACGATATCCTTAATCAAAACTTTGGTGAAAACAAAAATTTCCTTTTGTTGATGCCGATGGAGATCGACACTTGGTGACTGAGGTTTCCCGAGTGGCTCTTTTCCTTCTTTGAATACCTTCTGATGCCGAATCTGAGTGTGTCGGGTGAAGTGTTTTGGATTTTGATTCTTTATTTAGGCGTTAAGGATTTTTTAAAGTCACGGGGTTTCATAAGTTCAAACAGACATGAAAATCTAATGAGAGTCATGATAATAAGAAAAGACAAAACTTTCTCAAAACGAAGTCGAATCAGACAATGCAAAGACCAAGTGGTACCCAAAAAGTGAAAATTGACATAGGATTTTTTGGTTGTGTTGAGTGCTCAACAAATGGCGACTTACTGGGAGAAAGAAGAATATTTGTTCCTTCCTCAGGCTCGGCTGATGAAAAAGATGGTTAAGAACTTAACTGATTTTTTTTTATCAGAGCCTCTTTTATCCTTGCATTTGAAATTCCCTGGTGGGTGCGTTTGGGCCTGCCTGTGGGGTTTTCAACCTTTATTCCACCTTCATTTCTTGTAAACCTGACTCACACCCCTTTCGCCAAGAGTCTAGTAAAGCATTCACTATCACTAAGCCTTTAGTTACCCTTCTTCACTTGCTACGGTGTTTCTCTGCTACCAGCGAGCATACATAGCCCTGATGAAGTCACCCTGACGTCACAAACCTTTCTCCACTGCCAACGAGCATTCATATCCCTGACAGATTTATCTGCATACCCTCTCCTATTGTTCACTCGTTTGATATAGTTGATTTTAATTTTGGTAGAATGACTTGAGCGAATGGGAGAGGAGGACGTCCGTTGTTTGAAAAATGAAAAGGTTAAGGTGAAACTTGCTAGATCTATCTCTAAGGTACATGTAGTACCTTCCAACTTACCATATTTCCCTTAAGTTTTCACCAGACCACCAGGAAAACACTTCTGCATTTCTCCAAAGTTGTTAATTTGCGCAAGTTAGATAGAGAACCCCTTGGAGTAACCACAAGTTCCTTAGTGTTTCTTGTGTTGTAAGTGAGTGATGATTTAGGAATAGAGTTCTCCATATCACATGAATTGAGGTCAACCATTGTATTACTAAACACAATATTTAAAATAGAATAAGTAAAATAGAAAATAAAAAATGCATTTCACAATCGACGTATCTAAAATAAACATCGTGAAAACATAAACACAGAAAATCTCTTTTTCTCTCTTTATTTTTTAATGGAAATATTTTTTAGTGCTTGTCCATTCACTAGGACGGCACCAAGTTCCCCCCTCAGATTCTACAATCAATACGTTCCTAACCCAATCTTATCGACCACCTGGAAAGGTCCGAGCCATAGATTCTGAAACTTAGAATGTTTTCCTTTAGGCTCATTTGCTCTGTCCCACTTTAGGACTAAGTCTCCTACTTCAAAATTATTCTCTTTAGCCTTATGCTTATCAAACCACCTTTCAACTATCTACTGGTGAGATATGAACTTTGATTTAGCTTTATCCCTTTCTTCTTATAGCATGAGTAGGGTGCCAATTCTTTGTTGTATGACTGATGAGGGATGTCTTCTGGAATCCTGAGCAAGTTGAAGAGATGGAAGATTTAGCCCATTTGGGAGAATGGCTTCCTGTCTGTATACCAGAAAGTATGGGTAATTCCCTATAGCTTCCTTAGGTGTGACTCTATCAGCCCATAAATAATTATGAAGTGAATTATGCCAATTCCTCTAGTTGTCAAAAATTGTTTTCTTTAATATTCTCACTAGGTTCTTATTAGTTGATTCTACCACTCCGTTTCACTGTGGATAATAGTTTGCAGAGTATCTAATTATGATTCCTTTGTCTAGAGAAAAATCTGTTAATAAGGTGGAAGAAAATTAAGTTGTGTTATCAAAAACAAGTACGAAAGGCACATCGAACCTTGTGATCAACTGTTGTTCTATGAATTGGATCACCACCTTCTCGTTTACATGAGTCAGAAGGATGGCCTCTACTCATTTCGTGAAATAATCTGTAGCAGTCAGTATGTAACTATGTTGTTTTGAAGAAATTGGTGTAATCTCACCTATGATATCTAACCCCCATTGCTCGAATGGCATGGAAACAACTACCGGTTGGAGTGGGACAACTTCTCTCTTTTCCCTCCCCACGCTTATTTGACAAGTTTTATAGTTTCTAGCGTATGTGTGAGTGTCCTTGAATAGAGTAGGCCAATAATAGCCAACTCTCAGTATTTTATGAGCAGTGGTGTTTCTTGCAAAATGTCCACCTGTAGGACCATCATGGAGCTACTTTAGAACTTTGTCTGCATCATCACCTTCAAGAAATATTAAAAGTACCCCATCTTATTTAACACGAAAGAGCATTGAATTTATGAGGCGATATTGTGTGGATTTTAAGCTGAGGGCTCTCGTTTCCCTAGGGTTTAGGTTTTTTGGGCAAGTTCCATGATGCAGAAGATAAGTCAGTTTATTGTACCAATACTCTTTCCCTGGGGAGATGTATGAAGCTTCACCACACCATAATTCCAGTTCATTTTCACATCGGGGGTCATCATTTACTTGGTCTTGGGCTTCAACTGGTAGTTTTCATAACCCTTGTCCCTTAACCAGTTTAGCGGGTTTTATATCTAGATCAAATTCTTGGACTACTGCCATCCAGTTTCCTCTTATTTCCCCCATCTCATGTTGACTGAATAGGGATCGAACTGTAGGGTGAGGCACGATGAATTTAGTATGGTTCTTAAGGATGTAAGATCTGAAGTGTTTCACTGCCTTGTACACAACATAATCCTGCTTGTCTATAGCATGGTAATTTAGTTCGACCCCTTGGATATTAGTGATCATGAATGATATCGGGGCCTCGTTGCTGCCATCATCCTTCTGAGTCAATACTACATTTAGTGATTGGTTGGAGGAAAAAGTGTAGAGAAAGAAATCTTTGCTGAAATCAGGACTTTGTAACATTGGATCCTGAGATATTTCAGTCTTAATATTGTTGAAATCTCTCTTTCGTTCATCATCCCACTTAAATTCAACATCTTTACAAATCATTTTTTGCAAGGGTTTGATAGTTTCAGCGAAATCGGGGTGAATTTCCTCACAAAATTGATTTTCCCAAAGAATGGTTGCATAGCCTTTTTGTTGTGAGGTAATGGAAGCTAAGCTATGGCCTTAATCCTTTCCAGGTCTATGTGAATCCCTGCTTGGGATATAATGTGGCCTAACAACTTAACTTCCTTGACACCAAAAATAGTTTTCTTAGGGTTTAAGGATATGTCGTATTTCCTACACCTTTCAAAAATCTGGGTTAAATGTTGGATGTGATCTTCTCTGTTCTTTGAATACAAAGTCATGTCATCCAATCATACTACTACAAACTTGTTGATTAATCCCCGAAGTGCTATGTCCATGGCCTTTTGAAAGGTCACCCATGCATTTATTAAACCAAAGGGCATGTGTTTATAAGAAAAGGTTACCCACTTGGTTCAGAAGGTATTTTTGATGTGGTCTTCTTCTGAAACTAGAACCTGGTTGTAACCTGATAAACCGTCCAGCAAGGAAAAAATCTCAGATCCAGACACAACCTGCAAGAGTTTCTCCATTGGTGGGACTAGGTAGTTGTCCTTTTCTGAAGCTCTGTTGAGTTTCCTAAAATCTACGCATAGGCGGATCTCCCCAGATGTTTTCCTTACAAGAACCGAATTTTCTACCCATGCAGAGTATCTAACCTGGAAGATAATTTTGACATATAATAGTTTCTTTAACTCTTGACACATGAGAGGCTTCACCGATGGGTGGTACTTCCAGATATTCTGTTGGAAGGTTTTTACTTCAGGCTTTAAAGGGATAGTGTGTTGTATTATACATGTATCATAATTTTTCAGATATCGGTAGGACCATGCAGAGACATCTTGATATTGTTTGAAAAGTTTGAGATAGGCCTTCCTTTCCTCTTTAGATATATTCTTTCTGATATTTATATTCTTGGGGTTTTCTGGGGTTCCTAAATTTATAATTTCATGCATGGGACAAGAACTTCCCATCTTCGTGTTTTTTGACCCTTTAAATCTCTCTCTTAGGTCAAAAAGGTTTTCTAAATTAGCTATTCCCTTCGGTATCCTGTGAGACCTCGATTTGTCAATCGGTTGATCTGTCTGAGGATCAACTTTTGTTGATTGTTCCTAGAATAATTCATCGTCAATTGCCAAGTCTTTAAAATTATCTTGGTTAGTCAAAATTTTTATGATCTGTTCATCTCCTTCAAAGGACTTCCAATTAGAAATATTGTTGGGAACCGATGGTTTGTAGAGTAATTCCACAGTGAACTGGGAGGCTTCATAATATTCTAGAGGTGATAGCCTTGAGGCAGCGGTGGCCAGAGAATCAACAAGAATTTTCTTTTCTTTGAGGATCACTGTAATGTTGAAGGATTCAAAATGCTCTATTAGCTTGTGAAATTCCTGTTGATAATTCCTTAGGTGTGGATAGTTGCAAGGTATAATGTTCCTTACTTGTCTAACGATGATTTCAGAATCTTCGAGAACCTTTAATTCTTTAATGCTTAAGTCCATGTCTTTCTTTATCCCTTGTAACAAAGCTTCATACTCAAAGGTGTTATTTGTGCATTCGAATTCTAGTCTACAGGACAAGAAATGTCATTTACCTTTTGGATCAATGAGGATGCACCCTGCCCCTAAACCTTCTTGCAATTTAGAGCCATCAAAGTATAAGGTCCAAACTTGTGGGAAAAACCTATCAGCTTCCTCTTTCTTTCCACTTTCATCTTCCTTTCCTATTTGTTCTATGATTTCTAACATAGGTTCTTGAGAGAAGAGGGTTTCCTTCGCCTCCGTCGATAGTTTCTATTGAAAAATCATTTCGGATTTTTGAGTAAGAGGGACATCAAATGAGAGGGGGGAGAAATTACCGAAATCAGAGTCACAGGAATAATTGCCTAGCATGGGGAAATATGCCAATGAAGGCTCATTTAGGGTTTCTAAGTTAGTGAAAGTATGTCTTAGATATCTTTCCCTATCGATCTTGATCATGTTCATGTGCCCCTTTAATGGCAGCCAAAGGTGAGCCTAGTTTGTCATAAAGTATTCATTTAACTTCTTAGACCAATCTCAAATTAATAACAATCCATAAGCTTATGGGATATCTACTACAATGATGTCAATTACTTGCACAAATTTAGGGTGTGTCTCTATTCTGATCATTAAATCTTTGAGCTATCCCATAACCTTCACCTGGGTTCTGTCTAATTGTATAACATGTTTATCACTTTTGAGAGGGACTGCGTTTAATTTTTTGCAAATAGACAATGGAATAACATTGGAGGATGCTCCCGAGTCAACCAAACAATTATGGAGGTTTCTGTTGAAAAATTCAAAAGTCAAAAGGAACGATGGGACAAAAGGTTTTACCTTCTTATCTTCAGAGAAGTCATTCACAGTTGGTTTATTTATTAGCTCTATGGGAATTAGATTTCCTCCTTGGTCAGTGCTTGTTGTGGGATTTTATACTGATTTCAAATATTGTAACATAAATTCGTTTTGCTGAGGGATTCTACACATGTCCATGAACGATATGTTTTCCTTCAATTTTGTTAAGAACCTGAATAGATCTACAAATATAATCACCACAAATACTGAATAGATCCACAAAGAAAGATAGAAGAAACCACACTTTATTATTACGAAACCCTTGAGGTAGGGCAACACCATACAATGGATTCTATTATGGAAGGGATCCTCTCCTGTTCACTTGCCTCTTTGAGGGGGCATCCTCCTATTGAGATACCACTCCAAATACAATACTTCTTTTAATGTCTCATTACATTTCTTGAACCCCTTTATATAGTGCTACCATCACCTAAGAACATTCTAGAGGAGGAATCTTCTAGAAGTATAACCTTCTAAGAAGTCCTCTTACATTTATTA
>JZKD02S1673207.1:752697-764632 GCA_000966675.3 Picea glauca | reverse complement strand
ATAGTGGGCCTTATTTAATAATATAGTGGACCTAGTCCACCTTACATTGAATGACCTCCACTATTATCATTATGGGCCCTCTAGGCCCCCCCACTACCTCTCTAGCTACCTTACAAATTTCTTCAAATCTTCTACTATATTGTAATCTATCTTGTGAGATTCTCGTGTATGGATATTTATAGGGTTTCTTCAGGGAGAAAAAGGTGCTTTCGGGTGATCAAGAGCTGGTTTTTGTCCTGAAGTTTGGGTCGTAGTAAGGTCATTTGAGACATGTTTACCCCTAATTCATGTTTGCATAGCCAAGACTTTTGTGGGTAGTTCTTGAACCTAAAATAGTTCATCGGAAGGCATAGGTAGGTCAGGGTCCCATATTAACATGGTTATTTCTTCTGGTGGATCAAATTTTTCCTGATCAACAAAATTCATAGTTGAGTCGCTTGATTGTTCGGTTAGGGAAAATTTGTCTAGAAACCGGTTGGCCATCAAATTCATCGCTTGCACCCATTGAGGGTAGTATCTTTCATATTGATTCTCTTGATGATAGGTACAGAACGAGTCAGATGTTACATTTCCCAGATCGATGTTTAAGTTGGTTGGGGGAGGTTCAATTTATTTGAAAGGCGGATTTATTGTAAAGAAAGATTTATAGGGCCTCTGGCCTTGGTTTCCATCCCCTTCACTTCTATTCATGTCTATGATTTCCTTTGACAACTTCTTGACCATGCATTGTAGGTCTTCTATGTCCCCACTTCCTTTTTCGGGACCTTGTTCTATTTGTTTCCCTGGGGGTCTAGTCAGTAGTAGTCCTATCCTAGGAGGACGTTGAACTTCTTTTTTAACTAACAAGACCTGGCCTTATTTACATCCCTTCATTTGGAACTCTATCATTTTGGCTTCTTCAAAATTCTCAGGTAAGGTTGGTTTGGAAACCCTTTTCACAAACATGGAAATAGAAGTTGGGAGAGAATTAGCATATACTTCGATTTGCAACTCCTGAGTAGGTTTAGCTTCGGGTTGGAATTTGTTTGAGGTAGTGGTAAATATTTGATTGAAGTCTTTAACCTTCTCCTTTGAACTCATGGTGGCAGAGAATAACGCAAGAATCAAATCTCCTATAGTGGTTTCTTCTGCAAATTTCTCTAGAAAATCCTTTTGAAACTTCATCCAACTACTTATGGATCCTACAGGTAAGTTAAAATACAACGTGGAGGCTGAATTCTTGAAAGTGTAGGGGAAAATACTACATACCACATCTTCATTTTGAACATTCATCAGGATGATAGACAATATGAAAATTTTAATATGGTCTTCAGGCAATCCTGAGGTTTTAGGGTCAATTTTAGGGAGTAACTTTTTTGGATGTTGGGGGAGGTTATGTATTCATCCAGGGACGGCCAAAGCATCCCTCGCCAAACAAGGTTGATTATTCTGAGGTGGGTTTCCCCTTTCTTCATCGTGTTCATTGTTACCTTCCATGTCCTTAGATCCCAAAACTGAGCATTCTGAGTTAAACCCTTCTTCTTCCGAAAAATCATCGGGTTCAGAGAAGTTGTCGGCTGGTATTTCATGGATTAGATTAAGAGGATGTTCGATTTCAGTGAGGGAAAAATATATCAGGTCTTATATTGTGTGAACAAAAACCTGGTTGGGGGTATCGACCACTGGTCTTCTTACTTTTTTTCTACAAGGAAGTAACAGAGCTAAAGGAAGTGTACCGGTCTATCGGGCGTAAGCTCTTGTGATTATTCTAAATTCATTTAATTCCTCGTGAGGAAGGGCATAAGGTATATCAGGGAACATATGTTCTTCCTCATGCTGGGGTGAGTTACTCATTTTAGGAGTACTCATTATCTGTGGTATGTCTTGGGAATGAGTAGCCATGCATGTGGGTTGTTTTGAATCTACAAGTTGTCTGAAATATTATGTCAAATATAATGTTAGCCATTGATTCTTTAGCCCTTCTTATAGCGAGAGTTCTATTGAGGGGTCCAAAATCCATTTAACTCAACAGTAGGAACCAAATCCACCACTGAGGCCCAATTAGAGTCTGCAACGTTTAATGGTGGAATGGTTTTCCAAATATTGCGATCCGACCAATTAATCGATGGGATTTAGTTTTTCTTGTGAAGGCTTCTCCTTCATTTCAGGCATTCTCTTTTTGTATTTTCTCTTACAAGTGGAATCTATAATATTCCCGAGGATGATCCCTATTGTAATCATGATTATGAATTGTAAAGCATGTAATGTAGGCTGGTGAGACGAGTATTGATAACATGGTAGGATTATGTGTTTATTAGGCCAAGAACCTAAGTATTAAGGCCAGAAGCATGTTTTTGTACATATAATTATGAAGATAATTAATAAAATATAAACATTGCTGCATGAAAACCAACCATGAAGAAAGAGTGATGGGGGACTAAGCTTCCACAGAGTGGGTAAGGGAAAAAGGGGGCTGAAAGGTTGGAAGAGGGGCTAAGCTTAGGGGATTGAGTCCTTGGGAATAATAATTTATTATTATTCCAAAAGATATGTGAAATGTATGCTTTTATCCTAAGTCTTGGGAGGGAAACGCATGCAGCTCCAGTGTGTGAAAAAAGGGAACACATGTAGCTCTAGGAAGACAAGTGTCGCACTGGGCGCATGCAGTTAAAACTATTGAGTTGATCTATTTTGGGGGAGGGTCCTCCATTGTTGCGTCTGTGCTGCCAGTTTCCAGATCCTCTAACTGAAAACCATTTTCCTCTACTTTGGAACCTCTATTATTTTACCCTCACGCAATTCTGAGAACCAAAACCAGTGAACTATTCTGTGTCTTATGTGCAACCCAACACTAGGGACATCGCCTGAGAGTGCTGTGTATAGTGTCTGGACATTGACATTTTCGGACCTATGCCCATCTACTCTTTTGACTATCATCCTTGCGTGAATGAGTGTTGAACCATGGTTGTTGCCATCTTTTGGATGTCCACACCCAGTTTTCCTATTGTTGTTGTCACCTGTGTGTTAGCCAAAGATGTTGTTATTGTTGTCAACCTGAACTTGTGAGAATTGGGTTGAAACTAGTCAAAGAACTAGGTTTTCAGGCCCCTGGTAGAAGAGGAAGGTTGTCAGGCATGTGAGAAACTCTCTCTAGGTGAGAGAGTCTGTTGGGAAGTGATTTTCTCCTAGAGAGAGTCTAGCACCAGCTACGAAGCTCTGAGAGTTCCTGATTTGGCTTGTTGCTGAGACCCAGAGAGGGAGGTGAAGCACTGATGGAATGTTCTTGTGAAGGTGTATACTCCCATATGGAACATGCATGTGGGGAATGAGATTCTGTTAGTAGTGGGCGTAAGAAGGCTTCTAGAGAGAATCCTTCCTGTTTCTCTGTGCATTTTTCCTATCACCTCAGCCTAGTCTAGGATTTCCTTGACCTGGGTGGAGCTTGGTCCCAGCTCCAGGGTGACCCACTGTTGAGCGTGATGAGTAGCAAGGTCTAAGTTTGGGAGGTTCATGGAAGGTCTATACGTAGTTGGTGGAGTTACAACAATTTCAAAGATAAGTATATGCATGTGTTTAATTTCAATTAAAATGCATGTCAGTGATGCTTGCAATATTATCATGTATTCCATTGCATGAATGGATTTACTATTAATTCCATTAATTTTGTATGTTAGCATTAATTATATGTTTAATTTGTTAATCCATTTAACTTCATTTAAGTGCATAATACATAAGTACGAGAATTTTTTCGCGTAGTGGTGTTGCCCAACAAGTGGGTTGATGGTCGAGGACGTTACAATCTTGTATCAGAGCCATGTTTTCAACAATGATCTTGGATGGGCCAGATAAGTCGTCTTTGTACCCAAGGTTTCAAGTGGAAATGGTGTTTGAAGGAACCAATTTTGAACCTTAGATTGTTTCTGAGTGCCAAGGGGTTACATTGGCCATGTTATGAATATCAGGAGGAGTAACAGTAGAATAAAACCACAACCGTAGATTAGCTGTAAAGGAGAAGATCTGGACCATCGAATCCACGTCCAGACACTTAGGAGAGCGCACAAAAAAGATTAGATCTGGGCCATTAGATATGAGCGTGTGGACCAACAGTCATTGGATCCAGGGAATGTGAACAAGGTTTAAAACCCTTTGGAGTTGCACAGGAGTGTGGAAATCACGATACGCGAAGCCTCGACATTATCAGGACCATCCATCGAAAAGGACACATAGAAGAGATCCACATATGTCGAAGATTTGCAAGTGGAAAATACACAACAATACTAACCGTCCATTGGGAGGGATGCATGGAGAGCAATCAAAATTTTACTAAATCGTGACTTTAAAAGGCCAAAGGGAAAGTTCGTGAGAATTCGCGAAACGTGAATTCACGATTGGATCACAACCATTGATCCAAGAGAGATCTGGACCATTAATTGTCCAATAATAATTTTGTCATTTCAGGGATCGGGAGGACAAAGGTGGAAAGTATTTTGACCTCGCGACACATGAAATCCCGAAATCGTGAAATCCCGATGAGCCAAAGTATTGGGTTAGGCCGACGTCACTTGGATGGTGTGTGTTGGTCACTATAATTGCTTAATTAATTTTAAACAACCAAGTGAAACATAAATTATCAACCTAGGGAAGTCTTTTGTTTCAAAGATAGCCACGCACAGTATATGCTCAATTCCAAAAGCAACTTAGTGTTGTAGTAAAGAAATCTATACTAATTATTCTTGCTTGAATGAACTGAAGCTCTGAATTAAATCACAAGAACGTAACCTCCCTATTGAAATTCCTTGAAGATCAATCTAAGAATCCTGGATTACATTGAAATAATACTTGCAATGGGAAAGAACAACTATTTTCTGATCAGAGAACAAGACCCTTACTCTCAAACAGAGACTTCAGCATTAGCACTCTTTTCATGAAAACAATAATGCAGAAATAATTAACTCTATCTAACGGAAAACAAAGCACGTAGTTCCTTTCTGTCTAAGCAGGAGCCTTGAGCCTTACTTCTGTTTTAGCATACTTGTGAGGTTGAGGTCTACAAAGAACAGGGCAGTCTGATTCCTTTCTTTCTGAGCAGGGATCTCTAACCTAGTTTCTGGCTAACACCAAGGAAAGTCTACAGAGAATAGGATGTTGGTTCTTTCCTTTCTGAGTAGGAACCCTTGATCCAATACCTGGATAACACACTTGCAGAGGTAAATGAAACCTATAGAATACAAGGTGTTGTAGTTCCTTTCTGTCTGAGCAGAAATACTTTAACCAAATCTCTGGCTAGCACACTTGCAGAGGCAAAGGAAATCTACAGAGGACAAGGTGTTGTAGTTCCTTTCTGTTTGAGCAGGAATGCTTTAACCAAATCCCTGGCTAGCACACTTGCAAAGGTAAAGGAAACCTACAGAGGATAAGGTGTTGTAGTCCCTTTCTGTCTGAGCAGGAACGCTTTAACCAAATCTCTGCTAGCCTTGTAAAATCATCACACAAGATTGATAAAAAGGATTATAAATTCCATTCAACAACTAAGACAGAGTCAGTAGTGTTTCAGCAAAGCGAAATTCATAAAAACAGTGTTTCAGCACACGACAGTTGAACAAAACATAAACAAAAATTATACTAACTCACTTCTATCTAATGGGTGAATCTTGTGATGAAGGTGGGCCCTCCCTTCTCAGAAGATTCCCCTGAACGAAAGACTAAAGAATGATACTCAAAGCAGTCTTATATTCATCTGTCGAAATATCACATTACAATTGAAATAATAGAATGCGTCCCGCTTCTCTGGAGTTACTTCAATGTATCAAAACTTGGATTCCTCGAATGGTGATTTCCCCTGAATTTAAAGAGGAAATCCCTTTGATACAATCATTACAAGGCATATCTGATTCCTATCCTAAATTGGATCTTCTTTCTAAATCAGCATAGGATGTCCTATTCTCACGCAACCGAATGCTAATACAGGAGTTTGAACAAGGTATCGTTGTTACGGCTGGTGTAACAGCTCCTTCTCATCGCTGTTGATGTTGTTTCAGCATCGCAATTCATGGGTTGTTCAGCCACGTGAATTGTGCTTTTGACTGTGTCGGCCTTGACTGCTAACTGTAACGGCTTGTGTTTCAGCATCGTTGGTTCTGGCGGTCTCCTCTGTGTTTCAACATCTGCACTTCTGAACTGAGTGACAGCTCTGTGTTTCAACATCTGCATCCTCGAACTATGTAGCAGCTCCGTGTTTCGGCATATGCGACCTCAGACTGTGTAGCAGCTCCGTGTTTCAGCATATGCGACCTCGGACTGTGTAGCAGCTCCGTGTTTCAGCATCAGTTCAACAACGACTTTGGACAGTTCTGTGTTTCAGCACTGTCCTCAAAATGCTAATCTGCAGTTATGGACACTTATGCACTTCTAATCAATGGTTAAGTACAAAAGTAATGTAAAATATTATGCAAAACAGATTAAGCATATAGTAATGAGAAAGGACGTTGTATACCTTGGAATGATCAGATGAAGTGATATTATGAGTCTAAATACAAGTAATGAAGGGTATAATAATGGAAAAAAGTATGGGCAAAAAGGTACAATATGTGGTCCTAACATCCCCCCCAGCTCAAGGTGTTGCATGTCCTCAGGCAACTCACTCTGAATCAGAGTCTTGATACTGGCTCTGACCATGTAAATTACTCAAGCAGTAGCTCCAGGCGGTACTGTCTGTTGGCATTTTGAACCCTTGTACTTCTTGCAATCTGTGCCATGCTACTGTTTCTGCCTTTTTGGACAGCTTATAACTGACTTGATATGTTTCTATTGGTAGCCAGAGGAGGGGAAAGTAAAATTTGTACCCTATCCAGTTTTCAGCACAATGTCTAACACACTGGATGTAGCTGGGTACCCTTGAAATTGTTTCTTCTAAGTTGGCCGGACCAAAAGGGTTATGTTGTTTCCTCTGTTCTGTGGATTGCTGCCAAATCAGGTTGTTGTCCTGGAGGGCAGGAATCTCTATGGCACTGATGCTTTGCTGACATTCTTGGAGCACTACTGACTGTAGCTGGAGAACATGCTCAGTCACTCCTGGTTTCTTTAAAACCTCATAATATTCTGAAATGAATCTGGCTGCCCTCTCTGGTTCTGGTCTAATCCAGAGAAGTTTATTGTCCTCATTGTTCTTGGCAGCCAAAAAGTCACTCCGCCACAAAATTTGATTGTAAAGAAAAGAAGTGAATGCTCGAAGTTGAACATCTCCAACAAGAGGATTTATATTGAGCAACTTGTTTTTGGGAATAGCCTCATTATGGAAGTATGCTTCACATAAGAGGTGCTGATCCCTGGTGGAGGCTGCTAGAAAAGTCTTGATAAAATATGTTGGTTGTATAACTTCATGGGATTTGACTTCAATAATTGATTTAATCTGGAACCATGTAAGTCTATCTATGAGAAATAAAGAATAATTACAAGAAGGTTTCCTTGTGGCCATTAGTGTGTGCATAAAATCAAAGATTTTGACCATTCTAGCTTTTAAATCTCTATTTTTCTTCTTGACTTCTCGAACTTCCTGGCGTGTCAGGTCCAATGCTTCCCAATTCGAGAAAGTGTGATTCCTCCAGGTTTGCCTGTGTACTTGCAGATGTTGGGCCTGTGTCTCAGCATACTCCTTCTTCCACTTTTGTATTTCTGCATGTTCGTCCCACAGGTGAGAAGTCTGAGTTTCAACGTGGAAGGTAGTGGGATTAGGCATGGTTTGAGTGGACTGTTCCCTGGAAGTGGAGAGATTGATTTGACTGGGAGGTGTAACTTCCTCCATGGGCACTGTTTGCGCAGCCTTGTTGACAACAGTAGGGACTTGTTTCTTGAGTCTGGCAAGGTCTGTTGGTTCTTGTGTTGTAGCAGGTTCATTCTTGAGTTTGGTAGGGCCTGTTGGTTCTTGTGTTGCAGCAGGTTTGGTTGTGAGCTTGGTGGAACCTGCTGGTTCTTTTGTTGCAGCAGGTCCAGTCTTGGCTTCAAAGGGAGAAGGAGTGGGGGCTGCTCCTGTTACTGGAACTTGAACTATCTTATACCCTGCCTGATAATAAATATCCCCGCATTGGCAGCACATGTATTCCTTGCATATGTTTTCTGTAGTTTATTCTGCCAGGGTTGCTGTTCGTTCCAAGGCGTACCGACTTAATTATTTTTCATATGCCTCCCTTTCCCTGTCTAATTCTTGCTGATATGCTTCCAGTTGAGACTTTAAAAACTCGTTTTCTTCCAAGACATCGGCCATTGTTTGAGCGGATGTCTGTGGAGCAGCTACAGGAATGGCAACTGATGCTTGTGTTTCAGCCTCCTGGTGTAGGGAGAGTAGTGTTTCAGCACCCTCAACTTCTGATTCCTGAATTTCAATGTCAATATCAGTGGCTGGTTCTTGTGTTTCAACCACTGGGTGTTGTGTTGCAGCATTCGGGGTCTCAATTTCCTTACTTTCAAAATCAGTGGCTGGTTCTTATGTTTCAGCCACTAGATGTTGTGTTGTAGCATCCGGGGTGTCTATTTCTTCCATTTCAAAATTAGTGGCTGGTTCTTGTGTTTCAGCCACTGGATGTTGTGTTGCATCATCCGGGGTCTCAAATTCCTGTAATTCGACTTCAATACCAGTGGCTGGTTCTTGTGTTGCAGCCACTGGATGTGTAGCTGGTTGTGTTTCAGCTTCTTCAGAAACAAATGATGTCTGGGCTTCTGATTCTTGAAAGTCAATATCGGTGGCTGGTTCTTGTGTTGCAGCCACCGAGGTCGGAATAGGCAAAGATCCTGGGATTTGAGGAGTTGGAGGTGAACGGGGTGTTAGTTGAATTGGTGGGGTTTCTAGAGTAAGGATCATCAGGGGTGGTCTTGTGGAGGCTCTTATTCGCTTTTTCCGTAAGAAAGGTGGAAAAGGGGGAGCTTGCTTCCATTTTTGTGGAGGCCTTTCTTGAATGATAGGGCAGGGGACATTTTCCGGTTCAGAGTCATCAATTAGAATGTGAAGGGCGAAAGTGGAAGACTCTGATGCGGTATGCGACGATTCAGGTATGGTAGGAGGACTGATTGGTCGTGTGGGCGGACTATGGGGTACTTCAGGAACGTCCGGGGGGTTTTGCTGTTGCTACTCGTGGGGAATTTCAGCAGCTGGTTGAGGGTTTATAGGTGGGTTATTTACTGGGGGGTTTTGCTGAGAAAAACCCCTTTGAATGAGTAATTGCAAAAGGCGATGATGGGTGAGTGACAGGGTGGGATCTTTTGCCGTACGACAGTAATGTGCCATATTCTTTAAGCAACCTAGCAAATAATATGAAATGTTGACCTGTTTGTTGTGCCTTAAATGGTAAAGCAAAAGGAAGTCGTGCTGATAGACTACCTGATAGCGACCTTCGCAGGTCAGGTAGTGCTTGATGAATCTGGCGACTCCCAGCCATGGAGGTGGCAGTGAGCTGAGCTGGACGCCTCTGCCCTTTAATACAATTCTTTCCCCAGCCAGGAAGAAACTCTGCTGGACATCCCCGATGTTATGCTTTCGAATTAACACTCGAGTGTCGTTTCTGGGGAGGCCTGAGACTTCTGCTATGTCTTCCTCTGTTACAGATATTTGGACGCCTGCAACTACAGAATGGTCCTCCAGGAGATTTTGGGTGAACTGTAGGACTTGTTGTTCGTTATACCACTGGAGTCTGAGGAAGTAATTCAACCATCCTGCTTGCTCGAAAATTTGATATGCTACTGGGTATTGTTCGAGCAGCGCTGTGGTAGCGGGTTCATTCCTTATGATTGATCCTCCCATGGCTACTAGCTTAGTAAAATACAGTGTCAAGAGTTTGTGTATCAGCTCTGGTACAAAGTGAGTTTTTCCAAGCGACATTATGCAGTAATAGTGGTTTGAATGTGCGAAAGGGTGGTGAACTGTGATGGCGGCGGTGAGATCGGGTGAAATGATGGTATCACAGATTTGACGTGTACTTCCCCTCCCGTCAAGTGTAGTTAGTACTAATGGCACTTGAATGGTCATAATGACGTAGAATCTTTCTCATTATCTATAGCCTAACTGAATTACATAAACTTACATACCTTTGCCTTACCATTTGGTTCGTTCAGCCAACCAGATATGATGCTTGTTCGTGGTGATGTTGTTATGGCGGTGACTTTTGATTATGTCGAGGGCCTGCTGTTCGAACTAACATTTGAGAGCGTAGAAGCTTGCTGACGGTCGATGGTGAAAGGCGGGTGTTTCAGCAACAGAGAAAAATTGAAATTTTTGTAGATGAAGAACTACTGATAACTGGTGTTTTCAGTATCGAAAGAAAATCAAAAAGTGTTGAATGGTGGTGTTTCAGCATCGTGAATGAATGATGAAGGGTTGCTGGAAAATGGTGTTTCAGCAATGGAAAGAGGCGAAACAATTGTTGGACGGGATTGTTTCGTCGATGATGGAGGGTGAGAAAAATGAAGGGTTGCTGATAATGGTGTTTCAACAACAGAGAAGAACGTCGAAACAAGTGCTGGACGAAGTTGTTTCGGAAATAAAAAATAGTGAGAAAATTGCGGGGTGGGAAGAAATGAAAAATGCTGAACAGTGGTGTTTCAGCATCGGGAAAACTGATGAAAGGTTGTTGGTAACGGTGTTTCAGCAACGGAAAAGGGAAAAATGAAAAGTTGTTGGTAGTGGTGTTTCGGCAACAGAAGGGAGAAAAAGCGAAACAAGTGCTGGACAGAGTTGTTTCGGTAATGAAAAATGGTGAGGAAACGACGGACTGGAGTGTTTTTGGAAATGGGAAGAAATGAAAAGTGTTGAACAGTGGTGTTTCAGCATCGGGAATAAAGTCACCAGTGTTGCCCAGTGGTGTTTTCGACATCGTGAAAATCAACAGTGCTTCACAGTGGTGTTTCAGCATTGCGAAAATCATCATTGCTGTACAACGGTGTTTCGGCATCGTGAACATTAGCAGTGCTGCACAGCGGTGTTTTAGCATCGTGAACATTAGCATTATTGCACAGTGGTGTTTCAGCATTGTGAAAGCTTGTCTCTTTGAGGAAAGATCGGCCTCTCATGTGCTTTGATCGGGATCCTGCAAAAATCGAATGTAGGACGATATTTCTTGACAGGGATTATTAGTAAATGAAATCTAATCTAATCTAATCTAATATTAAAGGAAATCTTTAAGAGATTTAATTATTACTAGGGGTAGAAACCCCCTCAACGAAAAGAAGATGAGTGTCTGCCATGCATGTAGCCTTAAAATCTTCTTTAGAAATAGGTTTCTGGTATAGACGGAGCCGATGACCGTTTACAAGTAACGGAGTTCTAGAGTCATCGATTGTAAGGAGCCTTACTGTTCCATTAGGAAAAATTGTGTCTACTTCGTAAGGTCCTAACCATCTTGTGCACAGTTTCCCTTGAAATTCTTTGAACTGGGAATCATACAATAAATCCCAATTACCTTTCTGGAACTGCTTATTTTTTATATTTTTGTCATGCCATTGTGATATTTGCTGTTGAATTACAGTTGTTTGCTGAATGGAATCTAGTCTTTTCTCCTCTAATTCATTAAGCTGCTGCAACCTAACTATCTGTGCATCAGTTAGATCAAGGTTGGAAGCTAAAGCAGTCCTTAAGGTTTTTATTTCAAATTCCATAGGAAAGACAACACTCTTTCCATAGACCAGTTCATAGGGAGAAAACCCTGTAGTATTTCTCCAGGTAGTTTTATAGGCCCATAGTGCTTCAAGGAGTCTATTGGACCAATCCTTTCTACTTTCCTTCACTGTTTTTGTGAGAATGGCTTCTATTAATTTGTTTGTGCTTTCCACCTGTCCAGTGGCTTGGGGGTGGTATGCTGTAGTCATTCTCTGCTGGATATGATATTTCTGAAGGGTGGCTTTGAACCCATGAGAAGAGAAAGGAGGTCCTCCATCTGTAACTAACTCTCTTGGCATTCCAAATCTGGTGAAG
>JZKD02S1673207.1:736837-747784 GCA_000966675.3 Picea glauca | reverse complement strand
ATATGCTCAATTCCAAAAGCAACTTAGTGTTGTAGTAAAGAAATCTATACTAATTATTCTTGCTTGAATGAACTGAAGCTCTGAATTAAATCACAAGAACGTAACCTCCCTATTGCAATTCCTTGAAGATCAATCTAAGAATCCTGGATTACATTGAAATAATACTTGCAATGGGAAAGGGCAACTATTTTGTGATCAGAGAATAGGACCCTTACTCTCAAACAGAGACCTCAGCATTAACACTCTTTTCATGAAAACAATAATGCAGAAATAATTAACTCTATCTAACAGAAAACAAAGCATGTAGTTCCTTTTTGTCTAAGCAGGAGCCTTGAGCCTTACTTCTGTTTTAGCATACTTGTGAGGTTGAGGTCTACAGAGAACAGGGCAGTCTGATTCCTTTCTTTCTGAGCAGGGATCTCTAACCCAGTTTCTGGCTAACACCAAGGAAAGTCTACAGAGAACAGGATGTTGGTTCTTTCCTTTCTGAGTAGGAACCCTTAATCCAATCCCTGGCTAACAAACTTGCAGAGGTAAATGAAACCTATAGAAGACAAGGTGTTGTAGTTCCTTTCTGTCTGAGCAGAAACACTTTAACCAAATATCTGGCTAGCACACTTGCAGAGGCAAAGGAAATCTACAGAGGACAAGGTGTTGTAGTCCCTTTCTGTCTGAGCAGGAACGCTTTAACCAAATCCCTGGCTAGCACACTTGCAAAGGTAAAGGAAACCTACAGAGGATAAGGTGTTGTAGTCCCTTTCTGTCTGAGTAGGAACGCTTTAACCAAATCTATGCTAGCCTCGTAAAATCATCACACAAGATTGATAAAAAGGATTATAAATTCCATTCAACAACTAAGACAGAGTCAGTAGTGTTTCAGCAAAGCGAAATTCATAAAAACAGTGTTTCAGAAAAGGACAGTTGAACAAAACATAAACATAAATTATACTAACTCACTTCTATCTAATGGGTGAATCTTGTGATGAAGGTGGGCCCTCCCTTCTCACAATATTCCCCTGAACGAAAGACTAAAGCAGGATACTCAAAGCAGTCTTATATTCATCTGTTGAAATATCACATTACAATTGAAAGAATAGAATTTGTCCTGCTTCTCTGGAGTTGCTTCAATGTATCAAAACTTGGATTCCTCGAATGGTGATTTCCCCTGAATTTAAAGAGGAAATCCCTTTGATACAATCATTACAAGGCATATCTGATTCCTATCCTAAATCGGATCTTCTTTCTAAATCAGCATAGGATGTCCTATTCTCACGCAACTGTTTGAACAAGGTATTGCTGTTACGGTTGGTGTAACAGCTCCTTCTCATCGTTGCTGATGTTGTTTCAGCATCGCAATTCACGGGTTGTTCAGCCACGTGAATTGTGCTTTTGACTGTGTCGGCCTTGACTGCTAACTGTAACGGCTTGTGTTTCAGCATCGTTGGTTCTGGTGGTCTCCTCTGTGTTTCAGCATCTGCACTTCTGAACTGAGTGACAACTCCGTGTTTCAGCATCTGCATCCTCGAACTATGTATAATCTCTGTGTTTCGGCATATGCGACCTCAGACTGTGTAGCAGCTCTGTGTTTCAGCATATGCGACCTCGGAATGTGTAGCATCTCCATGTTTCAGCATCAGTTCAACAACGACTTTGGACATTTCTGTGTTTCAGCACCGGCCTCAAAATGATAATCTGCAGTTATGGACACTTATGCACTTCTAATCAATGGTTAAGTACAATAGTAATGTAAAATATTATGAAAAACAGATTAAGCATATAGTAATGAGAAAGGACGTTGTATACCTTGGAATGATCAGATGAAGTGATATTATGAGTCTAAATACAAGTGATGAAGGGTATAATAATGGCAAAAAGTATGGGCAAAAAGGTACAATATGTGGTCCTAACAGTGTGGACACGTGGGATGTGTACCACGTACCAGTGGGTCCCGAAGGAAAAGCAAATGCAATAGGGTCGAACAACGTCACCTAAGGGAACATGGACCTTCTTAAGAACACCACGTGTCACCATCGTGGTTGGTGACAACTGTACTGTGGCCCTAGAGGCTAGAAAGGTTGGAAATTTGGAAGTTGGGAGTTGGAGAGGGAAGAGAGTGTGTAAGCCTCCAGGACCGAAATCCTAAAACCCAAAGCTCTGAAATCTTGAACCTCCGAAACCCAAAACTTCGAGGACTCATTTAGATAGTATTGTAGATTTAGCACTTGGTCATGACCCTTGGTCGTGTGGGTTTGGGGAAAAAGAGGAAAAGGGATATGGCCCGAGTTTCCAATGGAGCCGAGCAGAGCTCAAAAAATTTATGGAAACTAAAAATTTTCTTGAATCAAGTTGTTTATGAATGTTGTGGAATTTTTTAAGGATTAATGACCTGACGAATTCTAGTTGTCTTCACATTGTGTTGTAGAATTTTAGCTATTTCCAGAACAGTTAGAATTGCGAATGAGTGAAAAAGAAATGGAAGGATCACAGACAACTTATAATTCTGAGGATGAAGCAAAAGGAATGGATGTTCGTTTGGGAGTTAAAGGGTCAAACTCCAATGGGAATGGAGAAGACATATATAAGGAAGGGCATATGATGAAGATCATTGAAAAATTGCAAAAATATGCCCAAACTCACTGAGCAGATAGAATAAAACTCAGAAAAGCTCAGGATAAACAAGGTGAATTCAACTTAAAGTTGATAAAGAGTCTGGAAAAAATAGAAAAGAAGTTGGACCTGGAGAGAGACTCGAGAAAAACTGGGAGTCACCTGACTTCTGAGGGAAGAAGATCAAGGAGTGTTGGTAAACACCATCATCACTCCCAAGGTCACTCCAAGAGGAGGGCACACAGTAGTTCAAGCCCATCTCCTACTAGAAAGCACAAGATATCTAGAGTGGATAAACCGAAGGAAAAATGAATAAGATTAAGCCTCCTACGTTTGATGGAGAACATAAGAAGGAGGAATATGCTGAAACTTGGTTGCTTGGCATGAGGAAATATTTCCAACTACAGAATTATTCCTGTCATGCAGAAGGAAGAATTGCAATGTATCAACTGAAAGGGAAAGCATCCATGTGGTGGGATAAACTTGTGCAGGTGTAACACATTAGAGAGAAAGATATCACTTGGAAGGAATTCAAAAGGTATTTCAAGAAGAAATACTTGACTAAAAGATACTATGATAGAAAGATGAAAGAGTTCTTTGAACTCAAGTTGGACAACATGACCATTGATGAATACGAGCGAAGATTTTTGGAATTACTGAAGTATGTTCCGTTCATCAAGGATGAAACTGTCAAGATTCAAAGGTACCTGAGTTGATTGCCACCTTCCATTGGGGACAAGATCCAGTATGATGACCCAAAAACTATGGGAGAAACAATAAGAAGAGAGAAATGCATATATGAGAAGCTAAGAGATAAGCCTACTTTCCGGAAGGCTTGGGAAGACAAGAAGAAATTCAAGATGGATCAGAGGAAGAAAGGAACTAAGACACCATTTTTCAGAAACAGTCCCTAAGGACGACCATCTTTTAGAGAGCTCAGGAAGGTTGAAGTAGGTGGGAAAATTCCAAGAACTCCACCTATGGAATGTTTGGGTTGTAAAGAAAACCACAAGTAAAAAGATTGTCCCCATAAAAATGGGAAAGTGAGAGTTGTCCATAATGTTCAACAAGATGAAATAGTGGAGGACATGGTCAGTAGAATGCCAAGGATCTATGCATCCCTGGAAAATAAGCAAGTCGAATATCAATCGCACATGATTGAAGTGAAAGGTATGATTAACAACCAACCATTTACTATTTTAATTGATTCAAGGGCTAGCCAAAGTTATAAAGATCCTAGAGTGGTGGAAAGTTTTGATTTGTCGAGAATCAAACATCAAAATTCTTGGTTAGTGTGGATGGCTACATCAACCAAGAGGAAAGTCATTGAGTTGGTTAAGTCTTGTCCTGTGGACATGAATGGACTGAGCACAAAGGTTGAATTAAATGTTCCGCCTTTAGGTTCGTATGACTATCTAATTGGGTTGGACCGGTTGGACCAGAACCATGCCATCTTGGACTATCATAACAAGACATTCACTTTCCCGGATGAGGAAGGAAATCAGAGAACAGTCCAAGGAATTCCCAGAGTTGTTTCTATCAAAGAAATCTTAGCGATGCAACTGAAAAAGTGCTACAAGAAAGGATGTCAATTATTTGCAGCCCATGTGGAGGAAACACCTAAGGATAAGGTGTCAAGTATTGGATATCATGCAGTACTAAAGGAGTTTGAGGATGTATTCCAGGAGGTACCAGGATTACCCCCGAAGAGAGATATTGATTTCTTTGTAAACTTGATTCCTGGAGCAACTCCAGTTTCGAAAGCTCCTTATAGAATGAGTATGCCAGAGATGAAAGAGTTGCAATTGCATATTGAAGAGATTCTAAAGAAGGGGTACATACTCCCAAGTGTGTCACCTTGGAGAGCCCCGGTCCTATTCGTTAAGAAGAAGGATGAAACGCTGAGATTGTTTATCGATTTGAGACAATTGAACAAAGTAACTGTAAAGAAAAAATATCCTCTGCTGAGGATTGATGACCTATTTGATCAGTTGAATGATGCGAAGATATTTTCAAATATAGACCTCAGGTCAGGATATCACCTAGTAAGGATAAAGGATGAATACATAAAAAATACCGCCTTTAGAACAAGGTATGGTCACTATGAATTCATAGTGGTTCCATTTGGGTTGTTGAACGCACCTGTTGTTTTTATGTGCTGAATGAATGGTGTATTCAGGGAATATCTAGACACGTTTGTCATAGTCTTCCTGGATGACATTATGGTGTATTCCAAGTCATAGGAAGAGAATGAAAAACATCCTAGGATGGTGTTATAGGTGCTACGAGAGCACCAACTGTATTCCAAGTTGAGCAAGTGCTCATTTTATCAAGAGAATATTCATTACTTGGGGCATATTATTTCGAAGGATGGGATAGTTGTAGATCCTGAGAAGATTGAAGCCATTAGAGGATGGTCAATGCCAAAGAATGTGAAATAAGTTAGATCCTTCATGGTTTTATCTGGTTATTACAGAAGTTTTATCGCAGGGTTCTCGAGGATAGCTCACCCTATCACTTCCTTTCAAAGGAAGGAGAAGAAGTTTCAGTGGACAGAGGATTGTGAGAAAATATTTCAACAATTGAAGCAACTGTTAACCAGTGCTCCAATATTGAGGATTGTAGATCCAAATGAAGATTTTGTGGTATGCACTAATGCGTGCAAAGAAGGTCTGGGAGGATTCCTCATTCAGAATGGATTCAAATTTTTTTATGAATCCAAAAAGTTGAAAGAGAATGAAAGGAACTATGCCAATCATGATTTGGAGTTGGCAGCCATAGTGCACGCTCTAAAGAAATGGAGGCATTACCTCATGGGAAGGAGGTTAAAACTGAGAACAAACCATAACAGTCTGAAGTATTTGTTTGATCAACCAACCTTGAACGCTAGACAAAGTAGGTGGTTGGAGTTTCTCTGTGAGTACGATTTTGATATCAAGCATATCAAAGGGAAGGAAAATAAAGTGGCTGATGAACTCAACAGGAGAGTACATGAATTACATGCTACAACCATTAGCATGTACCGAACTGATATAAGAGGAAGAATTTTAGATGTTGCAAATGCAGATTTTTGGTACATGGAGCTGGTAGCAAATCTATAGCAAGGTGATATGCCACATAAAGTGGAAAATTATAAATTGGAAACTGATGGAACACTTCTGTACAAGAACAAAATTTATGTACCTAATGTCCAGGAGATGAAACTTATGATTTTGCATGAAATGCATAATGTACCTTATGTATGGCACCCTGGATATCAGAAAACTGTGGCAGTAGTCAAGAGCCATTACTTTTTTCCAGGTATGAAGAAAGAGATTTCTGAATACATCACCATATGTATGGAGTGCCAGAAGGTTAAATATGAGCAGATGCACCCAACAAGGTTGCTGCAACCTTTACCCATTCCAGAGTGGAAGTGGGAAGTGGTGACAATGTATTTCATCACCGGATTGCCCAGAATTGGCAAGCAACATGATTCAATCATGGTGGTGGTGGATAAGATTATGAAATATTCCCATTTCATTCCGTTAAAGAATACTCACAAGGAAGTGGATGTTGTCAGTGTCTTTATGAAGGAGGTGGCATGATTGCACAAAATTCCCAAGATAATTGTGTCCGACAGAGACCTGAAATTCACCTTGAATTTTTGGAAAGGGTTATTCAAAGGGTTCAGAATGAATCTAAACTTCGGTATAGCTTATCATCCTGAGTCTGATGGAGAGATAGAGAGGTTATATAGAGTAATATAAGACACACTAACGATGTATGTGATGGACAAACCATCGAAATGGGAAGACTACCTGCACTTGGTAGAATTCGCCTACAACAATGGGTATCAAGAATCATTGAAGATGAGCACATTTGAAGCACTTTATGGAAGAAAGTGCAATACTCTGGTAAGCTGGGATTATCTAGGTGACAGGGCAGTAGTTGGGCCAGAATTGCTCAAGGAAATGGAATATCAAATGCTAAAAATTAAGTAGAGTTTAAAATCTGCCCAAGACAGGAAAAAGAATTATGTTGATAAGAAAAGAACCCACAGAGAATTTAAAGTGGGAAATCATGTTTTTCTGAAAGTAAAAGCCAATAGAAGTTCCTTGAAGCTGGGAAAATTTGCCAAGTTGGCAGCCATATTTTGTGGGCCATTTGAAATCCTAGAAAGGATTGGGCCACTTGCATATATGCTTCCATTACCTGCATCCATGACTGTACATAATGTATTTCATGTTTCATTGCTTAAGAAATATATACCTGATGCTAATCATGTAATCAATTGGAATGTGATTCAGGTTGAGCAAGACTGTATCCTACAAGTGCATCCTATGTGCATATTGGACCAGAAAAGAAAACAACTCCGGAATTGATCCATAGGGATTGTAAAGGTCCAGTGGACCTGGTACAGTCCTGAGGACGCGACTTGGGAACATGAAGATGCTATACGGGCAAAATACCCACATCTTTTTGTAGATTTTGAAAATCTTGTTGATGCTATGTGAAAGTTGCACTGAGGACAGTGCAAAAATAAGGGGAGAGGATTGTAATATGCCCAAGGATGAGCCCTGTTGTAATCATTATTATCACTTGTAAATCATGTAATGTAGGCTAGTGAGCCGAGTATTGATACGCTGGTAGGCTTATGTGTTTATTAGGTCAAGAGCCTAAGTATTAAGGCCAAAATCCTATTTTTGTACGTATAATTATGCAAATCATTAATAAAATATAAACATCGTTGAGAGCAGACCAACCATGAAGAAAGAGTGATGGGGGACTAATCTTCCACAAAGTGGGTAAGGGAAAATGGGGGCTGAAAGGTTGGAAGAGGGGATAAGCTTTGGGGCTTGAGTCCTTGGGAATAATAATTTATTATTATTCCAAAAGCTATGCGAAATGTATGTTTTTATCCTAAGTCCTGGGAGGGGAAATGTATGTAGCTCCAACATGTGCAAAAAGGGAACACATGTATCTCTAGGAGGACAAGTGTCGACCTAGGTGCATGTAGTTAAAACTGTTGAGTTGAGCCGTTTTGCGGGTGGGTCCTCTGTTGTTGCGTCTGTGCTGCCAGTTTTTGTATTCTCTGTCTGAAAACCATTTTCCTCGCCTTTGGAACCTCTGTTGTTTTACCCTCACGTAATTATGAGAACCAAAACTGGTGAACTATTCTGTTTCTTTTGTGGAACCCGACACTGGGGAAATCGTCTGAGCGTGCTGTGTCTAGCGTCTGGCCATTTCCATTTTTGGACCTATGCCCATATACTGTTGCAACTGTCATCCTTGCATGAATGAGTGCTCAATTGTGGCTGTTGTCATCTTCTGGACGTCCACACCTAGTTTGTCATGTTCCTACTGTCACCTGCGAGTTAGCCAAAACTGTTGATGTTGCTGTCAACATGAACTTGCAGGAATTGGGTTGAAACTGTTCGAAGAACTAGGTTTTCAGGCTCATGGTAGAAGAGGCAGGTTGTCAGGCCTGTGAGAAACTCTCTCTAGGTGAGAGAGTCTACTGGGAAGTGGTTTTCTCCCAGAGAGAGTCCAACACTAGCTATAGAGCTTTGCGAGTTCCTGATCCAACCTGTTGCCAAGACCTAGAGAGGGAGGTGAATCACCGATGGACTGTGCTTGTGCAGGTGTATACTCCCAGGTGAAACATTCATGTGGGGAATGTGATTCCATGAGTAGTGGGCATAAGAAGGCTCCTGGAGAGAATCCTTCTGATTTCTCTATGCATTTTTCCTATCACCTCAGCCTAGTCTAGGATTCCCTTGCCCTGGGTGGATCTTGGTCCCAACTCGGGGGTGACCCACTGCTGAGCGTGATGAGCAGTGAGGTCTAAGGCTGGGAGGTTCATGGAAGGTCTACACATAGTTGGTGGAGTTACAACAGTTTCAAAGATAAGTATATGCATGTGTTTAATTTCAATTAAAATGCATGTCTGTGATGCTTTCAATATTATCATTTATTTCGTGTTGGACACATCGACTACACTGAAAGAGGGGGGGGGTGAACAGTGTAGGGATATTTTTCCAAAAACTCCTTAGTTAAAAATCACCATTAAATCATTACTCATTGCTGTCATTTATAACCAGTTAAATGTCAACACATATCAACAATTCATCACCACAAGGAACACAAAGAACACAGGATGTATGTACAATTTTCTTTTTATTACGGACTACAATCCTTGGGGTTTTTCAACAACAAATAAATAGATTAAAACTATACAAGAGAACCATCTCTATAATGAAAGACTCAGCTTACACCCTCAGCACCAACTGAGATGAGGCAACAATCCTCAACAGATATCAATTTGTACCATAAACAAGTGCATCAACCATGCACCAACCTGTGCCAAACAACCTGTAATCAACCTGTACCATAAAAAAGTGCATCCAACCATGTACCAAGTATACACCAATCATGTGTCAACTAACCATCAACAATTAATCATCAATATGTACCAACATCATCAACTATACACCTCATGTATGTGCCAACTCATCAACTGCTTGTCTCAACCATGACTAGTTTTGGATTAGTCAACAACCCTAACTTGAAATAATCATAACTTTGTACCTATAATGAACAAATATCTAAAACTGATATACAATTTTCTTCAGTGTGTTTTATGCAATTCCTCAAGGTTTCACTACTTTTAACCTCTCATAAAAGGAGTTATATCAAAAATGGCATACCTTGTTGAATTTTGGCTTATTCTAGAGAGTGACCTTGTAGAGATTTCCCCACACGTAATATTTGTTGAATAGATCTGAAAATATTAAAAAGAATACTATAGGCTATAATGTAACCAACACAATTGGTCTCACTAAATTTGGATCTGTTATGAAGAATTTATGACGTTTTTACCCGAAACACCCATTTTAGACTAGTTTTAGGACTAGCCACAAACCCTATTTTCCACGGAGTGTATATCCAAAAATACAACGACCCATAAGCTTATTTTTTTACCAAAGATACTTGGATGTGTTTTCTCAATGGAATATCAATATCATAGTCTGAATCATTATATAAAAAAAGTTATTACGAAAATGGTGATATGACCTGTAAATAACATACCTTAGAAAACATCATGAAAAGAATTTATCGTCCCTTGAATTTCGGCCCTCTTTGCTTTACCTTCCCTCTGAAATTTGGCTTAGATATACTTTGGTTACCTTAGTTACCTATATATAATCAATATTATCAAGTGTTCCACACCAAAAATGCTCAAGAAGCTCTCACAAGAAGCTCTCCACCAATACTCCAAAAGATATTCTCACAAGAAGTTCTCCATTGATCCACAAAAAGGATGATCTACAAGAGACCATTGCTAAGAAGCTCTCACAAGAAGCTCTCCACCAATACTCCAAAATATATTCTCACAAGAAGTTCTCCATTGATCCACAAAAAGGATGATCTACAAGAGACCATTGCTATATTATTTATAATTTCATCCTCTAGGTCACTTAACCCATTTTTAGGTCGCTTAACCCATTTCTAGGTCACTTAACCTATTTTCCTTATTTTAGGGTTAACCACTTTCCACAAATAGAAAGTTCTCCAATACTTTATCATTTAAATATTCCTTTTTTATTTTGTCACCTTACTTTATCATTTCTTGATTTTTTCACTTCTCTTTATTATTTAAATAATTCACCTTGAATTTTTCACCTTAATTTATCATTTAAATAATATTAACCCATTTCTAGGTCACTTAACCTATTTTCCTTATTTTAGGGTTAACCACTTTCCATAAATAGAAAGTTCTCCGATACTTTATCATTTAAATATTCCTTCTTGATTTTGTCACCTTACTTTATCATTTCTTTATTTTTTGACTTCTCTTTATTATTTAAATAATCCACCTTGACCATGTCACTTTAATTTATCATTTAAATAATGATTTCTTCTTTTAGGTCACTTTGACTTATTTGACCTTGGGGGCTTCAAGCCTTCATGTGGGGGTCCTTCATCTTCGTAAGGCCATAACTCTCAAACCATGAGGAGTTATGTGACATTACACATAACACCGAAAATTGAATGACAAATACTATCCATATAGGATAGTTTCACCAACAATTTCCTTGATCTTTATCTCATTTTTCCACATACAAGCAAGGGTCCTCCAACCATTCTTCTAGTATAACTCAATCCGCAAAGTGTCTTCCCATGAGGGCTTTCACCATAAGCAGACCACTTTGGAGTTCATCCATGTGTGCACCTTATCAATAATGATAAGACAATAATGAGAGCATGGGTCCTCCAACCATTCTTCTAGGATAACTCAATCTGCAAAGCATCTTCCCGTGAGGGATTTCACCATAAGGGGACCACTTTGGAGTTCAT
>JZKD02S1673207.1:698479-713410 GCA_000966675.3 Picea glauca | reverse complement strand
TGAAGAAAAGAAGGTCGAAATGCAAGGAAGGATAAATTCTTTTGATGGTGCTTTCTAAGGTATGTTATTTACAGGTCATCTCACCATTTTCGCTATAATTTTTTTTATATAATGAAAGTGATTAAACATATCCACGTATCTTTGGTAAAAAATTCAGCTTGTGGGTCGTTGTATTTTGGGAGTTACACTCCGTGGAAAATAGGGTTTGTGGCCAGTCCTAAAACTAGTCAAAATCAAGTGTTTCAGGTAACAACGTCATAACTTCTTCATAAAAGATCCAAATTTAGCGAGACTAACTTTGTTATTTAGGGCCTAGTATTTAGTATTCTATGTAATATTTTCAGATCAATTCATCAAATATGTTGTGCGGGGCACGCTCTACAAGGTCGCTCTCTAGAATAAGCCATAATTCAACAAGGTATGCCATTTTTGCTATAACTCCTTTTCTGAGAGGTTCCAAGTAGTGACACTTGGAGGAATTACGTAAAACACATTGAAGAAAATTGTATATCAGTTTCATATATTTATACATTACAGGTTCAAAGTTATGATTACTTCAAGTTAGGGTTGTTGACTAATCGAAAACTAGGCATGTGAGACTAAATAAAAGTTTGATGAAAATGCTAGTCTCTTGTTTTCAAAGTTAAGGAAGGTTTGAAGGAATGTGATCATATAAAACAGGTCTATTACAGAGCTACAAAGCATATTTGGATGATGAAATTGATGAGGGATTTTGGTTGTGGTACATGTTGAGTACATGGTTGAGACTAGTAGTTGATGAGTTGGCGCACATACATGAGGTGTATAGTTGATGATGTTGGCACATATCGATGATTCATAGTTGATGAGTAGTTGACACATGATTGGTACATACTTGGTACATGGTTGGATACACTTGTTTATGGTACAGGTTGATTATAGGTTGGTGCATGGTTGATGCACTTGTTTATGGTATTGGTTGATTACAGGTTGAGGTATAGGTTGATGCATGGTTGATGCATGGTTCAGATTTATTGGTACAGGTTTACAATGGTATATCTCATAGTGATAGTGTGACAGTGGTTCCATGATTCTACTTCTACTTCAGGGTGGAAGGACGGGGCAAGGACAAGTGGTTGTAGCCACCTTCCTGTTGTAGTCGGAGAACATTGGGGGTTGTAGCCTCCTTCTGGTTGTAGCTAGAGAATTGGGGAGTTGGAGCTTCCCTCAGGTTGTAGCCTGAGAAAGTAGGGGGTTGGAGCCTCCTTCTAGTTGCAGCTGGAAAACAAAATAAGTTGGTGCTTCCAATGAATGTAATTCTTCAAGACATATAAGAAAAAACATTCTGTAGTTTTCTCTGGATTTGGGTTTCCACGTAAAACACTGGTGTACTGTGTATGTGTGTGATTGTTTATTTCTTACTGCTCATTATTGGATAATAATTATACAATGATATAACATTTGAAGAAAAAGAATTATAATTACTCTATTACTAATTCACCCCCCCTCTTTGTAATCCAACAATACTATTAACTAAAAATAACTATTAAACAGTAGCTAAGTAAAACAAAACTCGCCACATGACACTTTCTTCTATCAATCTTCACAGAGTCATAAAATGGTCTCATTTGAGTGGATAAATCCTCTTGTACTCCAACCACTTGATGAAGAGATCCTCTCATGTGTTATCATATTAGAATCTATGTTGTTCCATTGGGTCCGAAAGGATCCCTCGTATCTCTAATTCTTGTGCTTGATACTTGAATATTCTGGCACTTAACTGTTGCAACATGGATTGAGATTTAATCGGGTGCTCCATGAACTATTGCACCTGTCCTGGAACCGTGTCTACCACCTTTTCTATTTTCCCAGCCCACGATGAGTCCTTTTCGGCATGCGATTTGACTATGTCACGCAAGTCAACAAAGTCATTGGTGCGCTGAATTTTGGGAGGCCGATGTCTTTCATTACCTGGTTGATCTTGGTCCATATTTTCTTGCACTTGGCCCATTTCTCTTAGATTGACCGATGAGGTTCCCGAGCCATTTTAACCCAATATTCAGTTGATTTCGTTATGCGGTTGATGCTGCTTTCCCTTAGCACCCGGATGCCATTCTCTTCGGTGTCTCGACCCTGTTGCACCACACTAATATAGTCGATCCTCTCCATGGCTTGGTGTGCTTTCCTATACCACCTCTCCATATCCTTGCATGTCACCAGTTCCATGAGGGTGTCCTCTTGAAGCTTGGATATCCTCACAGTGAATAGGTTCCGTTCATCTGTAAATTTGTTGTAGGCCTCCTTGTATTCACTTCTTAGGATCACTGCAACCTGTGTGGTGTCCTAGTAATATTTCGCCAGTGCAAATGTTCGAATTCTTTCAGAGAAGCAACCAAATCCTCTTCATCCCTTATTCTTTAAGAGAAGGAACTAACTCCTCTTCATCCCTTTTCGCTCTGTCCAGGGTGGCATCTGTGATTTTCATCCCTACGCCGATAATTTTAGATGTCTTGGCATGCTCTCTGTTGATCAGATCTTCCTCCATGGTGATGACGATGGAGAGATCTAGAGTGATCCTCCTCTTTTTGGTGGTTCTTTGCACGATAGTTTTCCTCTTCTGGTCATAAGAAATATCATGTATGTCAATAACTTCATCCAAGGATTTAGGGATTTTCTGATCCCCCCAAGTGAGCATATTTCCTAGGCTCCCGATGGTATATATTTGTTTAAGACTGGGTTCTTGAACTTCCTCCATGTGTTCCGATGGACCAGATTCTATTCGTTTCTCATTGGGAAGTTGAGTATCGATTGAAATTGAGGTTTCCAGGGTAGGCTTAGTACTTACTTGATAATCGATCGTTGAGACGCTGATTTCCTGCTGTGGAGCTTCTTCCTTTTATTCACCTGACCCTGACTCATCTGTCATACTATCCTTTTGAGTATCCAGTACATTAAGTTGTTCAGTGTCTAAGACACTTTAGACCTCCTGTTCATTGTACGAATGGATCTGAATTTGGGCATTGGGAGCTGGGGAAGATGTCTTCTGTGGCTCGTTTTCTTCTATGTTCTTTACAGGGGTTACTAGGGATACCGTTGGGCTCTCTTCATCATCATAGATGTTTATCAATTCATAGAGGGGGTTTGGTGCACTTTCTCTCCCTGATGCTCCAACTATCTCCGGCTAAGCTGAAACATACCCCAGTGATCCAACCTATGGAGTTGTGATTTTAGGGATGTCTAACCCAACAATTTCATCAATGTCTATTAGTTCAGGGTTGTTTGAACCTGCCTGGCTTTCATCTGGGTTGTTGGCAGGGTACCTTTTCATTCCTATGAGGTCTGGGTATTCTAGTAGTTTATCAATCACTTGTTGAGCCTATTCTTTCATGAGCAAACCCCTTTCCCATGCAACCTGTGTCATAGGGAAACCTCTATCCTGCACCGAATCTATGAAGGGAACCTTTGTTGCTTCTGCTGCTATCATTTCTTCCCTATCTTTGGGGGATTCTTGAGCCTATTTCTCTATGGTTGTCATATATTCATCCAGGCTCATGGCCTTGAACCTAGTCATTCTGGGGTCTTCCATTCTTGCCACCACCTCATCCTAGTATTGTATTTTTTTGTGAAGACTTCATCTTCAACTTTATCATGGGCATATGACCAACATAATGACACTTGAAAAGCATGTTTCAAGACCAAACCTTTTGGATCATTCTTGAGGAATTGGCTTGTCTGGGATCTGAACTCTATTTGTCTCATCCCTTCTTGTTTGGCTTGAGCAGTGTCCTTCACCAATTAGAAAACTACATGGAAACCATAAGGTATGGACTCCTGCTTCTTGTTCTTGACTACTGTGGCATTTTAGTCTTCCAGGATGGTCTGGTAACATATCCCTCCCACTACAAGCCAATCAGGGACATGCATTGGTAGGAGATGTGGCGTTCCGGTGGCCCCGAACACCCTAATGTAGGTATCACACTCATCCAAGTACTATTGGCCTGCATTTGATATCATCTTCTTGGCCACAACTGATAGTCTCAGGAATTCTTTCTTAAAAAGGATGAAATAAATTCGTGCGATGAATTCATCGTAGATGAGAGAGTAAGACTTCTTGTACCTATTATCCCATAGGATGCTGAAATATACATCGACTGGGAGCTCTGCAACATGCCAACTCAGATTCATGCCGACGAAAATGTTTTGGGCGCACATGACATCAATAAAATTTGAAGCCATTTATAAGGCTGGTGTCTCTCCTTCCTTCGGTGTTTGATCCTGTTGTATGCAGATGCTAAGTTCCATAGAAATGATCGTTCCCAGTTGAAGCCCCTCCTGAAAATTTCCACTGTGTAAGATAAGGGCATCCATGCCTCTGAAAATATGGAGCAATCCTTCTTTCCATATAATCGGCAGATGGGAGCCATCAAGTAGATGTATGGCTCCCTTAAGTTGTTCGTCTGATACTAGCCGGTGCTCCAGTTGGTGCATTTCTTGTCTTCCCTCCACCATGAGGCCATCACCTGGTTGGTGTCATGGCGCTCATAGAACTTGACGACAAAATCTTTATTCATCCTTTCCTTGGGGTCTCAGAGTTTGTATTATTTATGGACCTGTACCGAAAGGAACACCTTGGTACACCCACCATTTTCGTCGTTGATTAAGAATTTATGTGTGTATATGTAGTCTATGAGCCACTTTAGAACTTCAATACAAGGAAAAAAGGGGTTCTTCTTGCAACCATATGCAGGTACGACCGATAGATGTTTGAGAACACCTCGTCGTTGAGTTCTCTTACATATGAGTCACTATCTGGGATATATTCTGGGTATTCCTCCCGGCTGATATTTTTAAAGAGTTCTCCTCAATGTGGTAGTGTCACCTTGGTCCCTGTGCTTGCCTTTGTATCTCCAAAGGCTGGAGGCTCAATAAAAACCTTCTTCGTTTCTATTTTGATGACAGGTTTCGGTCTTAGAGTGTATTCCAATTGTTTTGCGACCCCCGGAGAGGAACCTTCACCTAACTCTGGTTCTTTAAGATTCAGCACCCTCGTCGAATGTCTAGTGGTTGGATTTCTTGGAGGCATTGTTCCTTCGATAAAAAATAAACCTTCAGAGACTGTGTAAAGAACAAAACTGGATAGAAGCATGTAATTTGTATCCATGTAAAATTTACCAACTTGGATATGTACCTGTCAAGCTTGCTAAAATCTGGTTGTTTTGATACTCATAGGATCTCTATAGCCTTTGAACTACTCACCTCGCTTCTCTGGATGCTCTAAATTTCTTTGCACGTATAATGATTTCTCTTACAATGGCTCAAGTGAATTTAAGCCAGGGAAGAACTTACCGTGTCGAATCATCCATTCAATTCGTGTGATGAGTGAAACTTAAACAAATCTTTCGCCGAATCTATGCAACTTAAATTCATCGTGGGTTGACGATGAAGGCGTGGGGGCGATAAGGTCTATTGGTGATTTTAAATGGTTGTTTTTTATTGGTTCATGAGGTAGAAACTAATGCGAGACTTGGTATTAATTAGGCCCTTAAATGCTCAAAATCTAATTGTATCTAATGCTAAAACGTCCCATCTTATCACTTTCTCAGTGGGTAGATCAGGGATCAGGGATGTGCTATGAAAGTTTTCATCGATGTCCCTCACAAAAGCTCTGACATCGATCAATCTCATCGTATAATGTTGTCGTGGAAAATATGACTCAGAGGTGTGACTTAGACCTAGGTAACCAAGAATGACTCGGGGTAAAACTAGACCATATGGTTCTCCAATCTGGCAAAGACACATGGTGTTAAAGACCGGTGACCTAATTCGTGTGTATTAATCGAAGTCAGGAATTTCTTCAAGTTGTACATTCTAAAACAAACCTTGGCTCACCGATATTGAAAAGGTATCAGGGGTCGGCAATCGTCGATAAACCTATCACATGTTTTTCTTCGGATTAGCTTCCTCGAAAAAAGTCTCGATGTCGAAACGCTTCGGGGTTCGACGATCGATAAAAATATTTAACATGATTAGAATGTGTTTTGCGATCTTTTTAGGTCTTCCCTAATTCTGATAAGCGCACTGGGTATAGGTTATCGACAATATCATTTATTTCTTTGTTAACGTCTATTCCCCTGATCTTTTACTGACGTTGAAGAAGAATCGATTATTGACAATATCCTTATGCAAAACTTTGGCACAAACAAAAAATTCCTTTTGTTGATGCCGATGGAGATCGATGCTTGGTGATTGAGGTTTTTTGAGTGGCTCGTTTCCTTCTTTGAATACCTTCCAATGTCGAATCTGAGTGTGTCGGGTGAAGTGTTTTGGATTTTGATTTTTTATTCAGGCGTTAAGGATTTTTTAAAGTCATGGGGACTCATAAGTTCAAACAGACCTGAAAAGATAATGATAGTCATATTAATAAGCAAGGACAAACCTTTCTCAAAATGAAGTCGAATCAGACAATGCAAAGACCAAGTGGTACCCAAAAAGTGAAAAATTGACATAGGATTTTTAGGTGTGTTGAGTGCTCAATAATATGTACACTAATGTATACACTACTTGTATTCAATGTATTTCTGGGAGTTTGGCTTCATTTAGCGTAGTTTTGGATGCTTCTTGAAAAGTTCTATTTTTCCTTTCAGCAACTCCATTTTGTTGAGGAGTTCTTGGAGCTGAAAAGTGTCGTTTAATCCCATGAATTTCAAAAAATTAGTTGAACTCATTTGAGGTGAATTCCCATCCATTGTTTGATATCAGGAATTTGATGTTGAGATCAATATCATTTTCAACATGTTCTTTGAAGAGTTTAATTTTTTCGAATGATTTTGATTTTTCTTTGAGAAAGGATACGCAAGTCAGTCTTGTATAGTCATTAATGAATAAAATGAAGTAATTTTAACCTTGTATGCTTTTAGTTATCGTTGGTCCATAAAGTTTAGTGCGAAAAAGTTATAGTGGTTTTGATGTAGATTATTCTTTTGTCTTGAATCTCACTTTTGTCTGATTTGCATGTTGGCAGTTCCTACAAACAAAGTTTGAAGGTTTAATAACTTTTGGAATATCTTTCTCAACATCCTTTTTACTAAATTTTATCAAGTTATCAAAGCTTAAGTGTCCCATTCTTCTATTCCATAGCCAACTTTCATCTAATTAACCAATGAAACATTTTTCTTCTTCATCTGTGTTTAAGATATATACATCGTTTGGTGTTCTTGGTGCAACAGTCGCTAGTTTTCTTGAATTGTCTTTTCTAATTTCACATTTTTGAGAGTTAAATATGAGAATGTACCCTTGATCACATGTTTGACTCAAACTTAAAAGATTAGGCTTAAAATTTTCAATTAATAGTACATTTTATACTTTAGCTTTGTTATTTCCTGGAATAATTGTACCCTTTCCAAGTATCTTGGCAGAGACATTGTCTCCAAATGTAACACTTCCTTTTTCTTTCCTTTTCAGACTGAAGAATATTTATTGATCTCCTGTCATATGCTTTGAACATCCATTGTCAACATACCACTGGATTCTTTTATTTTTAACATATACGACTACCTTACATTTTGTTTTCTTTTTGTCAATTTGTTTTTCTTTCCATGTTTGCTTATGTTTTTCTTCTTGAATATTGGAAGTCTTGATGGGATGATTTGATAGCCTACAATAACTAGCTTTATGACCATAATTGTTGCATTTGTAGAATTCAACATTGTAATCTTGTAATGGAAAAAATTAATTATATTTTCTATTTATTTGATTATTATTATTGTTGTTGTTCTTATAGCCATGTCTTTGAGTACTTTTATGATTGTTCTTTCCATAAGCTCTACAATCTAATGCTCTATGCCCAAAATTATTGCAAGAGAAGCAATATCCAAGAAAGAGATATTGATACCTTTTTGGGGCAATTCTTCTTGTAACTATATTCCTTTTGTATTGATTTTCTTTTGAAGGGAGAGCATATTTTTGTTGATTAGAATGAATCTTTATCTTGTTTTCTTCCTTTTTTAAGGATGTTTGAAGGGTAGATGCATAACATTTTAGATTTTTATCAGTTTCCTTTGATGTAGAGTTTGCTAATTTACTAGATTTATTTTGATCATAACTCAGTCCTATCTTATTTCTTGATGATCTTTGATTGTTAAGAATATCATCCAAGATTTTTGAACTGTTCTCAAATCTCGATTGGTAACAATGTTTCCTTTCTCAAGTTCCCTTTTTAGAAACACAACTCTAGCCTCTATCTTTTCATAGTGTTGTTGTTTTTCATTGAGTAGTTTACGCATGACCTCTTCTATTCATTTAGCTTCTTGGAGTTGAATCTTCAAATAATTAATGATTTGTTCTGATTCCTTGATGGTTTTTGAAACTTATTTTTTTCTTGATTTTTGTTTTTCTTCATACTCTAATAGTTGTTCTCTTAATGATTTGTTCTTCCTTTATATTTTCTTAGTTCTTCAAGAGCACTAATAAGTTTTTCTTCAAGGTATACTTCTCCTTCAACTTCATAGTTTCCTTTATTTCCAATATTATCCTCAGGAGTAGTTTGAGTTTCTATGCCCATAAATAGAAGCTCTGTCCCATCGTCATCACTCATGTCAGAAGAAATATTGTCTTCATTGGAGTAGAAGTTTTTCTTTTTCTTGTATAATTTATTATTGTTTCTAGTTTTACCCTTTTTATGGTTATATGTTTCTTCATTATCACTATATCTCTATTTGGGATAGGGACATTTGGAGGAAAAATGCCCAATTTTTCCACAGCTGAAACATTTGAGAGGTAACTTCCCTTTGTATTTCCCAGACCCTTTTTTGAGTTTCCTTATAAAGTTATCCTCTTCTTCATCTGATATTTCTGAGTGATTTTCATTTGGCACATGCTCATGGTTTTTAGTTTCTTTTTATGCTTTGAACTTTGTTTCCCTTTTTGATGCCCTTTCTTTTCTTGTTCCCATTTCATAGGCTATAAGATTCCCATGAATTTCATCCATTGTAACTTTGTCAAGGTATTCTCGATATTCCAAGGTATATACCTTAGCATCATATCTCAATGGTAATGATACTAGCACCTTTTGGACACTAATTTTTTCTCTTAAATCTTCTCCCAGTGCTCTGATTGAATTGACAATTTCATCCACTCTTTGAATATATTGTGCAATGTTTTCTTCCTCTTTCCTACTCTGAATTTCAAAATGCACTCTATAGGTTTGAAGTTTGGATTTCTTGACTTTTCCATCGCCTTCATGGATGATTTTAAGTTTATTCCAAATTTATTTTGCTAATTTATAATGCATCACTTTTACAAATATAGAGTTTGCTAATCCACCTAGAATTGCATTAACAACCCTTGAATTATCATTGCAGAGTTTTTTGTAGAAACATCTGAGGGTGCAATAGTTGGTGCAGTGTAACCATTTACCACAGATAGCCAAACATCAAAACCAAGAGACATTATATAAATTTTCATCGTTATATTCCAAAATGCATAATCATTTCCTTTAAACAATGGTGCTTTGTTAGAGGACATTCCTTCTCGTTGATCCATTGTGATTTCTCAAAATCTTACTTCCAGTGATTATACTATGGTGAATGAACCTTGCTCTGATACCAATTTTTGGAATTTTGTTCGAGGGGGGGATGAATCAATATTGATTCTTTTTCACTATTTCTATCAATTATTTAATTATTAAAATTATTAACCACAATAATTGAAAAACAAGTAATTACATTACACCGAATTTTAAATATAAAAATCATAAATTTCATATTTCATTTACAAGATACAACTTGTAGGAGACACCAATCTCCTTTATTTTTGACCACCTACTCAGGGAGACATTAATCCCCTATTTTCAAGCACCAACTTGAGGAAGATGAAACACCTTGTTGTTTAGGCTCCAACCTATAGAGGACTCCTATCCTCTGTTTTCAAGCACCAACTTGAGGAAGCTGAAACTCCCCATTGATCAGGTTCCCACCTGTAGAGGACTCCAATCCTTCTTTTCTCCTCCATTCCACCCTTACTTCATGTGTATTTTTTAGGTTTCAAATTCTTCTGTGAAATATGCCTCTTTTTTTAATATTCTAATTATCTCATTGAGTCACCTTCCTTTCACCATGATTTTATGTTTATATAGTCTTCCAACAAGTATATGACACTGAAACATTGTGTCTCTTTATATGAACCAATGTACCTCTTCATTTAAATTAACAATAATGTCGATACTTCTGTTTTCATTTAAAAATTTTCTTTAATTCAAAAGACTTCAAATCCCTTGTAAGTTGTTCAACATTTGTCCTTTAACGTGCCAAAATCCTTGTAGCAACAACAAAATGGATGGGTGCTAAAATCTGTTTACTATTGTTGTAACTATTCTTGAACAAAACCATGAACTTGAGGAGTTAACTAGATTCAAAGTATGAATGTTTATTTAATAAGGTTCTTCAAGTGCCTTTTCATAACAATAATGTTGTTTTAAGAAAAAATATATTCTTTTGTTATTTATTTTATAAAATATTCATCCAGGCTTTTCAATTATAGTTTGAAAACCTTATTTGCCTTGTTTTTATTTTGATAAGGTTTTTAGTCCTTATGAGTCGATCACAGGCATGGATCAAATGCTCTATTTCAATTCCATGATTTTCACCGCATTATCAATCCTCCAATAGATCATATTTCGATATTTTAATTATCTATTTAGTGCATTTCCTATAGTGAAATGGGAAGGTGCTAACTCATGGCCCTTTTTTCCCCATAGGACCAACATTGTTGACCAAAAGTTAGATAAACAAGGCACACATGCTTGTTCTGTAACCTATCCTAAAGGCACTTCTTTTATTTATCAAGTGACCATACCCTATAATCAAGTGTTATCTAGCATTTTAACTTATCACATCTTCGTATTTTCCATATGACCTCGTCCTGTGACCAAGAGAAAATACATACAAGGCTTAACTTTGGTGTTTAATCAAATCAACGTTTTCATATTTAATCAACTGTTGAGTGGACGGTCCACATGAATTCACATTTGACAAAATGGATTCGAAATATTCCCAGGACAAAATGCAATACAACTCAAAGCTGACACGAGGCATAGTTAAATTTAACATAATATTACTTTCACATCTGCCCTCTTCTATTAACTTTCTTGCATTTTGAAATGGGAATTAGATTAGGGTTGTTGATTTGGGATTGCTCCAGATCTGGTCTTGGTGCTAACCAGATCGAAGGTTTGGTTTGTCTTCTCTCCATGATCTAAGGACCCTTTTATTTTTATGTGTTTTATGGGAACGATGGTGAAGGCATTTACTCTTGTGTTTTCCATTGGTTTTGTTGCGATGTGTTTGGACATTTTCCTTGTGAGTCAACCATATTATAATTATATCTCTACTTGGCATTATTCATTATTTTCCTCAGTTAGAGTTAAATTTTGTTGTTGTACAATGTATCCAAGATTGGAAAGTAAATACCTATCTATAAGATTATTTTCATTGCATTTCCAAAGATTGTTAATGTATGCATGTCATTCCTTTTCACATTAATCCACCACTGTATTACAATTTGGAATTTGTAGATCCATACCAATTATTAGTCTTTTATGCATATGGAATTTATATTTGCACAGTGGTTTGTTACCAATGTTACCAATTCATATTTGTAGATTCATACACATATGTTACCAATTCATGCATAGGATTTTGACAATGAATGGGTTTTTCAATATCGTATTGATCCATTTTGACATCAATGACATACCAACATTTTGTCTCAATAACAATACCATATTATCCCTCTTCGACATCAATTCCAACACCATAACACCATGTACAACATTGATCATATTGACCCTTCTTTGACATCAATGGAGAAACCATAGCACCATGTCTAACACCATTTTGGCAGTTTTTTGGTTCCCAAACTTTCGGGGCAACTTTGAGGCCCTACACGACATTTTTTTGACTAGGTAGTGCCTAAACAATTCATGTTGGGATGTATTGGGTTGTTTAGAGTATGTAGTCAGATAGACCTTTGCAAAATGATATCAAGCACCCCAATCAGAGATCTTATGTAAAATTTTCACCCTCAGGAAGTTTCCATATTATCTACCCCCATTTGGGCACACAAACCTTTTGGTGTTTCATCTTCTGAGGTTAGGGTTTTGTATGTTTAGGGTTTTATAATTTATGCTTTATGTTAAAAAGGAATCAATTTCTTCTCATTTTCCTCTTGTTTTGTTCTGTATCTTATCGACCAATTCTTCCATTATGAGATTATTTCCAAGGTCTTCTAACTGGGGAAGTCAACACCTCTTGATAAATTATCGTGCTACTTTTTGTAAGCACAAACATATCAGTATCGAGCTTGTTATCTCTCTGTTATCCCTTTTTCCATCTTGATGATAGTGCTCCAATGAATACATATCAAATTTTCTCTCCATGATTAAAGGGAGAGGGAGTTTGACTGATGCATCAAGATTTTCTACAATCCACCTGTATATATCTTCTATTCCCCCCTGTATAGTGTTCATATGTGAATTATTGACCTTTACTCTTCTCTGCTAATTGATGATGGTGGTGGATATTTCCTAGAACATGTGTACATGGGAATACATGTCAATGATAACCTCTTCTAGTTCCATTATGACCTTCTCTACTCTATCCTTGAACCTTTGCAAGATAACTTTATCGATCTTTACTTGTTGGAGTTGTTCCTCTAGTTCCTTGATCCTTGACACTTTCTCCAAATTTTGATGGTATAAATTTTGGATGTTATGTTTTATGGTGTTCATGAAAGAGGAGCTAGCAAAGGCTATGGTGATTGGATCTTCACTAATATTTCATTATTATGGGGTTTACATGATAACTGAAATTCGATTACCCCCTGTCAATGGTACTTTCTTCACTTGTTCTTGCACAATCCTTCCCAACACTTTGTTGTATGTGAATTTGTTTAGGTTGGGTACTTCACTTGGTTTGAGTGGGGTACAAAGTCCCAAAACTATCCCACTGAATTGTGTATTTATGTTGGCACATGCTATTGATATACTGGGGATATCGGTGCCCATTAGTTGAGCATCATCATTTTGTTTTTCAACATCATACTTTTGTCACTCTTCTTCAATTACTTTGTCAAAAAATTCCTTAGTTTCCTTTTGTGTTGCCTTTACCGCTGCTGCTACATCTACTATCACATTTTCAGCTGCTTCCTTTTGTTCAACTTCTTTCTGGAAAATTTCCTTTTATTTTTTTTCTATTGTAGTTGTCACTACATCGAGTTTATCCTTAGCTTTATCCTATTTGATGGTCTTCCTCTTATTCTAAACAATGTCATTCTTCTTCTTTGGAATTTTTATTTCTTCCTCCGATTATTTTCTTCTGTTGTCTCTTCCTCTTCCATGGATTCTAACTACACAAAGGTGGTTGTTGTTGAAGATTTTGTTGTTACTTCTTCTTTTTCTTTATTCGTGGCCTCCTCTCATGATTTTTTTTCATAAAAAATCCTCTCTATGGGATTTCCTCATCTTTTGAATATGACTTCATCATAATTCCTTGCATTACAATGTACTCATTCTTCTTCCCAAACCTCTAATGTGTGTTCCCAAGGCATTCCAAGCTTGTTGAAATTCTCTCTGATGACCTTCTTCAGGTTGTGCCTCTTGAGACTCTCTTCCATGAAGTGGTGTGATAATAGCGTATCCACTTCTTCTTAGGATTTATTTATATTTTAAAATAATTAGGTGCCAATGTATAATGGGAGAAATGGCCATATATCCTTCTTATCCTAATAAATCACTCCACCAACTCCATTGATCACTATTTGGTACACCACTTCTTGAAGCACTATTTTGTCTGGTACAAACCTAGGAAGTAGATGGGGGGATTTCATAGCTCCATATACCATAATGTACATGTCGTGTTCCATAAAATACTAATCCATGATTCTCTTGATGGAAGCTAATGATTTCCCAATCATGCATGGGGATGGAGTATGGAAAATAAAATCAGATAATGGAGCTAGGAATTGCTCACAAATATTTTGGTACTCTATTATATACTTGTCCTTCGAGAGAAATTTGTAATATATATGAATGGCTGCATATGTCATCTTCCATGTCCAAACCATATTCGGGAATTGGTGGGATACACACATGATGTATATGAGGTAAGAGGACATATGAAAACTCGGGAAGGTCTTGAGCGAGGCTTATACAACCAATGTGATGGGTTCTACTAGGTTTGATGATAGGATGTCATCCCAATTGAATTGTGATCCTTTCTCTACACAATAGTAAATAAATGGAATATATTATAGGGGGAACTTGGAGGCATCTGGCTCTCTATACATCTTGAACAACATGGCCACCATGTATTGATAATGCTTTCTTAGTGCGGTTGTGGGGTATCTTCCAGTGGGTCTGATCTTAAAATGATTATCTGTCTTGTACCATATGGGGAATAGCTCTTTGAATGTATGATTGAATTCACCAAAAATTTAGTTGTCTAGATTCTTGGTCCCCTTGTCTAGATGATACCATTTGGCTAGGTCTTCAGGCCAGAATGATGTTGTAGGTTCTCTCCTAGAATTGCAGATATATCTATTCCATAAATTCACATGTTTAAGTATCCAGGTGATGGCATCAACACAGGAGAATACAACACCGAGGAATGTTACTCTATGTATCCCAGATTTTTTTATGTTCTTGAAGATCTTGAGCTTGGTCCTCTAAATCAGTGGTGAAATTATGTTTTTTGATCATTTGATATACATCTTCCCATATGAGTATATATTATCCCTTTTCTAGGAACTCATATGTGTAATTGTACATTTCCCCTACAATGTTTTGTGTTAAGCCCTAATATTGGCTCATTACCCCTTAATTGGGGCATATTAGATTAGTAATGCTATTTTATTTATGTCGGCTTTAGGCCATTATTTGTAATTTAGATTAGTAATGTT
>JZKD02S1673207.1:662895-686806 GCA_000966675.3 Picea glauca | reverse complement strand
AATGATAAGTGTAACCTTCTTCTGGAAAATGTTCTTAATGAAGAGTTTGATCTTCCATCATCATGACATAATCATATTATCATCTTGATAACCAAAAATGTGGATAACAATATGCTAAGTGCTCTGATATGTTTAGATAGATCTATTTATGCTTTGTGCTTATTATATGAGAGAATGTTAGATCTGATCTAGATAGTCAAGCTTAGTGCTTGATATGCACATTCTGATCCATTTGTATATGCTAAGTGCTTGAATACTATACATTAGTGTGAATACTGTGAAGCTCTGTTGTATCAACGAAGTGAATAATGAATACATATTAAGGAACTGACGGTGCTAAGATCTGTATTAAGTATTATAATCACAGATGTGTGTACCAGCTAAGGTTGCAGACACCTGAGTCTTGCAACCACCCTTGCCTCTACCTCAGGTGAGACTTAATATGCTTCGCAGGTGTTGCCGAAAGGGTTGGTAGTTAGGGCTTTGTTGGTGTGTTGTTGTAGCGTTGAACCCTGGGTCTGCCCCTGTGCAAAAAAATGGTTCCATTTATGGGACCTGAAACTGTGATTGCTGGGAACTGACAAAGAAGAAGATTTGTGCAAAGATCCATCCTAAAACAATGAAATCTCTGTGCGTAGATCTATTCCCTAGTGCGTAGTATTCTACTTGACTTATACAACTTTGTGCTAAAGAAAGAAGGTCGGATCTGAAATAAAGAAGCCCGATCTAAAGAAAGAAGATTAGATCTAAAGGAAAGAAGCAAGATCTGAAATATTTGTGCTCTAAGAAAGGTAAAAGAAAGAATTTCTGATTAAAAGAGGTAAGATATGCAAATCCTATGCTCTGATAAAGGTAAGAATAGTCAAAAATTTTAGATCTGAAAGCTTTGTTCTCTGTAGAAGTGAGATAAGTAGAAATTTTTGTTTCTAGAGTATGGATCTAGGTATGATTGATAGGATCTGTCCTAGCCTAAAAACTAGGGCACTAATATATGAAAGAAGGTTTGATGTGAATAGATCTGATAAGACTAGTGAAAGATATGTTATACCAATGCATAGAAAGAATGTTTGGACTAACAAATGGATGCAAGATCCTAGAAAGAATTTGTTGCAGGTTAGCTCCTTTGATCCTAGTGCGCAGTATAGAAGAGTTCAGGGATCATTTAAAAGAAAGAGAGGATTAACCCTCTGTTACAGTTGCAGAAGACCGGGACATCTTTCTAAGGAATGCCCTGGTGGAAGACCTAGTTGTCTTTGTTGCAAAGCTCTAGACCATGAAGTGTTGGATTTCCCTAGAATGATTGCTAAGCTTGAAAATATGAACATAAGATAAGGAAACCCTAAGACAGATCCAGAAACTAAGGCTATAGAAGAACACCAGAAAGAATCTGAGAAGATGAAAGATACCTTGGATGACCATCGACATGTTAGATTATCAGAGATATTTAAAGACAAGGAATGCCTTGATCAAGAATAAGAGACTTCGATATTGACTGTGTTCTAGATGAAGAAACACAGGTGAATATCATGACAAAGAGAACTTGGGAAACTATAGGAAGGCTTGCTATGATTCCTTCATTAAGAGGACTAGGGTTATTCAGAGGAAAACTAGTAAACCTCTGTGGGAGGCTCGCTCAGATACCTATGACTATCAATGGAACTTCGATGAAAGAATATTTTGAGATTATTCAATTTATTGAGGTATTGCCCCTAAATCCTAGGAAAGAATCTCAACAACGCACAGTGACTATGTTAAAAGAAGATAAGAATCAGAATGTAAAAAGAACTACCGAGACGAAGCTCACTGGAAAAAAGGTTGGACAGTTAAGAAAGAAGAGGGCTAAGACTGAAAAGTTACAGGAGGTTCTGGAGGAGATCTCATAGAAAGAAAAATTTCAGAATTGGAGCTTCACCAGGATATCAGAACAATGACACATGGCACTTCACCATGACAAAGCAATATATCCATTAGGGCCTATATATCCGTTCAAATCCCTCTTCGAACAAGTATAAAAGCAATAAAGGTTCGTCATCAAACCGTTGGGCCACACCATAATGAATCGAACAAGAGTTAATGGAGGCTCATACTCATTGTAAGAAAATCATTGTCGAGTTACCTATTTATCACGTCACTCGATGCACCGAGAAAACTTTTTCTAATTGAGAATTCGAGCCCACAGACTAAGCTGAGGTTATACAGTGATCATTGTGCTCTCACTATCTATCTCATTACCATGTCTAAATTGCTCCCCAAACCCACGAATTGTTCACTCCGAGTGCGTATGTTGGAAGCATTGAGCACTGTAGAGAAAGCTACTGAGGAAGTTTTGATCGACTTCATGACTGAGAAATCAATGTCGATGTCTGAAGGTATCCAAGATTCATCCACAAAAATAGTGCAAGCGTCCCCATCCACTGCTCACGGAGTTGGACCATCTTGTGAAAGGTGAACTAAGCACAAGGATGACTTAGTGAATTATAAGATGATTCCAAGCATCCTACCTGCCTATCTACCACCTCTGAGTAGTGCAATAAATCGAGACGGTGTGCCCAGAGACTTTGAATATGAATTAGTCACTAGGTACCTCCAGAAGGGGATACACGCAGTGCCTGCAGAACAAGATAAGATCGTAGCATTGAAGTTTAGCGACTGCAACCTCGACGACAGGAAGGTGTACAACATGCTTTCCCTGCACAAGTATCTAACAAGAACCAAGGGAAAGAACTTGAAGATCATACCCTAGTCATGGACCATGAACCTCACGCAGTCCACCCTTCTCAACGTCATGAAGATTCCTCACTTTGGTAGGCACCAAGAAGTGAACGCATGCGTCTAGTTGTTGTTGTCCTGCTACCATGGAAGATACTTTTGGTTGAACCACCTCATCATAGTGGATCTAACACTGATAAAGGGATCACCGGGCTGAGCATGCAAGGCCCTGACCCACATGATTTCTATCATGGGAAGACCATGGATCTCTCTCTTGCGCAGAATATAAAAGACACCTACAGGGATGTTGAGAAGGGAATGCAAGGCTACAAGGTAGCCTCTATCCAAAGTGGTGCAGTGTGCCTAGACTATCAATTGATTACAGGGAAGTTAATTCGCAAGAACCGACCCACCCAAGTGACTAGATTTGTAGTCGACCTCCCAGGGAAGTGCACGAAGAACCTACAAACGAATTGGGCGAAGTACCTTGTAAACTAGTTGGAATTGGACTGCAGGGAAGCACAAGATCAAGGATATGATTTCCACTTCAGCAGGCTTCTCATCCTGATCGCTTTCATCGCATGGGAGATGCCGGAAGGTGCACCCTTCCTGGACATCGAGTTGTTTTAACCTTTGGCCGCGAAGTTCAATACACTATGGTACTCGAACGACATGAACAAGCAGTGGCAATCAAATTCCATCTTCCACACTTATTACAATCAGTTAAAGGTAGCCATTTAGTATGTGCCTCGTATAACCCCAAACACTCTCCACAGGTTCAGTCCCTTGATGAAATTCAACGCGGACTGCCATTTCATCTATATCACAATGCACGCTGATGAGCATAAACAACAACTACAATAATACTACAAGTTGATGGAGGATGACTTGGAAGATATTGCCAAGGAATGGTCGGTGAACCTCCTTGTTCTAGTGGACCCTATGGAGATATTCAATGTTAACATTCTAGAAACTGTGATAGATATACCTGGACCTATAAAGACAAATAAGACCGAAGAGGTCCATGATTTAGAAAATGCATCCATGAAGACCGCTTCCATCTTAGAAGAGAAAGGAGGAGATGGCAAAGAGATAGATGGCATAGAAGTTGAACTGAAGAAAGGTGAGGTTACACTGCGTAGAGATGAGGAGGATCCCTCAAAGAAAAGGAAGGTTTCCCCTCCAAAACCTTCTTCAAGAAATAAATCCAAAGCAACCAGGACCAAAATTGAGACCACCCTCACATCAGACGACTTCAACTTTATCGTCACAACACTGAATGTTGCTTCACTAGAGATAGTAGAGAAGAAGGAATCTAAGTAGGAGGAGGTGTTTAGTTGGATTAAGGATGATATCCAATGGGTGCAGTAGGCCATACAGTCCAACCATGCAGTTTCCACTATGCCTTTGTCAGTAGGAACATCAAAACTAGGTGATGAGCCAACAAAACTACACTGCATTGCTGATACAATTGAAGCTTGCCTTTGATGAGCTCCGGAAGAGACAACACAAGCCACCCATGATTTAGCGCAAGTACAAAAATACCTAGAGGAGAAACACAGTGCTGCAGAATGGGAAAATATGGTTCTGCAAGAAAAGTGGGATGAAGAAAAAGTACAGTTACAACAAAGCAAGGAACAATTTCTCGTCGAGCAACTCAAATTTAATGAAATGGTTCACAGAGCACTTTTCTCTATGACAACCATCGAAGTAAGGGTTGAAGAGAGAGTCACACAACAGATGGCACAACTCAAAGAAGTAATCCAACAACTCCAACAACACATAGAAGACTTGGAGCTCTACATTGTGCCCGAGACTCCTCAAGATGTAAGAGACCTAAGGGAAGAAACTGCCCACAACACAGTTGACAGATTAAAATATCTTGCCTTGAAGTGCAAGCATCTGAGTAACCAAAGAGCCCAGACATACGAGAACCTCACTGAGAACCCAGAGTTACAGACACTGGAGTCACAACTCCAGGAAGTGAAGCAGCATGCAGATACACTACAGGCACAACTGAAGGCCCTGTCGGTTGTAGAATGAATAAAGTGGTCTCATGAGCAATGCACAGATCAACAATAGATCCATATGATTCAAAGAAAAGTGATGGAAGTCACTCAATGGCTTCAACCTATGCAAGATAAGGTATGCCTGTTGTTTATAGAGGTGGAGAGCCAAGGAGTAGAATTAGAACAGGTTGTTACCATAGGAGAACAACGCCTAGAAGGGCCAGTGAACAATGCAGTAATACAGGAGTTCACTGAACAAGAGGCCACAACAAAGCAGCAAGTCGAAGAAGATTGGGCCAATCTCGAGGAATTCAAAGATGAACTGATCAGACCAGGGTGACTCAGGACGAGTCACGAGTGAGTGTTGAGGGCATGTTGGCCGTTGACCAAGTTTTGGGAGTTTCTTGGCCGTGTTGACCTATTTTGGAACTTCCACATCCTGTCGAAGGAGGAGTGCAAGACGAAGTGGAGATCACGGGATATCGTCCCCCTTTTGGGCCCCTTTTTTGGGTTTTTAGGAATATGTAACGGGAATGGGATGTCGACCCATGGGTTTACCCATGTTTAGGCCTATTTTGTATGTATAAATAGAAGGATAGGAAATGTAAGAAAGGAAAGAATAGTGCATCTATGTGATGTGAATTTATGATAAATGTGAGTAGAGTCTATAAGTGCTTTGTGCATGACTGTAAGAAACTTGTGGAGCTAAGTGCAGATCCTTGTAGCATATTGTGGAGGGCTTAGTGTTGTAGTGAAAGGAGGAAGGATCTAGCAAGCTGTGCATATCTTTTGTCCTATGCAGAGTAAGGGTTTTGATGGCTTTGTGCTTGTAACCGATTGATCAAAGACAATAAAGAAGAGGATTTGGTGGACGTAGCCCCAGGGTGGGGGTGAACCACGTAAACAATATGTTATGTTCTTTGTGCTTTGTATTGATGTGTTCATATGTTATATGCTAAGTGCTTTGATATGTTTATATAGATCTATTTATGCTTTGTGCTTATTATATGAGAGAATGTTGTATCTGATCTAGATAGTCATGCTTAGTGCTTGATATGCTCATTCTGATCCATTTGTATATGCTAAGTGCTTGATTATTGTAGATTAGTGTGAATACTGTGAATCTCTGTTGTATCAACGAAGTGAATAGTGATTACATATTAAGGAACTAACGATGCTAAGAGATGTATTAAGTATTATAATCACAAATCCATATCCTAGCTAAGGTTGCAGACACCTGAGTCTTGCAACCACCCTTGCCTCTACCTCGGGTGAGACTTCATCTGCTTCGTAGGTGTTACCGAAAGGGCCGGTAGTTAGGGATTTGTTGGTGCGTTGTTGTAGCATTGAAGCCTGGGTCTTCCCCTGTGACAACATCATATCATCATGGAAACCATAAACCCTTATTTTCATTTGTTCTTGTAGATATGTTAATGATTCCAAATTTCATATTTGTATTTGACTCAAGTTCCAGCTAGATTGCAAAGTATCAAATTTTACTTTCAAGTTGATAAACAAAATATGAAATTAATCCAAGCATCATTTGATATCGTCACAAGAGATACAAATCTAAATAATCATGCGACGAATTAGCTATACTATCGATAATAAAATTTTGTCTATAGTATAGCTAATTCGTCGCGAGAATATTATGTCTATTTTGAATGGTGTTACATGGTTTGCAAGGAGTTTACAGATTGTATTATGGTGAAATGTAGTGTAGTATATAAGAACAATATCTATGCCAAACCTCAAAATGGATAGTACCATATCTTGTTCATAAGACAAATATTCTTTTTATGTTTCCTTTGTGGTGGCTCAAGCCCTCAGTACACATGATGCCTCACAATGAAATGTAACAATTTGACTATTGAATGATAGTGTTATTTCACCCATGGTTAAGGAAAGAGATTAAGATTCTTAGGTCCTATTTATATCTTCTTAGAATTGATATTTGTTACATAGTCCTTGAATAAAGACAAAAGACTTATGTAGCGGATATTAATTTGGTATTTGTGTGGGACATTTTATGCCATTAGTATGTTTTGTACAAAAATAATGGATCTTGGGGACTACACCATGGTCAAGGAATGAGGAACGAGGAATGAGGAACAAGGAATGAGGAATGAGGAACGAGGAACACAGAACAAGGAACAAGGAACAAGGAACAAGGAACGAAAATTGTACTAGGACTAGACACCGATAACAATGACTTGTGAATGGGGCCAACGTTGAAATGTTTTCAAACAGTTTCTGTATGCACTGAAATTTGACATGGATACAATATTCACATTCCTTAATGATATGGGAGGGTTTTTCGACTCAAATTTCACTCACACACCCACTTTATTCCATCATCAATTCATCATGTAAACAATAAACCCTAATTTTCTTTCAAAGTACACAATTTGGTTGACGCAAGTTTTAAGTTTTCATCAATATTTCTTCATTTTTCTTTCAGGTTCTACATTAATGTATATACAATGTATCCATGTCATAGTTGTGATGAAAAATACCTATTTTTCATTGATTTTTTAATCGACACCATAAAAATACTAGAGGCGGGCAACAATGACATGTGAATGGGGTCAACGTTGAAATTTTTTCAAACTGTTTCTGTATGCATTGAAATTTGACATGGATAGACTATTCACATGCCTTAATGATATGGGAGGGTTTCTAGACTATTCCCATCAAAAATCAAAGGCATAAAGAAGGACATCACGATGTAAAGGGTTTTTGTCTTTGATGTAAAGGGGCTTTACCCATTTTTGTAGTATAAATAGATGTTGTGAAGATGTATGAGCATATCATATCATTAGCAGATAGATTCTAGTGAGAGTATTCATGAGTAGCTTTTGAGTTAGTTTTGTAGACAAATGATTATCCATAAAAGTCCCCTATAGGTTTTTATCCAAAAGTCATATATTGAATCCTAAATTAACAAGATCTGTGTAGTGGCTATGTCCCTATAACAATGTAATATAAAATATATCTAACACAATAAGAAAGTGATTAGTATGTGCTAATTTCAATCGGTGGGTTTGTGATGAAAGCATTGCAATCAGTGGGTTTGTGCTTGAAATTTGTTATAAAAAATATGCATAGAAAACATTGTCCATAAACTAAATTTAATATTGTTGAAATGTCCAATATGTTTTTTTTAAGTGAGATTGTCCATGGGCAATTATAGTAATTTTTTTCGTATGTATCATTTTATGACAAAGTAAAATATTACATCATTTAAACAAACTATGGTTTATGAATAAAAATCCAAAAATAGTGACACTAAATAAAGACCAAAGCTAACATTTGTATTAGCAGTATTCACCTTAAATTATTTTTATTCAGATTTTTAAATTAAGCGATAAGCTAAAAGAAGAATCCATGTGATGGCATAGTGAAAATGATGAGTAGAATACAAGCTCAAAATAATTGCACCATGTAATATTATGAATATAATTTAATTCATCAATGAGAAATCTTAGTTGTTCTAGTATTTATTTTGTACATGATGCAATATGCACATTCTCTACACTGAATTACATCACCAAATTTTAGTGAATTCTTAGTTCTACAATGTGAAATATCATAAAGTGTAAGAATAATTCCTAATTTAGAAACAATAAAATGCAATTAGTGAAATTACTTGTCCCAATACATATAATGTTTGCAAAGAACAGTATAACAAACATGTTCGATAATAAAAACTAATCAAGGTTTTATCAATCTATCTAAAAGAAAGGGAAATAAAGATACCTTCACAAACTTAACTTGTAAGTTCAGGCACTTGAGTTCTACCTAAAATACTCAAATCAAAATCCAGTATAGTTTTGAAACTGTTATGACCCAATGTTTCATAGGAATCATACAAATGGCTAAGATTTTACCTTCAAAAATGTTGTGTGGTATATCATGTGGCATCCTGCCCATGATTTACAAGGAGAAGAAATATATGAGACGTTGAAGGTTTTGAGACAGTGTGATTGTGATCTTGGTTTCAAAGATTCATTTGCAGCCTTACTAGATGGTTTGAATTCTTGAGTGTAAAAGTATCCAAGAAATATTTTTCGGCAGCTAAGGGTCAAATTATCATGTGTTGTAAGCTGCCGAAAGTTCCCAGTTTCGACAGCTAAAAAGGTAGGTGAAACTCTCAGTTCGCTGCCGAAAGTGCAGAGTCTGCTGATAGTTAGACTGTCCCATCAGAATCTCAAAGTGTGGGTAGTACACACACCATCATCATCTTAAATTTTGTCAAAATCACCTCCAGATATGATTTGCTTAGTCTCAATAATTTATTTTGGTTTGTATTCATTATTTGATGAAAGATTCGAAACCCTAAGGTGTCTATTCGAAACCCTACCATCATCAACAATAATTACCATTATCTCCTCGTGAGAGAAACCATCACTGTCTGAGTCGGTTTTAAATAATCATTGTGATCTGAGTTTCTTGTCTACCATGTGTTCATTTCAAAGGTTGTCATTCAAACCGCTAGTTTACCTCACACATTTTCCTCCATCTGGCTTCCATTTCACCCTACATCAGTGTTGATCTTCCACTCTAGCATGATTTTTTTGTTTGTAGGAATTAACATTTGTTGCAGATGGCTAGTGGAGGAAATTTTCTCAGGAAGGAGTTGAATGATGTCTTATATCTAGAATCTCATCCTGATATTTTCCAGATGTTCAAAGAAGCAGGTTGCTACAGGTATTTTGAGAAATTGCAGGGGTATCATCAGGGTGTTGTTGAAGCCTTTGCTCGAAGCTTCGATGGAGAAAAAGATAACCTTGGGTCCAATGATAATGAAAATTGATGAGGCCAGTGTTGCAGCAGCAACATAGATGCTTGGGCAGGGTGAGAGATGGTTTAAAAAAACTGTCACTAAGGATATTGAGTTTAGGTCTTACCTTAAGCCTAAATTTAAAATCATTATTTGGCAGAAGGATGTTCCCAAGTCTTACCTGGAGGAGAAATGGCAGCATTTTCTTAAGGCAATTCAAGTGTACATCACTTGTGAAGGTCAGTATGGTAGATTCATGCTCTATCACTTCAAACTGATGAATCATTTTACAGGAAAGTATCCTCTGAATTTACCCTACTACCTTCATAGAATATTGACCAAGATGTCACAATAAGTTCAATATAAGACTGATAAGGTACACAACAGGATTTTCCATCATTGACTCATCAAGCTTATAGTGATGGAGGAACTCCAGAGAAGAGAGAAGGCATGGGACTATCTCCTATTTTGGGGAGAATTCGAGCAAGATATCCAGCCTAAGGGTAAGAATACACCTACAAAGAAGTCATATACAACAAAGAGTAGTAAGAGAAAGAGAAGGGCTTTGCCACTAGTTTAGACAGAAGAGCCAACTCATTCATCTAGGCTCAAGGAGGCAAAAAAGAAGCTTGATTTTGATCAAGGAATTGAGGGCCAAAGAAGTGTTGCTGATAGGAACATTTTGAATTTTCCATATTCAGATTCTGAGTCTAAAACACCTATGGATGAGAGAGAGGAAACTGAAGTTTAATCTCTAGATCTCGAGATACCTGAAACATTAGCAAGAAAGGTCAACAAATCATTAAATATTAAGAAGCTTAAAGAAGAGATAATGGAGCTGAAGTTGCTTGAGAGGGTTATTAAATCCTAAAACCAGACTATAAAGAACACATCAGATGAGGTAAGAGATTGTTTTGAAAGGTTAGCTAAAATGCATGTAAATGAGCATAAGAGGAATAAGAAATTTCTCAATGAAAATCATAAGCTGCATAAAATGGTTAGATTCTTAAGGATCAAACTAATTTTTAAATATCCTAAGCCAAGAGCACATCCTGATTTAGAATCTCTAGCAAAAGTCATTGTGAACCTCAATGAACATCCTAAACAATAGACAGATCGAAGAAATTCCATTTTTTCAATTTTGGAAACGATGTAAAGACCTGCAATTTCGACAGCTTACCCGGGTTTTGAAAAGGCGTTGTTAGCTGCCAAATACCAAGACTTTCGGCAACTTATTCTACTCTGTTTCAGGCACGTAACCTGCCGAAAGCACAGACATAGGTAGAGCATTAGTATTTTTTCCCATATCAAATATTTTTTCTTCCAAATCATTTGAGGAAGGTTTCAAATGAATTATAACTTTAAAATGGATAAATATCATCTTCGTTTTTAGGGTTTAGTGGCTAATACAAAGGATAAAAGGCTAAAAATTTATCCTATTTATGGTTGAAGATTTTCCCAGGTGCCAGAAAAGGATCTCGAGTTTCCTTTTCATCACCCAGAAGCCTATGCAGATGTCAAAGACTATAGTGTTGATAGGGATTCAATCACTTGTGAATAGGATCTATCTCCAAGAATTTTGTAATAGGATAGATTTTATAAACACTTGTAATTTTCAGATCCATCATTTTCAGATCTAAAACTATTTTGTAAATATTATAAAATCCCATAGAGGCTACAATCCAAAGCATTGATCAGTTTAGACTGGCAGGGAAGGATGGCATGGAAATGTCCCCATCCACTATAAAATTTTCAAAGGTTGTAAGTGAGTGTTATGGATGAATATAAAGACATTTTGTTTCCAGATTCTCGTGTCATGATCATGTGGTGAAGTGCTTTCTTGATGCAATGTATCATGTGCATTATATGTGTGTGTGTGTGTGTGTGTGTGTGTGTGTGAGAGAGAGAGAACTATTAAATCTAAGCTCTATCCCAAGAGAGGGAGAGAACAAAAGTTACAACCATAAGCATTTATCCGAATGTAGTGTCCATATAATCTTTGTGGCATATGATATCATAAATTGTGATTTCACCATAAAAAAAATAAGGAAATCTAACCTCAATCCGACCCATTTTCTCTCATTATTAGCCAATTTCTCATTCTAGAGCACTTCGTGCATCTCCTCTGACCTTTTAACATGCATATTCTAGCTCACTCAATCCCAACCTATTTAATCTGACTATAATTTGATATGTATTATGTCATGTTTCTGATTTGCTATATTGTATGTTGAATGGGGAATTTCCCTATGTTTTGTTATTTGAGTAACAATTTATTATGAACTCATGCATAGGACTTCATGGGAAAACATATTTGGGTAACAATATCTTATGTGTGCATGCATAGGACTTGATAGGAAGGGAGGAGTCTTATAAAATGTCATCAAGCATACAGTTCCTGGGTGAAAGTATGGTGTGTTGGTTCATTGGTTATAATGTAGTTTTGGTATAGAAAAAGTGAGTGATGGACCATTGAGTGTCTTTCTATCCATTAGGTCTATAAACACCTATCATATTGGTAGAAACTCGCCCCATTGTCCATCTCAACAATAATAGTTACAAGTGATTGTTATTCTATGTAGATATGTCTTTCACTTATGTCCACCAGTAGGGAAATACTCTACACATTTATCATATTTTCCTCCACCATCAAGCCAAGGACGCAATGGCTTCTCCTTTTCCCTAGTTAATAATAGCACTTTCACATATTTCTTGAGAATCCATTGAGCAATTTGAGTTTGACTTTCCTTGGATACCTACTAACAATAATATAAGGGAGTGTGATCTTCATGTTACTAATTTATTTTCACCAAGAGATTATTTGGTGTGGAGGATCATCAACTCAACTCATGTGTGGTGATGATTTCTTGGATGCTTGATGAAGTTAATTTGTGTCTAGTTTGGACACTTAAAAATTACAGTTGCACCTAGTCCTTAAACCATACACAGATGAAGTAAAAAGGCATAAAATAATTGAAAGTTCAACAAGTAAGATGGTATAAGGTTCAAGAATAATCTTCAAAAACATCACATTATTGATTGTGTCATTTAGTTCCATTGAACTTTAAGACATTGGAGTGAAATTAAATCATAAATCGATTGAGAACAATTCTCTTTGAGTCAATAGTTGATCGAGTCACTGAATTGTACAAATTAAAAGATAAGTTTGATTCATTAAAATGAATCATTGAATTATACAAAGGGTGGATTTACAAACCCTTTCAAAGTTAATAAGGTTTTTTTAAATTCAAACATCAATTGAGATCAATACCTGCTTAAAATTGAATAAGGAGGTCATTGTATTTTCACAATTGTCTTCAAGTGAGATACATCAAAGTCAAATCATTATATAATAACTATTTTTGGTGCATGATAAGTAGCACCTAACACCCTAAGGTTGTTGGTGAAAAGTTCAATAAACAGAGACATAAAGTAAGCGAGCATGACACAATTGAATATCTAAAAATGGGTAAATGATGAAAACATTTGCAAACTGTCAATCAAGAAACTAATCAGTTACATGACTCTTTATATGATTCTATCCAACAATTTGAAAGGTTATAGAAACAAAATGCGATAATGAAGGATCAATTGATAAAAGAAAACATTCATGAACGTATGAAATCTAACATGTGAAGCATGATTTTTCCAAAATAATTGTAAGACTGTGTGAAGAATTGAAATTCAACAAGAACAAAAAAGGTTTAGGATATGGAAGATACCTCAACTTTCATATTCTAGACTACTCCAAACAAATTTAATGGGAAATATGGGGAGCATATGTAATCAATCAAGAAATCCTTTGAGGATAGTGAAACCTAGTCAAAAAGACATTAAAAGAAGAGAAAATACAAGGCTAGGTATGGTGAATTGAAGGTTTTGAATAGATTCCATTCAAATTTATATATCAATAAATGTTATGATCCTTTCTAATCCATCACGATAGGAAAATCATCTAGGACTTTATTATAGGCCATTCCAAATCCTTGATGATTAAATGATGTTTATTTTGATCGGATATAATTACAATGATGATGAAATTAGAGAGGTAAATGGTTCACAAATTTTCCAAGAGGAGGTTCCTCTGGTTCAATCTCTTCTTGAAAAATTATACATTCCTCAAACAATACATGAGCATGTCTAGTCTCCTCCTAATTTTGACATGGAAGGGATTGAAGGGATATGAACTAGTGGTGAAATGTCACAACAAAGTGGTGAAAAATCCCAGATTATGATTCCAACACCCTTACATAAACTTGGAAATGCACCACAACACTCCTAAACACATTCAAGTGCCATGGAAAATGACCTAGAATTCTTTGAAGGTAAGCTATCTAACCAAACTGTTCATTATCAATTATAAAAAATTATTAAATAATATTTTGAATAAAAAACTAATGCAAGCAAATGTCAATTACTTCTATCTTTATTAAAATATAGGATTCACATTATAATTAGGAAACTTTTAGTCATACAAATGATTAAATGTTTAGAAATAAGCAATCATATTGTTAAACATCTTTCTTTTTACAAAATTGGTATGAAAAAACATTTGAAATATTGTGATGCAACCCATCATGTATTTTAAGAAATAGTTTTTAACAATATCACAAACAAATTACAAATTTCATAACATGATGTGTACTAAGGAAAAAATAACAAACATGTTATGAAAAAACTATTTTTCAATTTGACAAAGATAGTAAGGGAAGATTATAATTTGTTCCAATAATGACTGTTCTTCAATTCGACAAAGATAGTAAGGGAAGAGTATAAAAGTGAGGATTCATTCCAGTAATGACTATTATTCAATTCAATAAAGATAAAATGGCAAGCTCAAAAGCCAAATAAAATATACAAAGGGATGTTAGAATATCAATAGGATAGTTTCATAACATACCATCAATGATGACAACAACCTTACTATCACAAAGCCAAATAAAATATACAAAGGGATGTTAGAATATCAATAGGATAGTTTCATAACATACCATCAATGATGAAAACAACCTTACTATCACAAAGCCAAATAAAATATACAAAGGGATGTTAGAATATCAATAGGATAGTTTCATAACATACCATCAATGATGACAACAACCTTACTATCACAAAGGAAAATATAGACACGTCAAGCTCTTATCCAAGAAAATATGTCAATGTTTCTTATGTGCCAATTATTTCATCACATTAGTAGTAATGGATGTGATTGTGAGGTTGATAGATCAAGACTACAATGTATTGGCATTATAGATCAAATCTCTAAATCTTTTTGGGTTTTCCTAATATTACCATTTAGATTTTAATGAATATTTTGTATTGTTTCAACATAGTCAAACTTTCATTGAGAATGTGAGATACCATACTCTTCAGATGGTGGTTCATGAGCTCAAGAAGGTTTAGTTAGGGCTTTAGGCCATTGTTTTCAACTTTCCATGTTTATGCCTCTACACCCATTTTCAATGTACAAAACCTAATCATGATTCCTATATCCCTCTTAAAGTCCATTTTTTTGTTATGTTGGTTTGAGGACTTGTTCAAGGCTCTTGATCAGCTTTAGAATCTTCAACAATATTATAATGCACTTGTTTTCATTCTTTGATGATATCTAAGGTCTTGTGACCCATCCATGGTCTTGTGTGGTGACCTGAGGACTTGTTCATGATGCTTGAGCTAGATATTATATGTTTGGGGCTTGAGTTGTTGTATCCCTCCCTTGAGCATGGTTAAGGGATTAAGGCATGTTTCCCTAATAGAACCATGGTCAAGGCCCTGAGACCCATATGTAGTATGAAAAACATATAAATGACACTCATGTCCAAATATTAGGCCAAATGCGTTGAAGTGAGACATCGTGTCATGATTTTTTTTGTGGTTCTATATAAAAAATTTAGGACCTAGATGTCATATTCTAGGGACCAATGGCCATGCACAAGTCTGCAAATTGACCAAAAAACCTCCTAATGGTGTCATTATCCAACTCTGAATTTGTCTTATTGATTTTTATTTTCTAATTACACAATCTTGTTTTGCATGGCTTGATTTTTTTGTTGAAGTGTTTCTTTATTTGTTTAGAAAATAATAGATTATTATTATTATTATTATATATATCAACTATATATATTATATTAAATGATATATAATTGATATATATTAAAAAAATTGAATATATCAAAACATTTAAAAAAAAAAAAATTCAACCAAAATAACAAAGAAAAAAACAAATTTCAAATTGCATAATGAGCCCGTGCCCATTCACATGACACAACAACACTATACCATCATTCACTGGTGATCTAGTCATGCCCATATACTAGTAGAGATAAACCCCCAAAACCCCATCATTCCCATCTACTAGCATAGTGAAACCCCTCAAAACCCTACCATTTGAGCTTAGCAAGAGGGAGGCCGAGAGTGAGAGGGAGGAAAGAACCCCTATGAAGTGGAGTGAAACCCCCGAAACCACTCCATTTGATCCCACAAGAGGGAGGAGAGTTATATGGAGGATAGAACCCTCGTGTAGTGGAGACCTACATATTGCATACGCCTATTTATAGGAAATACGCTCAATCATCAAGAGGGAGGAGATAACCCCCACGCACTGGAGATAAGGAGTCCCTACACCACAAAAAAATTTGAAAGTCCAGCCCAACAAAGAGACAAGGAGGCCCTACACCACAGTGCAAGCAACAGAGGAGACCCAACCACCCTTAGAAGAGACAGAGACGCTTAGGGGATCACCAACATTGACGGAAAAATCGATATGTTTCTCCATTTGCATCAACCTATAGATATATTTCATTTTTTTTTTTATCATGAAAACAAATTACTGGTGTGACTAAAACATGTACAAGTGAGCAAGGATAGAAACAAGATGACTATATAGAAACCATCCAACTAATCATCAAAGAATTTGTTGATTTAACTCAAGAAGGATTATGTATTTTTGTGAATCCCTTTGTTGACCAAGACATTGGGCATAGTAAAGAATATTAATCTCATCATACCATGGTTGAAGAAGGACAAAAAAAACTTGTGATCTTTGAGTTCCCCATTCAATAAACTGAAGAAGAAACAAGGATTAAAATACCATACAAGTTGATCCTCCTTCTCACCAAGTCTTATAAAGAATATTTTTAAGAATTCTTGTGAAGTCCTTCAATATTTCTACATGATCCTCCCTAAGACCAAACTCTCTCCAAGAGAACTATATTTATCGCCAACTATAGGTTTAAATGGGTTCTTTTGCAATTTTTATTAGAGTGTTGAAGCCTTTATGATCTATTTATTGAATGAGGGGAATAGGTAAATTGAAGGATTCTATGACCCCCCACAATTCCAACCCTAATTGGACATTATCTCCCTTTCCAACATGACATACCAGGAAATTTCCAATCAGGGGGAATGATGTGAAAATTGGTTTTCAAATAACCGAGGAATTTTGGTATTTTTTAACATGAATTATTACCTAGTCCTCCACTAAGTTTGGATCTATGTATTTATCCTTTATGACATGCACACATAATTTTGTACCTTGTAGGAGACTCCAAACATTTTTATCAACTAAATTCTTTAAGAAAAAAAATATATTCTTGAGACCCCATCCTTCTTGTGATTTGGGAATTGCTACTTTTTTCCAAGAGACCAACACTATGCATTTTTTCTCACTCTCACTCAATGAAAGGAAATAGTAAAACAACTACCTTATCCACTCTAAGAATTTTAAGCCTAAGAATGTTAACTTAGGGAACAAGTCCTAATAATTTTCACATAGGGAACAAGTCCCTTGTTTCCCTCCCTTGAGCTTGGTTATACCTTGAGACCCATTATTGGTTCAAAACTAACTTATTCATGGTGCCCAAATTCCACTTGGAGGTGAATGATATGTCCTAATCAAACATGTAAAAAAGGACTCACAATCCCCTTCCAAGTGGACACATGGCTCTTCAAGGTGAAGAAGGCTTCACAAGTGATGAATGTAACCCTAAACAATGGAAAACCTCCTCTAAATCATCTCTAATATGTCAAATGTGAATACAACAAGGTGTAATCACCCTCCTTAAATCATTCCAATGTCCTCTCCAATTCAGTGGATGGTTGAACAAACCCACACATGCCAAATGAAACCTTTATGCAAACTCCAAGGTGGACATATCATCAGTTGATGTGACAGATGCCTCAAAATGAGTTAATAAGGCGGGCTTTCATAAATTTGGAATGTGCTAAGGCATGAGAATCTTTGGTTAACCAAGAATATCCAAAAATATTTTTTATGAATGCTTTGGGAATCATGAATTACCTCGATAAATGTGAATTACATTGGGAAATGTGAAGATGTCCAAAAATATGAATGAAACTAATGCCATGCCCAAACTCAACAAGACACCATGAAACATCAAGTATTGCATCATAGATCAACAAATATGCCATGAAATCCTCTACCTCAACAAGATACATAGAACCAAGTAGGTTTATAGGTGTACTAAGTGAACTATGACATTTGCATGGTATTTTTAAAATTTGGGTCATTTTGTAGTACTGCACACATAGTAATCTATCAAAAAATTATTTATTTTCTTAAAACCTCTTACTCCTTCCCATATCTAGTTTTCATAGAAGTTGAATTTATTGCATTTCATTTTCATCTTGCATGGTTTAAAGAGTCGAGTCAAAACACCATCAGTTTCATGACCACTCCTTTAAGTAACAACAGCCTAAAATCAAGCGCTAATTAAAATTTATCTGGCAACTTTTCTAGGGCTCTTCAAACCCATCTTAGCTTAAGTATAGAGCTTTGGAATAGGATTGTGAGAATAAATTTCCAAAGTTGTTAAACAAACATAAAGCCTTGAGTTAGGGAGTGAAATCCAGTTGCTATATCACTGACTTTGGGAAGCCCTTCTAACACAACGGTCAATCACGAGGTCGCATTGGGGCCCTCAGAGTAATCAACCCTGCTTTGTTGTTCTTGGTGTTTACTGTCGAATGTTCCCCCTCTACTTTGGTATAGTAGGTGTTACCATAGAGGCCATAATATTTTAGACTTCCTACACAAGGTGACAACATAGGGAAGGTGGTGTTGTACCTGGGATCGACATTGGCTAGACTCACTCAGACTCCTTGGAGGGTTGCCCACTGCTCGGTGAGGTAACTTGCACCAGTGCATTAGTTTATTAAGAAGGTTGTCAGTGTAACTTTCCCAATCGAAAAAACTTAGCCCCTTCGCGCATCGATTATGCAATGTTGGATTCCATCACCAACTAGCGCTTCTTTGTGAGAAGGTTTGTTTTCATGTTTGACTCCTAGATTAATTAGCGTGTGCTTTTTTTTCTCCATAGTTGGCCTTAGGATTGAGTTTGTGTCTAATGGAATCAGTTTTGGTTTAATTCATCATTTGATCAATACAAAATATGGATACAATTAAAAGAAAAGTTAATAAAGAGGTAAAAAATAGCTCATACGTAACTTACGTCTTATAATTCTCTAACATTGTTCTTAACACTTAGTGCAACAAACACCAAATGGAATGGTTTACACAAGGTAAATGGAGAATGTTATTGGAAAATTAAAAATATTATCATAAACCTGCATCTCACATATTTGTACATGCACCATAGATTCACAATATTTCATGAAGAGGTCCAGGAGAAATGCCTCCATGCAAAATTGTCCACATCAAAATTGTCCATGTCCTTGATGGAAATATATAAAATTCCCTTGAAGATATTTTAGTCCTCGTCCTGCTTAAAAAGGATGATACTATTATGGAATTAGTGGTCAAAGACTACTTTTATCCCCCCTCTATCTGGTAAAAGATACTTCTTATACTAGTCATCCCCTTCAATAGGGAGTGTTGTGTCCCTTTTCTCGAAAATAAGTGAGGTTCCTCTTATTTCTCCCAACATTCTCCCAACCTCTTGAACAGTAATACATGCAGCCTCAAAAATAACATTTAGGGAAACTAGAATCCAATCATGAACTGAGAGTGAACCAAGAGTGAGGGATGCGAACTGGGAGTGACGGGTGCTCTAGGTAAAATCCTATGCCAGGAATCCAACAAAGATTATGGTTCCTCAATCCCAGCTCAAGGCTTAAAAGAATAACAGAGCAACATTTTTGAGTTCCATGAGATGTTGCAAGCTTGTTTAGGCATGGACTAGGTGACCAAATTATCCATCCTCTCCCAAGGCATGGTTTTGTAAATTTAACCCCTAAATCCAAATGTTGCATTGCTTCTTACTGATCAAATCACTAGTTATCGAAATCGATGAAAAAAACAAAATCCAAGGGGTTGGAACCGGGAGTGAGGGGTTCTCTAGCTAAAATCCTATGCCAAGAATCCAGTAGAGATGACGATTCCTCAAACCAAGTCTCGGTTTTCATTTTATTCTCACTTGCAAGTCACATTCCAAACCATTTCAGGGACTCTTGGCCAATTCCTGCTTAGGGCATAAAAACCTAACAGAGAAACATTTTTGAGTTCCTTGAGATGATGCAAGATTTTTCAGGGGTGGACTAGGTGACTATATTTTCCATCCACTCCCGAGGCATGGTTTCATAAATTGGACCCCTTAATCCAAATGTTGCTTTGCTTCAAACTGAGCAAAACACTAGTTGTCAAAATCAATGAGTAAAGAAACTTCTGAGGCATGGCACCCAGGAGTGATGGGTGTTCTAGCTGAAATCCTATCCCAGGAATCCATCGGAGTCAAAGTTTCCTCAATTCAATTCTCAGTTTTTGTTTTATGCCCAGTTGCAAGTCACATCCCAAACCATTTCGGGGACTCTTGGAAATTCATCCTCGGGGCATAAAAGCCTAACGGGGCAACATTATTGAACTCCATAAGATTTTGCATGCTTTCTTATGCATGGACTAGGTGACCACATTTTCCATCTACTCTCGAGGCATGGTTTCATAAATTGGACCCCTAAATCCAAATGTTTCATTGCTTCTTACTGAGAAAAGCACTAGTTATCAAAATCCATGAAAACAAAAACTTCAAAGGGGTTGGAACCGAGAGTGGGGGCTTGTATATATCCGTGAATGTAATTTTGTTATACACTTGATGATAATTTCAGCTTCTCTTATAAGACTTGGTATATATTGATTCAATACTCCTTGATTCAAGACGTGGGAATGCAAACAATCCCTGGTGCCTTGTGCTTGGGCTATGGAGTCTAGGCAACAAATAGAACTTGAATATGCAATATGAAACTTCCAAAATATTGTGACATGATATATGAAACTTTGAAAGTCTTGTGACATGTGACATGTGGCAAGCATATTTTTCCAAGCAATGTGAAAACTTTAAACTTGGTGCAACATGCAACATTTTTTTTTGGGAAGATGCAATAAATATAAGAATTAAGGATTAAACATGAGGGGTTGGAAATGGCCATGTCAAACATTTTATAATATTTTTTCAGAGCATTACCCTTCTTTTCATTGTGTCTCACATGACAAAGAAACAAAATTACATTGCCATTGTCAATTATATGTGGAGGGTTATTCAAGGTTTCAAGACTTTCTTCATATTTTCCTACTTTAATCCTCTCATGGTCATGTTAATCCATATATAGGTCCATGATATAAACACTCATTGTTATAATGTTGACATAAATTCCAATCTTCACTTTGTCGATTAGAGGGCACAATTTTGGAAACAATTTAATGTTTTTAGTTCCATGAAATTTATTTTGTTTCTTCAACAACATTAATGATTAAACATGAGGGGTTGGATATGGCGATGTCAAACATTTACTCTTTCACACATGTGCATCATCTCAATCTTCATGTCTACAATATGTGGAGGGTTATTCAAGGTTTCAAGACTTTCTTCATATTTTCATACTATATTCTTCTCATGGTCATGTTAATCCATATAGAGGTTCATGATATAAACACTCATTGTTCTAATGTTGACATAAATTCAAATATTTACTTTGTCGATTAGAGGGCACAATAATGGCAACAATGAGAGAGTTTTGACCATATGTCAACTAATTTGTCCCTTTAAAAAAACTTCATTGATGTGCAAGGGAGCACTGTGTCTATGAGAGGTCCTACATGAAAGTAAAAGAGGTCCTACATATTGAAATATTGATAATTAGTTCATGAAAGTGTCATACATATTGAAATACAAATTTGGTGGACCCAACAAACAAATTATTCACCACACTGCCTTTCACACAAAATGACACTTCCATCAACGAAGAAATATATGGGATAGTACATTGAAGTCATTGAGCGAACACAATGGACTCGACAGTTGACTAGGATGGAAATCCATGAAAGCATCTAGAGACAAGCTCTATTAGGGAGCCACAATAATCCTTAAAACTCCAAATAGAATGTAGAAGGCTTTGTTTTTCAGTGCCTCTCACAATGAGCTTTGCCAAACTTACAACTCGTGTTTTTTTTAATACATGTTATTACATATATGTGTAGTAGAATGTATATGTATGTTTTATTACACATATATGTAATAAAATATATACGTTATTACACACACACACACACCGTAATGCATCAAATATGTTATTATATCCCAACTCCATATTACAATACTTGACCCACATCCACCTGCAAAGATAACAATAGACTAGACCCTATAACAATAGAGACTTGGGACCCATTTGGATGAGAAGGAGTATGAATTGAGACCCAATTGGCCCACTTACTTAAGTCATTAGATAAATAATAACATAAAGAGAAAACATTATTAACCCCACAAACCCTTAACAATCAAGTGCCTTTATAACATATTGTATTTGTAGATGATCCCTTGCTAAGTTGAAATCCTACAATAGGATTTGAACTTAGCCACATTTTTACTTTTTATTTCACATGTAACCAAAGTATGCCAATGCCAAGTGCCTTTGGTTGTATTGGATGACACCATCATTGATCAAAATCTGGACCAGGGGTCAAAAATTTTCTCAATTTTCAACGTGCTCAGAATGCGATGAAAACGATGCCATTGCGTCTGTCTCGTCTTCCTGATTCCGGGAGTATAATTACTTTCTCAAACGGAGTCCGTATGGAGAAGATATCACGATCTGTTCGCCGAGCCAAACAGGGAAAAAAAAGGGATGCTGACTGGGCAGTCCGTACATGCTGACTGGACAGAGGTCGTACATCTGACGTGGCGACCGTACTGTGACATGGCACCTGCTGATGTGGCAAGTGATGTGGTAGATTCTGATTGGTTGATGGTGGTCGAATCATTTAGTGACATGTGGCATCATTTGAGCGAATTATAGGGTGCCACGTGGCCTAGTCATGGGCTTCCATGTGGCACCCCTGTATTGGCTAATGGCTTTTGGTTCGTTTATTAAAACTTTATGGAGGCCACGGGGTTCGACCCCTGTACCTCCACACTCTACAAACGCCTTCACAAACCTCCACTAGCCATCATTCCGCGCCATAGTTCTTATTAACTATGTGTTAAAAAATTTATTTCAATTTGAAAAATGTGGCAAATGGTGGGGGGTCGGGCCAGGGCTTAGCCCCGACCCCGGTTCTATGGTGTTATATGTGACCGAAATACATTCAAACGATTCGTGCGGGGTTCCAAATGTGTAGCCGTGGTTCCATTGTGTCAGCATACGACCACTGCTCCGATACGATGGGCGCGCGCGTTTTAAAGTGTGGTTTAAACCCCCGGTCATGCGCATTATCATATGACCATTATACAATGTGTTTGTGCGCGTTTTAAATTGGTATTTTCAAAAGGAATAGCCACGGTTATATTACATTGTTTTACATGTAACCCTATTGATAATGCGCGTGGAGTTGGGTTTTGTTTGGACCCCGGTCGTATTATTATCCACATGTGATCACTTTATATATGGAGCGTGGGACTTAGCCCACGGTTTTTCTTTATATTTCATATGAATATTACATATGACTATAACCAGGTTTGCGCGCGTGCGTTTTGGGTTGCTACCACACGGTCGTGTGGTTCTAATGTATATGACCACTATTTTAAATGCGTGCGATTTTGAAATGGTTTTTAATGGAGCCTCGGAGTTTGGTTCAACAGTCAACCACGTGCCTGGACACTTGGCAAGCCCAAGTTTATTCATGAAACTTAGCCCTATTTTAGCGCTGGGACGAGGCCAGATGGCCCCCATGCGCCCAACACCTCCGTTCTTCAGGGCTTTGATTTCGCTAACGGTGCGACAATTTGGCGTGTTTTATGGAGAGGTGCTCATGTGCTGAGTTTAGGCACGAGAAACGCTAGAGGCTGGGTTCATTCACACAGAGGGTGCAAAATGGCAAACCAGTAACAGAGCTTGAAGGGGAAAAATGGCAAGAGGCCTAACTTTTGGAGTTTTTGGCCAAATGAGGTGCCGAAAAAGCCCAGCTAGGGGTTTTTGGACGTTCTGAGTCCATTGGCACAGTTTT
>JZKD02S1673207.1:636252-662313 GCA_000966675.3 Picea glauca | reverse complement strand
TGACAGTTCTCCTACATCTTCCAAATCTAAGTTCTTTGACAAAGAGATGTTTAATGCATTGCTAACCATGAAAGATATGGTACAAGAGTTGTGGAAAGATAGGGAAGAGAGCATTATCCTTCAAGAGAAGTTGATGGCCATGAAGGAGGAGAAAGACCAACTTCTTGAAAAGTTGCAGAAGATGGAGAGTCAACTCCATGAAGCAAAAGAAACCCTTACCAAGTACATGCATAAACATGAGGTATGTAATGTTAGTTTGTCTTCAAGTTCCTCTCAAGAAGAATGCTTTGGTGTTTTTGAAAATCACACAAAAGGAATAGGGTCCAAGTTATTGTTAAAAATGGGCTATGAAGGTAAAGGGTTAGGCAAGCATGCACAAGGCATTGTTGAGCCTATTGTGGTTGAAGAGAGACCTAAGTATTGTGGTCTTGGTTATGAACAAATTGATGAAGCAAATTCCAAAGTTGAGGAAACAAATGAAAAGGTTCCAAGAACAAATTTTGTTTCAAGTTCACCTCCTCAAGAAGGTTTTAAAGGTGAAAGTTCAAGAACTTTTGTTGAAAGTTCAATCTCTTCAGCATGCAAAACTTGTGATCAAGATGAATGCAAATGTGTGAAACAAAAAGGTTGTGACAGCCATGAGGACAATAGCAGATTTGTTAGTCTTCAAAAGAGAGCTTGTAACTCTTTCGATTCACCTCCTCAAAGGGGAGATAAAGGTGAATGTTCAAGGTATAAATCTGCCTATAATTCCATTGCTTTTGATTATGTTAAGCATGATAAATCTGCATGTAAAAATGGAAGAAAAGGTCCATGTACGTATTGTGGTTTATATAAACATCATGTTTCAAAATGTTGGAAAAGAATGTCCACTTTCAGGAAACTTTCCAAGCAAAGACAACATGAAAAGAACATGAAAAAGATTTGCACTCATTGTCAGAAGAGGGGCCATCTCATTGACCAATGTTGGACATTGCATCCAACCTCTCATCCACAGCACAAGAAGCAGTTGGATAAAAATATTGGCGAGAATGGAAGAGGAGATTCCATCATTGATGTGAGTCAAGATGATTCACACGAAGACGACTTTCAGCAGAAGAATTCGCCATTGAGTTGGCTTGGTAAGAAATGGTTAGATTTCTTGAGTAAGTAAGGCTTGCATTTTTTCTGCAATAGGTGCACATTTCAGCCTTATCTTTTCATTTTGTTGAAGTTTGACAAGTTGCAGCAGTGATCATAAATTGCAAGATGCAAGTTTGCATGTGTAGGCATTTATTTTTGAATGCATACTTGTGTTATACCACCTCGTCAAGAACATGTAAAAGAGGGGTATGATGTCCATTTTGTTATAGCCATATACTTTTCATATTCATCTCTTAAGTACCCACATGTTTGGGGTTTAAGTATCTATGTTTATACTGGAAGGAGAGTTGAAGAGCTATGCACATGCATTTGGTTTTGTGAGTGCATAAACAATGAACTTGATGATAGTCATCATGAATGAATCATGATTGTAGCATGATTGTTTATCATGTTTTTAGACTTGTCATTTTGGAAGGTTGATATGTTTTACATGAGTCTCGACTTGTGTCGATATTATCTTGATGACTATATCATGTCATTCATGTTTGTTGACTTGTGTTTAGTCGATTGTGTTGGATGGCTTGTAAGTCAATTTTGAGTACATTGAGATAGAGGAAAACACCATGTGCTTTGATGAAGCACAAGATGCGACAGTTTGCTTGAAGAGAAAAAAGACTTTGCTGTCATTATTTTCAGTCTTGTGTCAATTTGTTTTCAAGATTGATGGTTTTCTTGGCTTGTGACAAGATGTCGCAGGAAAGTTTTGCAACCATTGGAGAGCGGATTGTTGATGTCAAAGAGTTCACAAGAGGGACTTGATTCTTAGTGGGAAGGTTGGTAGTCTTCCAAACACAGAGAGAATAGTCGGTCAGCAACAGCCAGAGAGCAGTGGTTGAGGGACATAGTCAGTTACAGTTCCAGGCATGTCAAAGTATCCAGGTGATTGTCGAAAAGACTTTTCAAGTAGAATCAGTTGATAGAACTTGAAAGAAGAAGAGTATTGAAGCTCAAATAGATAATCATAAGCTTGTGTGGGTCCAAAAGCCTTTCAGTGGGAAGGTGTGATCAAAATCTGGACCAGGGGTCAAAAATTTGCTCAATTTTCAAAGTGCTCGGAATGCGATGAAAATGGTGTTGTTGCGTCCATCTCGTCTTCCTGATTCCAGCGGTATAATTACTTTCTCAAACAAAGTCCATATGGAGAAGATATCGCGATCTGTTCGCCGAGCCAAACAGGGAAAAAAAGGGATGCTGACTAGGCAGTCCGTACATGCTGACTGGACAGAGGTCGTATAGATGACGTGGCGACCGTACTGTGATGTGGCACCTGCTGACATGGCAGGTGATGTGGCAGATTCTGATTGGTTGATGGTAGTCGAATCATTTAGTGACACGTGGCATCATTTGAATGAATTATAGGGTGCCACGTGGCCCAGTCATGGGCTGCCACATGGCACCCCTATATTGGCTAATGGATTTTGGTTCATTTATTAAAACTTTATGGACGCTTCGGGGTTCGACCCCCGGACCTCCACACTCTACAAACTCCTTCACAAACCTCCACTAGCCATCATTCCGCGCCATAGTTCTTATTAACTATGTGTTAAAAAAAAAATTCAATTTGAAAAATGTGGCAAATGGTGGGGGGTCGGGCCAGGGCTTAGCCCTAACCCCAGTTATATGGTGTTATATGTGACCGAAATACATTCAAATGATTCACGCGAGGTTCCAAATGTGTATCTGTGGTTCCATTGTGTCAGCATACGACCACTGCTCTGATACGATGAGCGCGCGCGTTTTAAAGTGTGGTTTAAACCCCCGGTCACGTGCATTATCATATGACCATTATACAATGTGTTTGCGCATGTTTTAAATTGGTATTTTCAAAAGGAATAGCCACGGTTATATTACATTGTTTTACATGTAACCCTATTGATAACGCGTGCGGAGTTGGGTTTTGTTTGGACCCCGGTCGTATTATTATTCACATGTGATCACTTTATATACGGAGCACGGGACTTAGCCCATGGTTTTGCTTTATATTTCATATGAATATTACATATGACTATAACCAGGTTTGCGCGCGCGCGTTTTGGGTTGCTACCACACGGTCGCGTGGTTCTAATGTATATAACCACTATTTTAAATGCGCGTGATTTTGAAATGGTTTTTAATGGAGCCTCGGAGTTTGGTTCAACAGTCAACCACGTGCCTGGACACTTGGAAAGCCCAAGTTTATTCATGAAACTTAGCCCTATTTTAGCGCTGGGACGAGGCCACATGGCCCCCATGCGCCCAACACCTCCGTTCTTGGGGGCTTTGATTCCGCTAATGGTGCGACAATTTGGCGCGTTTTATGGAGAGGCGCTCGTGTGCTGAGTTTAGGCATGAGAAACGCTAGAGGCTGGGTTCATTCACACAGAGGGTGCAAAATGGCGAACCAGTAACAAAGCTTGAAGGGGAAAAATGGCAAGAGGCCTAACTTTTGGAGTTTTTGGCCAAATGAGGTGCCGAAAAAGCCCAGCTAGGGGTTTTTGGACGTTCTGAGTCCATTGGCACAGTTTTCACAGGAATTTGGAGACTTATGTTGTAGGTTTTTAACCATTGAAGTTTGAGGAAGCTCCAGGAAGCTTGAAGCCCTCATTGTTTGAGGCATTGCTCAGATGAGCCCATATCTATTTTCCGAGACTGAATAGTCATTTTTGACTTATTATTGTGCTCTGAACACATTGGGATAGGTTTCATATCCATTGGAGGACTTTTATAGGTGTTTTTGCCACATTGAAGCTCAGAGAAGCTTGGAGGCCACATGTAGAAGAGGTCATTACTGGATGAGACAAGATCCATTTTCAGAGTTCTAATAGTCAATTTTGGGGTTTTTGTGTATTCTGAACCCAATGGTATAGTATCTAAATCCATTGGAGTTGAGCAGCAGCTTGTAAAAGAACATTTGAGAAACTAATCCCAAAGAACCAAGTCCATTGAAGGAGGCTCAAGGAGATGTAGCCCAGAGAGGGGTGAACTCCTTTATCATCTTGGTATTGTTGTGAGTTTGATGTGTTATTTGTTGCACTTTACATTGTTGTGTATTGGTTTATAGCACATAATTAATCTTTTAAAAGAACATTTCCTCACACATGCACATTGACAAGAAAAAGAAAGAACTTAACACATAAACCAGTTTGCATATTTTAACACATGAAGCAAGGTCCTGTAAGGTTTATTTTATTGAAGTAGAGGGTGCTTGCATAGCATAACAAGTCAGCCTTCTATTTTCAGATCAATCATTTATTATCAATCCCTATGAAGTGCCATCAAAGTGTAGGTTATGCCAAGTAGGTTTTGGTGTTTGCTAGTATATTGATGATGTCTTAGTGGTGCTTTTATCATTGTCATTAGAAACGTTTTAGAGTGGGGTTACTAATACTAAAGAACTTCATTTATACATGAACTAGGTTATAGTCATATAATGATGATGATACTTAAGATGATCATGATGGAAATGCCCCTCTTAATAATTAAATATAATATTTTGAATGTTTGGAACTTTTAGGTGGTTATGGTACCTTAGACAAGTTCAATTTTCATTTTCATTTATAATAACCATGCAATATTTGGTGAGGGGGATCAAAATCCTAGGATGTATTGCTTCAAGTATTTACAAGGAAAATTTATACCACAATGAATTAAGGGTTCTATTTGTGTTAGTTATGGTAGGTTTTGACTCATTCATTGCTAAATCACAATTTAATTGATTCAACTAAACAACCTTAAAAAGAACATGAATTAGGTTTGATTTCATGATATGTACATGAACAACATAAAATTTTAACATCATAAATTCATATCTCATCTTTAAATATATCACAAATCCTTATTCAGGTAAAACATATAACTTGACTATGGTATTATAAAAAGGCATATCACTTGGTTTCCCCTACTCACCTACTAGGAAAGTCAAGGTAAAGGAGAAGTACCCTAACGTACCTTTTCTTCTACTAGGTTATCACCAAAACCTTACTATGAAATAATCACCAAAAACTTAACTCACATACCTTCCTTATAGACATCCTAACCTTCCTTAGTTATTGAAAGTGTATATATGGTTACTTAACCTAATTTATCGTCTAATAACCCTTATTAGGTATAATGGAAGGGGGTTACCCTATTATAACCTAGTCTCAATTGCACTTACAAGTAAGCCTCCCTCTTAACACATATATCTCTTTTTCTATCCAACATTATTTTGGCTCATTTAATTATTTTATTAGATGAGGTGTCACACAAAAGTATGATGGATATATCCTTCTATTTAAATCCTTGACATGACCTCCTATGTGTTATCCAAAACTCTATCCAGGATTGTGATAAAACTGCAGAAGTATTCCACTGTTAATGGTGATTAAAGTGTTGATGTCTTGCAATGTTTTTATGACACCTTGTTTTCCACATCCCAAACAAGCCAAAATATGTTAAGGAATTCCAAATGACCTTGTAATTAGTCCAATCATTTCCTCCTTTCACTATTGTATGAAGGTTTGTTAACCATATTTTGTTGTGGTGTTTGCATGTCTTTTGGCTTGGTTGGTTGACCAAGATACGTTCCTACCCTAACCACCCCAAACAATCTACACAAATAGTGCAACATTTATATTGTTTGCTAGTTGAGAGGGTTGATTCATGCTACAATCATTGTTCCAAAGAATTGATCTATATTGTATGATGACAAACAGATTAATTTCTAAGTGTTGATGAATGAATGATAAGTTTGGTTAATGATATAATTTTTGTGCCTTGACCTATAATAATGAAATTTGCTATTCTGGTAGCATTGTATTTCTTCTAAAGTTATTACATTGAGCTCATTGCCTTATTCTCTCTTTACAATAGTGACACTTCAAGTGTTTCATGGCATATACTTATTGAATGGATGCAAACTTATATTGGCTATGAACTTGTTACAATGATGCTCTATTTCATTTCTATCATAAAGACCCAATTTCATGATTAAATGTTTCATAAGTACTTGTTCATGCTTCACTTCTTGCACATATGAAATTTTCTAAATGACGACTATCTTGTGAATGAATATGTACTTTTTACTTAGAAAGTTTCACCTTGAACATTGTATATTGCTTCATCACTAATTATGAGTAATAGTACATTGGTGTGTTGTGTTTAATAAAGTAAGTGTTTTCCTTCCAAGCATTCATTGAGCATTTTATTCTCTTACTTTTCTTGAAGCATCAGTTTAGAGAAGTCAACCCAAGTCAAACAAAGTCCTTGTCCTCACCTGTATAGAAATGCAATGATAGGACTTAGTATTAGCCCCCTAGGAAAACCATCCTTATGTTAGAAACCATGGCCTTTCCCAACTAGATTCCCACAACCTTTGGAATTAGAATGATATTTCTAAATATTCCCAATAAATGGAATGGCCCTTCATTTTAAAGATTCCCACAATATTTGGAATGTGGATAATATTTAAATATTAATAAAACCAATTGTGATGAAAATCCATGAATGCATCTAGAGACAACCCTTCTTAGGGATCCATAAAAATCCTAAAAATTATGAGTAGAATAGAGAAGCCTTTGTTTTTCAATGCCTCTCGTGATGAGCTTATCCAACCATACAACTTATATGTTTAGTAAATATCACACATCTAAATATATTTGATATGTATATGTTATCTATTTTAATAACATATCCATATCAAATATATATTGTTACATATATATCTTTTGGTTGACTCATTGAATTTCTCCTATGCCAAACATTCATCAAAATATGTTCTTTTCACTATGTTAAGGGATTCTACAACGAGAAATTGTCTTTAATGGACAAGACATCTTCTCTAGATGTCTTAGTATAACCATAAAAACCCCAATTTAATGGAGCATTCTTCCTCCTAGGTTAATGCCCCCTTGAATGTGAAAATAAGACCTTCACATAATTCTTTCAACAAAAGGCATTCTCTATTCTAGCATACTTGAATTTTTGAATATAGATGAGGGCCTATTGATATGAATTGATAGAATAACTATAAATATCTAAGGGTAACTCTTGATTGTATGTGACACTCCATATTTGTACTCTTGAAATCAAAACTAGATGGTGCTTGATCACATGTAGAGAGATCTACCCATACCATATTTACTTCAGAGAATTTCCCTTTGTGAAATTTTTTCAAGAATATAATGAACTTAATAGCCTATAATATTCTTCCAATACATGCCCCTCTCTTCAAAAATATATATATATTTTTTTTGCTCAAAAATGTTTTTTTTTTTTAATAAATTGTTTTTGTCGCAATTTCAATGCACTATAGAATTCCTGCAATGATTTTGCTATACAAACCATGAAAGTGTTCATCTCAATTGTGATGAACCATATAAATCCTACAACGAATTCACTATACAAATCACAATAGTTTTTGTCTCACTTGCGACAACCATAACAAATACTGTGATGAATTTGCTATACAAATCACGACAGTTTTCGTCTCAATTACGACGACCAGTACAAATTTTGCAACGAACTTGTTGTACAAACCACAAAAATTGTATAGCGATTTCATTTCTATATACCATGTGTTCATCGCAATCATGAAGAACTCTTCGAAAGATTATTTGTCACAATTTTTTCACTTACTTTTCCTATATTGTCGAGTGTGCGACGATTTCCCTACTATGTCACTCTTTCGACAAATTCTTTACTTAGTTGTATTGGTGACGGTATTTATTTTTTTGTAGAAATTGTGACAACATCCCTACTGTCATATCTCTTTCGATGTTAATGAAGGTTTGTCACACATGCCATGTCACATGAAACGACATTTGGGAGACTCAATATTCGTCACAATATCCACCACATAACGTCGCTAGAGCGTTAAAATAGCCATCGCAAAATGACCCAAATTTGCTAGTGATGTAAATTTATCACACAATTGGAACTTATCTTGGTAAGGATGTCACCAACTACGTGTAGATATTCCACAAACCTCCCAGCCTTAAACCACACTGTTCATCACTCTCAACAGTGAGTTACCCCTGAGCTGGGACTAAACTCCACCTGGGTAAAGGGATTCCTAACCAGGCTAAAGGCTCATAGACAACAGGAAAGACTACATCTTAGGTGCCAACTCAAACTAACAACCTACATTCCCTCATTCCCCACATGCATGTCCCACCCAGTAAGTGTGCCCCTTCTCTGCTCAATAGCCCTTCGACTACTCCACTTCCTTTCCAGGCTTTAGCAACAGGACGAACATGAAGTCTCAAAGCATTGTAGCTGCAGTTTAACACCTTCAGGAAATCAATTCCCAAAAATTATCTCACCCAGAGAATTTATCATGGGCCTGACAAACCGCCTCTTCAATATCCCACAGGCCTAACAACCCACTTCTTCAGTTTATTTCCCAAGCTAACCAGATACACTAACACAAAATGGATATGGATACAAGTTCAGGTACATTCATGAAGATATAAAGGATAACTCAATGGGTGTGTGCATGCTCATGGATGATTGAGTGGATGATTGAATGATGGAAGGAATGATGGGAAGAATCGTGGAAAAGATGGAAAATTGAAATAAGTCCCAACAATATGTATGCATGTCCCCAAATTGACACTTGTCATGTTGGGAGCTACTTTGTCCCCACTTGTCCCCAACTTTAGAACTTAGGATAAAATAATTATCCATACTTTATGATTTAAGAAATATTAATATAATATTCCTTTTGGCTTAAGCTCCCTATCTTAGTCCTTTTCCTTAACTTTTAGGCCCCTCCCTTTCCCTAACTAGTAGATTTTCGTCTCCCATCTCTTTTATCGTGGTCGGTCTACATGCAATGATGTATTTTATATTAATTATGAGACATATAAAAAAATAGGCACACTGGCCTTTAACATCTAGGCTCTCTGGCCTAATCAAAACATAAGCATCCTAGCTTATAATAATTGGCTCGCCAACCTATAAAATGAAACATATACACAAAAGGCTACCTAGCCTCAAAATTGCACATACTTATGTTGTTGCGTGCGGTATCCTGGAATGTGAAAACTTCCTCATTTTACTACACAGTACATGCATGCACTATTCCATGAAATGTGCATACAAAAAAATGATATCAAACAACTCACTAGCTTAAGTACATTTTCATTTACATTACAATTAGGTTCGGCCTAGGGATATTACAATCTGCTCCCCTTATTTATGCACCGTCCTCAATGCATCATGTATCCATATACAACAAAATTTCAAAAATCCTCAAAAAGATGCGGGTATTCTTCCTGCATTGCATACTCATGCTCCCAAGTAGCTTCCTTAGGACTGTACTAGGTCCATTGGACCTTTACAATCCCTATGGCTCGATTTCAGAGCTGTTTGATTTTTCGGTCCAGAATGCATACCGGATGCACTTGAAAAGCGCCTTCTTGCTCCACCTGAATCACATTCCAATCGATAACATGATTAGCATCATATATGTATTTATTGAGTAAGGATACATGGAATGCATTATGAACATACATAGATGCAGAAAATGCAATCATATAAGCTACTGGACCAATCCTCTCTAGGATTTCAAATGGCCCACAATAGCGTGCTGCCAACTTTGAACATTTTCTCAACTTCAGGGAACTTTTGTTGGCCCTCACTTTCAATAATACATGATCACCCACTTTAAATTCCCTGTGAGTTCTGCCCTTATCAGCATAGATTTTCTGCCTGTCTTGGGCAACCTTTAAATTTTGTTTTATTTTAATCGTTTGCTCCTCCATTTCCCTGAGAAAATCTAGCCCAACCACTACTCTGTCTTCTAGGTTATCCCAACTTACCGGTGTGTTGCACTTTCTTCCATATAGTGCCTCCAATGGGCTCATCTTTAGAGATGCTTGGTACCCATTGTTATAACAAAACTCTACCAAGTGTAGGCAGTCTTCCCATTTTGATGGTTTATCCATCACATACATCCTTAACATATCCTCAATCACTTGATTCACTCTCTTTGTTTGACCATCTAATTCTGGATGATAAGCTGTACTAAAATTCAAATTTGTTCCAAATCCATTAAATAATCCCTTCCAAAATTTTGAGGTAAATTTTGGATATCTGTCAGACACAATTGTCTTGGGTATGCCATGTAATCTAGCAATTTCCTTCATATGAACATCAACAATGTTGGATTCCTTGTGAGTGAGCTTAACTGGAACAAAATGGGTAGATTTAGTAAGTTTATCCACCACTACCATGATAGAATCATGTTGTTTTTATGTTTTGGGTAGTTTAGTGATGAAATCCATTATTACAACTTCCCATTTTTACTCGAGGATGGGTAATGGCTATAGAAATATAGTTGGGTGTCTATGATTATCCTTTACCTTTTGACATTCCAAACATCTGGCAATAAAATCAGTAACCTCTTTCTTCATGCCTGGCCAATAATATTGTCTCTTGACAACTGCAATAGTTTTATGATATCCTGGGTGCCCAGCATAAGGCACATTATGAATTTATCTCAATATCATATTTTTCAACTCCTAGGAATTTGGTACATCAATTATGCCCCTGTACATGAGAATTTCATCATTATCTAGCTTATATTCCTCAATTTTCTGTCGCAAAATACCTTGTTGTAATTTTGCCACTAATTCCTTGTATTGCAAATATGATTTGGCAGCCTCAGTAATTATGTTTTTCAAATCTGATTGGCATATGCTAATGGTTGTAACATGCAATTAATGCACTCTTATGCTAAGTACATCAACCACTTTGTTCTCTTTCCCCTTGATATGCTTTATATCAAAGTCATATTCACTTAGAAATTCTAACCATCTTCTTTGCCTAGCATTTAGAGTTGGTTGATCAAATAAATATTTTAGACCATTATGGTCTATTCTCAACTCAAACCTTTTCCCCATGAGGTAGTGTATCCATTTCCTCAAGGAATTCACTATGGATGAAAAATCCAAATCATGAGTGACATAGTGTCTTTCATGCTCCTTTAACTTCCTTGACTCATAACATATAACAAACCCATTTTGGCTAAGGACTCTACCAAGTCCCTCTTTACATGCGACTGTGCATACAATGATGAAGTCTTCATTTGGGTCTTCAATCCTTATTATTGGATAACTTATTAATAACTGTTTCAAGTGTTGGAAACTCCTTTCACAATCCAATGTCCACTGAAACTTCACACCCTTCTTTTTTAAGGAAGTGATTGGGTGTGCAATCTTTGAGAATCCTTCAATAAATCTTCTGTAGTAGTTTTCAAGGCCCATGAATGATCTGACCTCTATCACATTATTTGGTGTTGACCATTCTCTAATGTCTTCTATATTCTTAGGATCCATTTCTATCCCATCATTTGAAATGATATGCCCCAAATAGTGAATTTGCTTCTGATAAAATGAGCACTTGCTCAATTTGGGATACAATTGATGCTCCCTTAATAATTTCAACACCATTCTAAAATGATTCTCATGCTCTTCTTCCGACATAGGGTATATAATAATTTCATCCAAAAAGACAATGACAAACTTGTCTAAATATTCTCGAAAAACACCATTCATTAAGCACATGAAAATAACTGGTGTATTTGACAACCCAAATGGCACCACTGTGAACTCATAATGACCATATCTTGTCTTGATTGTGGTCTTGTTGATATCTTCCTCTTTAATCCTTACCTAATGGTATATTGACCTGAGATCTATCTTTGAAAATATCTTTTCATCCTTCAATTAATCAAAAATATCATCAAACCTTGGCAGAGGATACTTGTTCTTAACAATCACTTTATTAAACTATCTAAAATCAATTCACAATATTAATGTTCCATATTTTTTATTTACAAACAATACTAGGGCACCCCAAGGTGACACGCTTGGACATATATACCCCTTCTTCAGAAGCTCTTCAAGTTGCATTTGCAACTCCTTTAGCTCTGGTGTACTCATTCTGTAAAGAGTCTTTGACACTGGAGTTGCTCCAAGCATTAAATTTATAGAGAAATCAATATCTCTCTTTGGGGGTAGTCCTAGTACCTCCCTGAACACATCTTCAAACTATTTTAGGACTGCATAATCTTACAAATTTGGCACCTTATCTTTAGGTGTCTCTTCCACATGTGCTGTAAATATTTGACACCCTTTTTTGTAACATTTCTTCAGCTACAATGCAGAAATTTCTCGGATGGTTACTGCCATGGGAATTCCCTACACCTTCCTTAGGGTACCTTCCTCATTCAAACAAGTAAATGCCTTGTTATGACAGTCTAGGATGGCATGATGTTGGTCCAGCCAATCCATCCCAATTAGACAGTCATAGGAACCTAAAGGCAAGATGTTCAAATATGCCCTTGTGTTCAGTCCATTCATGTCCATAAGACATGAATTAACCATCTCATTAAATTTTTTTTTGGCTCCAGTAGCCAACTGCACCAACCAAGATTTTCCATGCTTTCTCCTTGGAAAATGCAAACTTTCCAACATCTTAGGATCTATATAACTATGACTAGCTGTTGAATCAATTAAAATAACAATGGTGTGGTTGTTGATCATACCTTCCACTTCAATCATATGAGACTGATACTATGTTTTCTTGTTGTCTAGGGTTGCATAGATCCTTGGTAGATTTCTTCCCATGTCCTCCACTATTTCATCTTGCTGTACATTGTGAATAGTTCTCACTTTTTCACCTCTGTGAGGATAATCTCTGCACATATGATCTCCTTTAAAACCCCAACATTGAATAGGTGGCTGCCTTGGCCTTTGACCCCTTGTCTGAATCGTTCTGGGTTCTCTAGGATTTTGTTGTCCCTGTGGATTATTTCTGAAGAATGGTGGCTTAGATCCCTTCTTCCTCTGATCCACCTTGAATTTATTTTTGTCTTCCCAAGATTTTTGGAAAGTTGGCCTTGATTTTTGTTGATCATAAAGGCATTTATCTCACCTTATGGTCTCCTCTAATGTATTTGGATCATCATACTGTATTTTTTCACTAATGAATGAAAAAAATCCACTTAAATACCTTCAAATTTTATCTGTCTCATCCTTGATGAAAGAGACATACTTCAAAAATTATAGAAACCTTCTTTCATATTCATCTATTGTGATACTTCCAAGCTTGATTTCAAAGAAATCTTTCATTTTCTTGTCATAATATATCTTAGTCAAGTATTTCTTCTCAAAATACTTCTTGAATTCCCTCCAAGTAACACTTTTCTCTTTAATGTGTTGCACCTGCACAAGTTGATCCCACCACATAAACGTCTTTCCCTTGAATTGATAGATATCAATTCTAACTTCTGTATGAGAAGAATAATTATGCAATTGAAAATACTTTCTCATTCCCAACAACCATGTCTCTACATCCTCATCCTTCTTGTGTTCACCATCAAATGTAGGAGGTTTGATTTTGTTCATTTCTCCTCGTTGCTCATCCACCCCAGACCTCTTATGCTTTCTGACAGGGGATGGACTTGAGATGTTATGTCATCTCTTATTGGAATGCCTCAGGGAGTGATGGTGATGTATGCTAACACTTCTTGCTCTTTTTTTCTCATCAGGAGGTCTGTGACTTCTAGATTTTCTTGAGCCACTCTCCTTATCCAACTTCTTTTCTATTTGGTTCAATCTCTACATTAACTTCATGTTGAAGTCATCCTACTTATCCTTGGCTCTCATAAGCCTTTTATTATCATATTTATGGATTTGGAAATCCTTCTGTGAATTTTTAATGGTCTCTGCCATATTCATGTTTTCATTCCTTTCATCTCCATGTACATTGGTGTTTGTTCCTTCAATGCCCAAATGGACATCCATCCCTCTAATCTCATCCTCCTGAATGTAAGTCCCCTGTGCTTCTTCCATTCCTTTGGAATCTATGATTATATTGATCTGATCTAGTTGTTTTGAACTCTACAAAATGTGTAGCCAACAAAACTTTGTCAGGCTAACTGTTTCAACAATTTCATGAAAATATGAACCATTCTGGTTCAATAATATATATCAGAATTATTTCTTATGATTTCCTAGAAATTTGAATGCCCAGATCAATTTTCTGGGTGGATATTTAGATTCCACTATCCAATACCTTTCCAACACCTTCTCCCATGCTTGATTCTGAGTCTTGAGACGAAAGTTATGGCTATTTAAAAATTGCCCATTAAATTGTTTTTGTTCATTTTTCAATTTGGCCAACTATGCGCTCTAAATATGCATTTGTGCACCTACTCTTTTGTAATTTTCATAGGATCTAAATTGGGTTTCCTAATATACATATTAAGGACACTCTGTCCAAGTTTCACCTCTTCCTGGGTTCTAGGATGCTAGTTACGGCCTGCTGAAATTCCAGACCAAAATACCATATTGTAACTGGTATGCTACATGTTCTTTATTTTCCATATTAAACTCTTTTAACATGCCCATAAATTTAATTCAGATCTTGGAATGTCTTCTATGGTTCCATATATTTCCATTTACTACTCCCATGCCTCAACTTGATTCTGGAGAAGAAAGTTATGGTTCTTTGATGTTAGATGGGTCTTAAAATTTACCCTCCACTGTTTGTTCTGTAACTTTCTCATAAAATCTTCGTTTGACAAACGATTTACACCATTAGAAAGCTCTCTCCGAGATATTATATTTGAGCTATAGAGATAGAGTGTGCCTTGGCACACTCTGTTCTTATGGTTTTCGAGTGCCTAAAAACACTCTTAAGGGACTAAAAAACGTGTTGCAAAAAGATGACGTTTAAATGATATAGAACGTCACAGAAAATCACTGGTTTTTTGTTGTTGTTCACCCTTCAAACAACTTCGCGTGCACAAATTTCAACTTGTAAACCCATACCATGCACAACAAAAACACAAGGTAGATCTTGCTTCGCGCACTTTAAAACCATTGTGTATCACTTCTTTGTTGCGCTAATAACTTGTGCGCACTACTTTTATGTCACGCGCCAATATCCACTGCGCGTTGTTTTGGTTCTTGCACTATTTCCTGTTACGCACAATTTTTGTATTGTGTGCTGATGTTTCTCACGCATTTCACTCTACATGCTACATCATGCCAAATTTTAGTACGCCCCCACCGCACACCAATACTCTGCACGCACCATTAACTGAATTGTCGCGTGACAACATATACCCACATTGTGCGCGTACCAACAAAGTTTCACTACGCTTGCCCAATACTACGCAGACCACGTGCACAATTATTATGTGTGTGCACACCGTGCAATTCTAAATTTAGCGCATGTACCTGCACAACAAAAATTTTCCGTGTGGCACCAAAGTTTAGCGCGTGCACCCGCACACCAACATTTTTCCATGCGGTGCCAAATTTTAGCGCGCACAGCCACACACCAACATTTTTCTGCACGACACCAAAATTTAGTGTGGACATCAGCACGCAAATATTTTTCTACGCAGTGCCCAATTTTTACATATCACTAGCTTTTACTGCGCATCATGCATTTTTAGTGCGCCCACCTGTGCACATTCATTTTTATGCACATCAATTCCTCGTGAATTGCGCTGCAGAAATTGGGACTTTTTCTTGAATTTACCATAGACATTATGCAACTATGAAATTCGTTCAATTTCACCTTGATAACACTAGTTCAACCTCTGCAACAACAAATCATTGTGGTTGACATTTCTGGAATGAATTTACCCAAAATCAATTCACGAATTGATAATTTTAATTATAAAACTCGCTCCAACTATCCTGGCTTCACCATGACTTCAAATTCGACCAATTCCAGGTCTGAATTTGCTAGAACATATATTAAATCAAGAATATCTCACCACATGCCCTACTTTCTCAATTTTCCCATGAATTTAACAACATAAATTGGGGTTTATTCCCAATTCTGCCCAATTGCTGTTACTTTTTACCATGGACACTCTGTAACTTGAAATTTGGCCACTTCGAAATCAATCCTCTATGACATTTCACTTCAACTCACTTGTTCATCCCATCCAGGCTCAATGTTGAAAATCAAATCTCTGATACTATATTATAACATCCTCGGCCATCCATGCCGGGCCATGCTATTACAAAGAATTCTTTCGTTCTCTCTGCGGAACATACTGTAACATACCTAGTATCCAACAGAGCTATGACACATAATTGTTTTTTGAACTGCATGCAATTAAAATATATACACACAAAACTCTTGCGGAAGCATTATATATAAAACATAAACCTACAAATACATTTGTAAATACACAGATTCACATTGAAATAACAGTAAACATATACATGCAGCATATACAGGAAATACCCATAAAAATAAACACAGTTATAACCACACATATGAAAACCCATAAAAATAAGCATGTAAATAACAATGCAACATGTAAATATATCACACATTTGGCACTTATCTTGGTAAGAATGTCACCAACTGCGTGCAAACCTTCCACAAACCTCCCATCCTTAGACCACACTGTTCATCACTCTCAACAGTGAGTCACCCCTGAGCTGGGACTAAACTCCACTCGGGTAAAGGGATTCCTAACTAGGCTAAAGGCTCATAGACAAGAGGAAAGACTCCGTCTTAGGTGCCAAATCAAACTAACAACCTACAGTCCGTCATTCCCCACATGCCTATCCCACCTAGGAAGTGTGCCTCTTCTCTGCTCAACAGTCCTTTGGCTGCCCCACTTCCTTTCCGGGCTTCAGCAATAGGCCAAATAGGAAGCCTCAGAGCACTGTAGCTGTAGTTTATCACCTTCAAGAAATCAATTCCCAACAATTCTCTCACCTAGAGAATTTCTCATGGACCTAACAAAATGCCTCTTCAATATCCCATGGGCCTGACAACCCGCTTCCTCATTCCAGCTCCTAAGCTAACCATATACACCAACACAAAATGTCTATGGATACAGTTTCAGGTACAGTCATTAAGATACAAAGGATAGCTCAATGGGTCTGTGAATTCTCATGGATGATTGACTGGATGACTGGATTATGGGAACAATCGTGGAAAAGATGGAAAAATGAAATAAGTCCCAACAATATGTATGAATTTCCCCAACTTGACACTTGTCATGTTGGGAGCTACTTTGGCCCCACTTGTCCCCAACTTTAGAACTTAGCATAAAATAATTATCCATACTTTATGATTTAAGAAATATTAATATAATATTCCTTTTTGGCTTAAGCTTCCTACCTTAGCCCTTTTTCTTAACTTTTAGGCCCCTCCCTTTCCCTAACCAGTGGAGTTTAGTCCCCCATCTCTTTTATCATGGTTGGTCTGTGTGCAACGATGTATTTTATATTAATTATGAGACATATACAAAAATAGGTGCACTGGCCTTTAACATCTAGGCTCTCCGACCTAATCAAAACATAAGCATCCTAGCTTATAATAACTGGCTCACTAGCCTATAAAACACAACATATACACAAAAGGCTACCTAGCCTCAAAATTGCGCACACTTATGTTGTTCTGCATGGTATCCTGGAATGTGAAAACCTCCTCATTTTACTACGTAGTACATGCACGCACTATGCCATGAACTGTACATTTTCACATCAAACAACTCACCAACTTAAGTACATTTTTATTTACATTACAATTGGGTTCGGCCTAGGGATATTACAGAGTTAGTAAGAAAGCCTCTAGTGTATACAAGAGGAATTGGTGCTAAATGCATCAGTGGGCATTAGAGTGTAAAAGAGGAAATTCTTCAGTTTGACTGGAGGAGTTTTCAAGAACTCCTCTGATCAAATCAGAGGATTTTATGAAAAGTAGCGCGATGATACATTTCAGAGAATTTTGGAGAAAGGGCGTCGATGAATACCAAGGAATTTGGAAGGAACTCCTCTGGTGAACACCAGAGGAGTTTAAATTAACACATCCAAAAATTTAAAACTTGTCCCCAAAAATTTGCTTAAGTCTCCAAAGTCATAAATGCAAAATCAATCCAACTATGAAAACTAAAGTTATCTCTTAGAGAGAGAAGCAACCAATATCAATTGTTAAAGAAAAAACTCTAGTCAATAAGTTTTCAAAGAAGAGAAAAAAGGGGCTCCATTTTCTTGGGTGAGGGATTTTTAAGCAAGGAATACAAGAAAAAGGAGGGTTGTTAGTTCCTGGTATAAAAAATGGTGAAACACTGGGAGAAATCATGAATCTCTGTGGAGATGGTATCCAAAAATGAACTTATGAGAGAGGGAGCATTGTAATGCATGACCCGGGAGAGAAATAATATGTCCCATATATTTTTCAAAATACATATTTTGATGAGACAAAGTTTGTATGATACAAAAAATAAGTTAAGGTCATGCCTAGAACATATTAGATATTAAAAAATACTTCTTCACATGGAAACAAATTCGAGGGTCCATGATGAGTATTATAGGGAATTGAGACATCAAGAATGTTGAAAATACAAGTTGTTGTGAATTCCCATGGTGTTGTTCTGCTGCCAGCGAGTGTCCATAGCCTCGACAGAGTCACCTTGGTGTCACAAGCCTTGCTATGCTCCCAACGAACATCCATAACCATGGAAGAGATACTTTTGTGTCTCACGTGATTTGGAATTCCTTTCCCCAAGCCTTCACTTTTAAAAAAAATATGTTATCTTATGCTCAGAGAGAGGTGGATGGGGGGATTACATTCCTCCTTTAAAGCCATGAGTGATGAGACCTGTGATGAGTTAACTCCCTCAATAAAATTCTTTGGAGTACTATAAACGTCTTTCCCAAACCGTTTCTTCTTAGTCCCCCCCCAAAAAATAAAAAAATAAATAAACATATGTTCTTAGACAAAGACCTTGGCTCCTCTCTTTGTTACATTTTAAATGTACAATGCTTGTGTTTTAATGAAATATGTTCCACTATTATATTTGAATTAAAGTGATGCACAACAATGCTATACATTTAGGAAAGGTGTTATGTCCGGAACCCAGGTCATAGATTTTTTTAGGTTGTTGACACCAAATGTGTTACACTTAAAAGGTATATACAGGCCCAAGATATCAAGCATTTGAGAAATTCAAAGTGATAGTTATTAAGAGAGAAAAATAAAAGACTCAAAATCAAACGAACTTCAAAGTATTGAATCAAATGTGAAATATTATGAAAACATAAATTAAAGAAAAAATGAGCACAAAATCAAAACAAAAGCAAACTCTTTATTTGTATACAAGGAGGGAGCTTCCCCACAGGCTAGCTGATGTAGTGTTTTAGGATTTGGCCATTAACATGGAGGATTTCAACATCCCCTTCAATATTTTGCAGGCGATAAGTTCCTTGGCCAATTTTCTTTTTGATTATGAAAGGGCCAAGTGTATAATTGTGGTGAAACCTGCACAAAGAATATAACTAACAACAATTCGTACAAAGATTGCAAATTGAGAGAAGGAGAGAAGAGATAAGAGAAAAGAATCAAGAATTGCATTCACTAGTGAGAGAAATTACACATGATATACTCAACATGGCTAAGTAAAGTGACCATAGTAGTGATTTAGAGTGATATAGAAACTCACTGACAGAAACTGAAGTAATTTTCCACCTAGTCTTAGTTAATTGATCCATGCAATCATCAATTAACTAAGTCACATGTGTGGAAGTGAGAGAAGCACATGCAACTATTGGTGATAAAACTGAGGTTTCCATGCATGAGCGACTTCCACTAGTTTAATTAAGTGTTACTGACTCTGAATTGAAGATGAGCGCCCCTATTTTGTAGGGAAATATTCTCTAGAGAGAATATTATAATCTAATGAAGTGTTCTAAACATTGGACTATCAACCTTATGAAAATAAATACCAGGTGAGTGTGTAATATCTCCAACACCCCCCTTGAATATTTCTAGGGTGAACATGATGGATCGGTCCTAAAAGCCAAGGCCATGTTAGGTACCCATTGTACAATGCATCTAAGAATGAAACAATGAAAAAATAGAGGAAAGAGGGGAAAACTCATGGGAAAAAGCCCCCCCTCAAAGTACAATGCAAAAAGTGAAGAAGTAAAAAAAATTAGTTGCAAAGAAAATATGTCCTTCACTCCAAGACGATCATGCATGAAGTGAAACTTATGCTCAGTAAATGTCGTGGTGAAGATTTCTACAGTCTATTCAGTGGATGGATAGTACTACAAATCGATGATCTTGTCATGTATGAGCTCTTTGATGTAATGCATGTGAATATTGATGTGTTTGGTCCACTGTTATTATACTTGGTATCTACAAAACTTGAGAGTACTTTGATTTTCACACCAAATGAAAATAGGATGATGAAACTGGATGCCAAGCTCGGTGAGAAAGTTCTAAATCCAAAGTGCACAAATAGTGATGTTGACCACTCCTATTTATTCGTCTTTGCTGATGATAGAGAAATAATTGACTACTTTTTGCTCGACCAACAAATGGGACGAGAACCCATACTACGAACATACCCAAAAGTGGACATGAGATATGTTCTATCGCCATACCAATCAGAATCGGTGAAGCCCATGAGATCTAATGAACATCATGTTGCATAGTGGATCCCGTAACCTGTGGTACCCTAAACATATATAAGGATGTTTTTGGTAGCCTTCCAGTGTAGTTCATGTGGCTTCTGCATGTACCTGGAAATTTCCCCTACTTCATATGAGAGATTGTAATGTACCCATCCACCCCCGAGTCGGGCACGCTATTGTTGGGGCTCAGAAATGTCCTATTTTCATCCACCTTTCCCTTCATCATTCTTCACATTTCAACGCCCCATTAACCTTTCATGATATCATTTTCATAAATACATTTGGGTTTCACCTTATTATTTTCCACTTTATTCATTTTAGTATTAAAAGGGAACTCGTGATTAAATATTAGAAAATCAATATGTTTTCATATATATCTAAAAAAATTGTGAGCTTTGTAATGTGTAGGAATATGTGAAGGATTAATTCAAAAGGACTTCTCGAATATTTCCTCCACCATTTCAAGATTTGAAGAGATAATTCAAGCCTATTCCAAGGAGGAGATCATGGAGATTTGGTTGGAATATCCTATCCAAGTTGTATGAGAGATATGTGTGAGGATTTGAAGGGATCATATTTTGTAATAATGTGAAATAGGTTGAAAGAATAGTGGATCTATAATTATGAGATGGTTATCTTATCTTCAAGGCTCTCATGTATAAAAGAGAGTTTTCTCTCTTCATGAGGATTCAATTAGAGTATGGAATTAGAGTAGTAATCATTTGAGTAGTCAAGGGGTAATTAGGATGGAATTGGAGTAGTCATTAACAATAGTCATTAAGATTCAAGTATAAATCTGGATTAGTCTTAGATTTGTGATTTGAAAGAGAAAGGGATTCTTAACTTTGATTCATGGTTTTGGTTTCCATGCTTTCATTATTTTGTTATGAAGATTGATTTGATTATTGTAATGTAAGACCACTTCATTTGCATTAGCTCACATATGTTGTTGTGTCATTCAACTCTTCACATGTTTTATTCTATTTTCCTTCATGTAATTCTCCATTTCTATATTATTTTCATTTACACAATTTCTCATTCCTAGATTAATTTCACTTACAAAATTTCCCATTCCTAGATTAATTTCAATTCCAAGTTGTGTGTTTCAATTTCCTGCATTAGATTAATGATTCAATTTCAGTGGTAGCTTAAACATTATATTATATTAGTCCCTCTTCAATATTGCATATACTTTGTGTGTGCCTCGTAATTTTACAAACCTGGGATTGAAAAATTAAATAGTTGGGTAAGTACTACTACTCAATTAACACAACATTAATTCAACCCAATATAATGACAATTGTTCCCTTGTTACGATTGTTGTTCCTTTTGCAGGTTGTGTTTTTCATTTGAATGGAACAACTGACATTCCTTTTGTTACAATTGTTGTCCCTTTGCAGGGGTTGCATCTCTGGAGGAAGGGTATTGAAAATGGAAGGTAAGAACCTACGTAGGAAACAAGTAAAACGTTTGTGCCAATGCCTACCATCGGATGATGCATAGAGGTTAGATTTTATGACATCTTTAGAGCCCAAAATTTTGGCATTGTTTCTGGGGAAGCGCAATGGATTGAGGTATTAGTTTCTTTTTCATTTGAATTCATGCAAGTGTGATCTAGATGTGTTGGTAAGGGGTCATAGAAGCTCGTGAGAGGAGACTCCTCATGTTCTCCCTACCAACTAGGTAAAAGTAGTTTCAATTTCTGCAAATTTCAATTTATGCAAGAGTGTTTAATTCATGCAAGTGTGATCTATATGTGTTGGTAAGGGGTCATAGAATCTCGTGAGAGGAGACTCCTCATGTTCTCCCTACCAACTAGGTAAAAGTAGTTTCAATTTATGCAAACTTCAATTTATGCAAGAGTGTTTAATTTCTGCAAGTGTGATCTACATGTTTTGGTTCTAAGGGTCACAAAAGCTCGTGAGAGGAGACTCCTCACTGTCCCTACCAACTATCAAGAGCATTTAATTTCTACAACTGTGAAGAGTAATTTTCTTTTTATGTTTTAGCAAGAGTGTTTCTATTAAGTTTTTCATTTTGATTTGGGTGTTGTAAGAATCCCTTTTTTTAACATGGTTTAACAATGAATGTCAGGTTGGAACTGATCACTTAGATTATGGTAGATATCGGTGTTTCATCTTCCCCGGAAGACGAGATCTTGACAAGGATCAAAGATTCAAATAATCCTCCAGAAACAATTGAAGATCCAACATCTGAAGACTCGTATGCATCCGATGACGAACAATTGATTGAAAAGGAGATCAAGGAAGATGAAGAGGAGTTACAACATGATCTGAGAGAGGAACAACGCACCTACAAAATCCTGATCGAATGATGGTTTCAAGCGAGTACTAGGTTAAATACATTTAGTTTTTCTTTTTATTGTTTTAATTCACAGTTTCAACAACTAATTTCACACTTTCATACATATTTTTTATTCTCATTTATGAAATTTAAAGACAACATATTCTTATTACTGTTGCATGCATGTCTACATTGGCTATTTGACTACACGTAACTAATTTTTAATTTTTAATTAGCCTAGTGTAGGTAGGATTTTATTTTCAAGTTTTTTATTTGTTAGAATAAGTATGCTCTCCTCCGCGCTTCATGCGATCGTGAGGATCATAAAGTAGGATGACTGATTGATTGATTTCAGGAATATCAATTAATTGACAAAAATAAAATTTTACCTAATCTATTTTTCATCTTCCATTTTCTCATAAATTTTTAATAAGCTTGTAAAATAGATTTTTACTTTATTCTTTACTTTAAAAGCATAAATAAATACATAAATAAAATTTGCGCATGCTTCTGTCTGCAAATCAAAGCAATAAAACAATAAGTACATTAATAATAATAATAATAATAATAATAATAATAATAATGGATAAAGTTTGCAATTGAAACTCCAAGACCGCACTCTTCTTGTGTTTTTTTTTACCTCGCCATGTTTTTTCCTTCATTTCTTATCTTGTAGATGCCTGTAAATAACCCTGCAAACAAAACAATATATCATAAACTTTAAATGCACAGTACAAAGGCAGGTCTAAGGTTCTATTTTTCTGACCATCATGTCTTCATTAGGGAATCAAAGATGAAGGTAGTCAATCAATATCTCAATAACTCGGTTTCAACTAGGCTTCACTAGCATGGGACTCTAATTTATCTCATCAAAATGAAATTGTTTATCACTGTTCGCTATTTCCACTGTGCATGAACATCTGCTTGCATATTACTTGCACGCTATAATTAAAATAAAGAGAAGAATTCTTAAGAAGATATGCAGCGTTCACCCGGCCAAATGAATCCACACCTAGAATTGAAGATGTTGGACAATATGTGGTCGGGTCTGGTGTGATGGTTGTTGAAATTTCTTGGAATGCTCCTGTCTAACAATTGGTATGCAGATCGAATGGAAGATATGGATGAGATGAAGGCACATGCTCCAACATCCTTGCTGAAATAACTGACTAAAGGAATGTGCAGGTAAGTGCATGACAAGAGGTATCGATGAGGTAAAAAGATCCATTTTTTTCATATCCTAGATTTTCAATATACCCTCGAAATCTGGTTTTAGATTGTTTATCTCCTCGTTCAACTGCATTCAGATATTTTTTTGTCGAAGGTTGTAAGACTAGATTCGATTTGATTGATTTGCAACAATATTTAATAGTGATTTTCGATCTTATTTCTAAACTGTCAGCCTCCATGTCAGGTTTGTTGCACTCCCAAAAATTGAAAAAGATATGCTACCCGTAAATTTTGAGTGTGTTTCTAACAGAATGCGGGGATTTCGATTGGAAATGGGGTTACGAGTCTGCCATGAGGGCATGATAGTTTTCAACATTGAGTTGATTGGGATCTGATCCTATCATCCACCTATCTAAATCAAAGGACGAATTACTCAACAACGACTATTGCTAAGATTGGCGAACTGCCAAAGGATGTGTATATGATTCTGAGTCCAATGGGATTTTTGACTTCTCATAATTTACAAACATGATATATCTACACCTCCTATTGATATTCACGAGCCCTAGATTCTTCACCACCATAGATGTTCAAATTAAAGAGGGTAGGTAGATCCGAGGTGTTTTCAAGCGCCTGGTTGATTGGGACACATCCGCTATGGATCTAGTATTTTTTGAAAACAGATGTCGATTCGCCCTCGAAATCCTAGAAGCCATGATTAAGCAAGGTTGTCCCCTATCACAGACCACAAGGGATCCTTCATGAGTAATGGGGGGATTTAACAAAGACATCGCCATTGCTGCAATTCGAAGTGACAACACAAACATAATACCCTTCGGCCGACTGTTTATATTTATGGTTTTCAGTTGGTGCAAGTGGTGAACAACATAGATGGTTTCCATTTCCATTTATGCTAATAGATATAATGCACAATCTCCCATACCAAATGCCATTATAGTAGTCCAATCATGCGATAGAGGCGGTACACCACCGTCACTCTCTCATTACTCGTCCTAGTCCCTTCGATCCATCATGCTTAGATTGTTGTTTTCAGAGCAGTGGACCACTTGGCCACCCATTATAGAGGCCAAGAAAAGCGCCTATGAGTGGGAAAAGGCTCTCGTGACTGACCTTTTCATGCCGAGCGATACACATTATGCCCTCTGCAATAACCTTTCACAACCTCTATTGCTTTCCCATAGCTTAGAGGAGAGGGCAGACCCAACCCACTCTGTATCACCTGTTGATCATTGTTATTCCATTTATTCCCATTCCCTACGACTGATACAAAGCGGGTTCGATCTCTCTTCTAGTTCCGAGAGTTGCTCCAATCCTGAAGCAGTGTTTCTGTTCCACCGATTCATCACTCGCTTGATTTGGGTGTTTAATTCCTTCCCACTTTTATATTAAATAATAAGGGCGAAAAACTTTTTCTATGAAGCCCTACTATGACAATCATCTCCAGGTACACTTTAGTGTTGGCGCATAATGAGCTTCAGTCAAACTTGAAAAATGTTTGAATTCGATCAAGATAGAAGGGAAGCCACATCCAAAGATGCAAGATCAATGTGAACGCTTTAATGATGGACATGGGGCTGTATTAGTTAATCTTTTGATGAGCATGAGGCATCTTCCACCTGCAATGAATTCTGTTTTTTTTTTAACGACAGTCAGTTGACCTGATCTCCCTATCTCCCTAGGCGCTTTGCCCTGCACCTTAAGCTCAACAAGTTTGACCGCTCCACAAATTGCAGGAAAGAGGACTATTGTTGCTCTCTAAATCTCGATTTCTCTGAATCTTGATGCAGGTATAGATGACCATTGTTTTGTTTTGTTTAGAAAAATAATTATTTTTCTCTTTTTTTTTTATTATTTGTTTGTTTTAAAAAGATTATAATAACAAAAAAAAAGAAATGTTTTATTATAAAAAAATTGTTTTAAAAGAATTTAATTTTATTTCATTTGTTTTATTATAAATATATATATATATATATATATATATATATATATATATATA
>JZKD02S1673207.1:606401-620017 GCA_000966675.3 Picea glauca | reverse complement strand
CGGCCACTGTTTCTCTCATATATCCTCCAACCAAGGGCAGTCTTGAGTCATCCCACTTCTTGACTTTGTCCATGTACCTCTGTCACTTCATCACCTCAGTAGATTCCACGGAGCACCTTTTTGCCTCTGGGAGTCGCATCCCCCTTTTGTCGACATCAGCACACTTTTCCGGAAGGGCGACAATATCTTGATTCTCATTTCCTATGTTAATGAGAGATCTCAGACGACACAGGGGGAAACACCATTGCTCCCTGCTGTCGTTGCCCCCCATGACATTCAACGCAAAAACTCCCTCATGTTATGGTGGGTCTTACTTTGCGACTATTGCAGTTCTTTTTTTCATTTGCCGAAGACCTCTGAACTTGGTAGGGCCATCAATGCCCACATCATCGTCACTGCTTCTTACAAGTGATCATTTCCTGTTATTCAGAGTATGTTCCGTTACAGAATTGTCTTCTGCCTTGATCATTTACCGCCCTTGAGGGCGCTGCAGTTGTCTACACCAACACTTCCGTCATCTTTTTTCAGAGTTACATCACACGAGCATGGGGCATGCCCGCCTCGTTTGTACACACTTGTATATTGTTTTTTTTCTCATTCACGTCTCTCAGAAGGTCGATATACCGGTTCCTTTTTCCTCCAACGGATCTCTCGGAAGGGTCCCACTATTGCTTTCCCTTACAACAACATTCACAGTAGAAGAAACATTGATGGATTTTGGCTATACGTATGCTCCTAACCTCATCCATCAGGGGGCATCTGTTATCAATGAAATTTCGTCTGCACATGGCGACAAGAACTCCACATCATCAAAACAGCAATGAAGTCATTCATGGCACTGAATTAAGTTCACAGCATTACAGAAGAGTAAAAAACTATACAAAGTAACCGAAAATTGAAGGGTGCTTTACAACAGTAGGGTGCGCGCGCGTATGCGCGGGACAAAAATGTGTTTCACGTGCGTGCGCGCACCCGACGCGCGACTGTCCACATAAAAAGCCGTGCATATGCTAATACGGTGCATTAATTTCTTAAGTCGGCCTCCCGACTGCCTATGGACCAGCCCCCAAGACGATTTGACCCTCAGATCAGGGTCGGCTCTGCAAATTCGGCGAATTTATGGCTTAAGCGAACCCTAAACAGGCCCGTGTTTACACCGGAAGCTGGTTACGTGACCGATTGGAAATTGCTATAAATAGCTATGAGGACTCATTGTTTCGGCAGAGAATTAAAAGAAGAGTTATGTTGTCCAAATGTATCAGATCCTGGCCTTTGATAACCAATCCATCAGCTGTGTAATCCCGAGTTCTCTCATCACCCATTTCTGTTCTGTTCATTTTGTAAGGAAGGCATTCAGTTGAGGATTCCCGAAGGACCTTCTGCTGGAGGGAAGAGGAACCATTATTCCTTTCTTCAGTGTGTGCTATGTTTTTTGCTAATAGATCAAGCCTTGAAACCATTGATAACTCCCTTGTCTCACATTTGAAGTTTTTGTTTATTGTTGTAGTGTTATTTTCTTTCCAGCTGTTAGATAGATTTTATTCTGTTTGGTTTTCTGTTTTCTGTTAACCCTTTTTGCTCCAAAGCATCTTGTTCTGCCTTGCCGAGCCCAACAGGGCATGCTAGTGCTCCCATTTTTGCTCACCCGGTGACAATTCGAGCACGAACAACCCTGTTTCCCCCAGTCTGTAAAAATAACTATATTGGCCAAGTATTGTGGCAAACTCAAAAATGTGAATGGACCTTGTGAAAAAAGGTCAATGAATGTGAATAATATTATGAATATATATATTGCAGGACTGCTAAGAGGGGATGTGCTAAAAAAGAGACCACAATGGCTGAAGAAAGGTGGTGGGAGGCACCTGGAATGGTGGCATTAACTTCCACCAAAACCAATACTATATTTGGACTTCACTGGCCCGAAGAACCAAGAGCAGCTTGTTGGCCCCAAATTAAATGACTCGCTAGGTTGGTAGGTAAAGGGATCCTCATGAGTAATGAGGGATGGGGGTGAACAGCCCATTCATAGAGTCCTTAGACCTAACCACCGCGAGGAATCTTGTGCCACACGCAACCTCGCCGAAAGGAGAAAAGGCAGGAAGAGTGTGCAATCAGGGGGCAGACACGAGGGAAAGAGGAAAAGGAGACCTTTAGAAAAATATAGAGTGAGTGATAGCAGAGAAGAAGGAGAGTAACCTTCATTCTCGGTCACTGGCAAACAGAGACTCAGTCTCGCAGCATCATGGTCTCAGCTCAGGGGTGGCTAGTGGTAAATCCATTGGGAGTCGTTGAGCCTACGGTTGGGTGGAAACGAGCACCCCTCTCAGCAGTTGCATCACCTTTGGTATTTTTTTGATAAGTGTTATATCTTGCATCTTGAAATTTATATGCTGACATGTATGCTCATAGTCTATGAAATTTATGAATGGTTTGAGTATAAGACTATCTGTGTGATATTTTGACCAGAAATGGTGGTTGCATGCTTATAATGGAAAGACTACGTATGGATTATGTTTTATAAATAGCTATATATATGTATACTGATCTAATTCAAACTTCAAGTTTGTTCTTGGGAAATCTATACCCTTATCCATATCAAGTAATACCCTAGATAGATCTTCCCATAGAGACACCCTTCTTGGAAAGATTACCAAGAATCTGAATAAAAAGGATTTGAAGGTGCAAGTCTTAGTAATCCTACATGAGGAAGAATGATCCTCTTAAAACCCTGATGCACTCTATGGCAGAAAGGGAGAAATATGGACTGTTGGTTTTCCACGTCTAGGGATCAGTAGGAGAGTGCACAACGCGGGATAGATCTGAACCGTCAGATCTTAGTCAGAAAAATCGACAGTCGTTGGATCTATTAGGAGATGCATGAGGATTAAGACTTCATGAACAGAGGCGACAGTCCCGAAAGAGGAGTTGGTATCGAGATTTCGGACTTCATGATTTTGGAGGTCTCATTGACAAGAGATCGGGACACTCCATGGTGGAAGTCCCAAAATAGATATGGACCATCCGATTAAGGGAGGCCACGTATCATGAGATTACCCATCTCAGGATTTTAGACTTCAAGATTTAGGAGGTCTTGTTGACAAGAGATCAGGACACTCCATGATGGAAGTCCCGAAATAGATATGGACCGTCCGATTAAGGGAGGGCACGTGTCGCGAGATCACCCATATCGAGATTTCGGGAGTCCCATTGACAAGAGGTCAGGCTCTTGTATTGATAAATGAAATGGAATGGAGGTCTTATGAGGAGTGGTCACCTGGATCAGGGCATAGCCAGGAGGGATAATGTGACAAAGGCCATTTCAGGAAATCGGGAATCATGAATTCGGGAGTCTCGTTGACAAGAGGTCGGGCTCTCATATTGATGAATCCCGAAGGGAATAAGATTGTAGTCTTATGAGAAGTGGTCATACGTGACAAGGCATAGCCCAGGGGGCTCATTGTTGATCGAAGCCTTTTTGGCATTTTGACATTTCGATGTTTGCAGAGTCGAAAGACTCAACTCACTTATATTGCTGAGTCGCGAAATGCGAAAAGGTGCCTAGTTGTTTGGCCGGTGGTCATAATCGACGATCACATGGAAGCAGAAGAAAGGGAAGAGCTAGCCTGTGCTAAGCCCCCGTAGGACTTCGGGGATTCTGTCCCTCGAGAAAAGGAATTTTTTTTATTATGCCGTAGTGGGTGTGTTACAAATTGGTATCAGAGCATGGTTACAACACTTGGCCTACTTGGGCTCATGAACGATTTGTGAAGAAGCTCCATTCGAAACATTCCTAAAAGGAGTAACCCCTTGTCTTAACCTTGCTAATCAAAAGATGAAGTTAAGAATGAAAAACCCCTATTGTGTGTGTGTACATGTGAAAATATGAATTATGTACTAGTTATAAATAAATATAGATATTGACTAACAACCAATGTTTTTCCTTTTGCACACAAGCGGAAGATCAACCGTGGGAAATTATCAACGCATAGTATGGTGACTCGCCATGAAGTGGGAGAGGGATCCCACAATAGAGACGAAGAGTCTGACTAAAGGAGGGAAGTAGGGACCCCTCCAGATCTAGACGAGACTGTGAGGAGTCTCATGGTCGAATTACAAATATGCAAGGCTAACAATGAAAGGATGATGAAAGAACAAGAAAAGCAAACAGAAACTAACGCAGGTTTACTGCAGAGTCTATCTGATCTACAAAGACAAATGCAGCCTGAACTTGAAACTTAGAAACATGGTCATATTAGTGGCCACACTGAGAGGATTACCTCGAAAAAGGTCCACCCCAGAGGTAAAGGACAAGCGTCAGACGATTCCTCTGAGAAGGAAGTTGATTATTTAGAGGGCTCTTCTAGTAGCAGAACCAGTTCCTATTCCCGAAGGAAAAAGAAGAAGAAAAAGTCTTCCAAAGGTCAAAAATTTGAAGAATTCATAAAATCCAAACCACCCTCCTTCGACGGTGAAATAAAGAAGGGAGAGGAAGCAAAGTCCTGGCTGCTTGGACTAAAGAAGTATTTCAGAGTCCATGACTTTTCAAAAAATATGAAGGCCCGAGTGGCCACCTTCAACTTGAACGAAAAGGATTCCATTTGGTGGGAAGACCTTAAGAATGTGAAAGGAGTTCGTGAAGAGGACTTATCTTGGTAACGGTTTGATAAATACTTCCGGAAGAAGTATCTGTCGAAAAAATATTTCGACGAAAAGACTAAAGAGTTTTATGAACTCAAACTGGGACAACTCACTATAGAAGAATATGTCAACAAATTCCATGATTTGTTGAGGTATGTACCCTATATCAAGGCGGAAAAGGAAAAGGTACAATGCTTCATCAGTGGACTACCTATGGACTATTGGAATAAAATTGAATTTGATGAGACAAAGACTCTAGAAGGCACTATTCGAAAGGCAGCCTATTGTCATGAATAGTTTGGGCATCGAGCAGAACCTCGCGAAGGATGGAAACAAAAGAGTAGTTCAAGATTTCAGAAAAAGGGGATTAAATCCCCAGGATTTAAGAACTATAAGAAGAACCCAAGAATGAGCTTCCCAGCCTGAAGTATACACCAATAGAATTTTCCCTCCTTGAGCGGAAATAAAACTTCTAGACCCATATCAGTGAAGACTGATAACCCAAAGAGAGAACCTTTGAAATGCTAGGGTTGCAGGGAAGAACATCTATTGAGAGACTGTCCACACTGACAACAGAATAGTCGGAGGATTTATGACATCCAGGAAGCTACTACCATCAATGATGTGGCCAGGAGTGTGCCACAAATCTATGCAGCCTTGGATAATAACCAAGCTAACCACCAAGCTTCGGTGGTGGAAATAGAAGGTATGATTTCCAACCATCTAGTGTCTGTTTTGATTGACCCTAGTTCAAATTTGAGTTATATATCCCCTAAAGCTGTTGATAAGTGTAAACTATAGCCACAAAAACATACCAAGCCATGGTTGGTACAGTTAGCCACTGGCACCAAAAGAAGGGTAGCAGAGGTTATACCAGCCTGCCAATTGATGTTGGGGAAATTCCCCACCCAAACAACCCTTAACTTATTACTCCTGGGATCGTATGATCTGTTGATTGGTATGGACTGGCTAGCCACCCATAAAGCCAAATTGGACTATTACCATAAAACCTTAGAATGTGTAAGTAAAGAAGGGAAAAAGATAACCCTTCAAGGGATCCAAAAATTGGTCTCAGTGCGACAAATATCAGATCTGCAAATGAGAAAGTATTGCCAAAGGATGTTCCCTATATGCAATACAGGTGTTGAAAACAATCGAAGGTGACAAACCAAGCCCTGATGATCACCCTATCCTGAGAGAATACAGAGATGTATTTCTGGAAGAGGTACAGAGTCTACCTCCGATAAGGGACATAGACTTCTCGATAAAACTTTCACCAGGAGCGGTGCCAGTGTCTAGGACACCCTACCGAATGAGAACACCTGAGTTAGTTGAACTCAAGTTGAAATTAAAAGAAATGATGGATAAGGGCTATATTCGGCCCAGCATGTCTCCATGGGGAGCACCAGTCCTATTCATGAAAAAGAAGGATCGTACCCTTAGACTGTGTATAGATTATAGGCAACTCAATAAGGTAACCATAAAGAACAAGTACCACTTGCCTAGGATCGATGACATGTTCGATCAATTGGGGGATGCATATATTTTCTCAAAGATTGATTTGAGGTCGGGATACCATCAATTCTGAATCAAGGGTGAAGACATCCATAAAATTTCCTTCCGAACATGGTATGGTCACTATGAGTTTGTGGTAGTGCCATTTGGGTTGACTAATGACCCTACCACTTTTATGTGCTTGATGAACAATGTACTCAGCAAGTTCCTAGACAAATTTGTGCTTGTTTTTATTAACGATATATTAATTTACTCCAAGAACAGAAAAGAGCATGGAGATCATCATAGACTTGTGTTGCAAATGCTAAGAGAACATCATCTCTATGCCAAATTCAGAAAATGTGAATTCTTCCAGAAGCAAATACATCACAAGGCCATGTTCTCTCCGAAGAAGGACTAGCGGTAGACCCTGACAAAATCAGGTCTATCATGGATTGGCCTACCCCAAAGGATGTTTCGGACATCAAATCCTTTATGGGATTAGAAGGATACTATAGGATATTTATAAAAGGATTCTCCAAGATTGGTTGTCCAATCACTGCCCTCCAGAAGAAGGGGACAAAATTCCCATGGACACAGAAATGTGAAGAAAGACTTCAAACCTTGAAACATCTACTGACCCATGCACCTGTGCTGAAGATCACTGACCTAGAATATGACTTCCTCATGTGCACAGATGCCTGTAAGGAAGGTCTCAGAGGAGTCCTTATGCAGGGAGGAAGTTTGATCTGCTATGAATCCCGAAAATTGAATGAGCATGAAGTCAACTATGTGACTCATGATCTAGAGTTGGCCGCCATAGTGCATGCCTTGAAAATATGGAGGCATTATCTCCTGGGAAGAAAATTTGTACTTATGACAGATCATTGTGGATTGCGATACTTGTTTGATCAACCAAAGAGGTTCATATTGGATGAACTACATAAAAGACCCTATTTTGGTCATCTGGGATACCAGAAGATGATCACGGCCACCAGGAAACAATTTTATTGGTCTGGAATGAAGAAATACATAGCCGATTACTTGGCCAAATGCATAGAGTGATAACAGGTTAAAGCAGAACACTGACACCCAGCAGGGTTATTGCAACCTTTACCAATCCCAGAATGGAAATGGGAAATCGTCTCCATGGATTTCATCACTAGATTACCAACATCAACCAAACATAATGATGCCATTATGGTAGTGGTGGATAAATTGAGCAAGTCTTCTCATTTCATCCTTGTCAAATCAACTTGAAAAGAAATCGATATCACCCAAGTATTCATGAAGGAGATATTCAGACTGCGTGGTATGCCGAAAGAGATCGTGTATGACAGAGACACGGAATTTACTTCTAACTTTTGGAAATCACTGATGGCTGGTTTAGAGACCAAATTGTTGTTTAGCATTGCCTATCACCCTCAAACTGACAGATAGACAGAAAGAGTGAACCAATTACTTGAAGACATGATAAGAATGCATGTAATGCATCAAACAAAGAAGTGGGAAGACTACCTTCCACTGGTAGAATTCGCCTACAATAACGACTACCAAGCATCCTTAAAGATGAGTCCCTTCGAGGTCCTCTATGGTAGACCATGTAACACTCCAGTCAACTGGAGTAATCTAGTAAAAAGTATTTATTTTGGACCCGACATGTTGAAATAAATGCAACAACAAGTGACTCAGATAAAACAAAACCTGAAGGTCGCTCAGAACCAACATAAAAGTTATGTCGACCAAAAGAGAACTCCAAGAGAGTTCAAAGTGGGAGATCATGTATATCTCAGAGTTAGGCCCAGGAAAATTTCCCTGAAAATGGATCTTGTGCCAAGTTAGCACCTCGTTATTGTGGACCCTTTGAGGTTATAGATAGAGTGGGACCTGTAGCCTATAGGCTAGCACTTCCTCCCACAGTCAAAGCACATAATATTTTCCATGTCTCATTATTGAAGAAATATGTACATGATACTAACCATACAATTGATTGGTCTGTGATCCAGGTGGAAATGGAGGGATAATTTCTACCAGAACCTCAATGCATACTGGACAGAAAGGAAACCCCGCTCTGGAACCGAACCATTGCACAGGTCAAGGTGCAGTGGAAACATTTTAGCCCAGATGAGGCTACATGGGAAATGGAGGATGCCATGAAACGGGCATATCCGATTTTGTTTACACCTGTACATGCATTCCAAGTTGATCGATAGAACATCTAGGACAATGTTCCTTTAAGGGGGAGGGAATTGTAACACCCTATTTCCCCTAGTCTGTAAAAATAACTATATTGGCCAAGTATTGTGGCAAAATCAGAAATGTGAATGTGTGATGTGAATGGACCTTGTGAAAAAAGGTCGATGAATGTGAATAATATTATGAATATATATATTGTAGGACTGTTGAGAGGGGATGTGCTAAAAATGATACCACGATGGATGAAGAAAGGTGGTGGGAGGCACCTGGAATGGTGGCATTAACTTCCACCAAAACCAATACTATATTTGGACTTCACTAGCCCGGAGAACCAAGAGAAGCTCGTTGGCCCCAAATTAAATGACTTGCCAGGTTGGTAGGTAAAGGGATCCTCATGAGTAATGAGAGATGGGGGTGAACTTCCCATCCATAGAGTCCTCAGACCTGACCACCGCAAGGAATATCATGCCACACGCAACCTCGCGGAAAGGAGAAAAGGCAGGAAGAATGTGCGATCAGGGGGCAGACACGAGGGAAAGAGGAAAAGGAGAACTCTGGAGAAATAGAGAGTGACTGATAGTAGAGAAGACGGAGAGTAACCTTCGTTCTCGGTCACTGGTGAACAGAGACTCACTCTCGCAGCATCGTGGTCTCAGCTCGAGGTTGGCTAGTGGTAAATCTGTTGGGAGTAGCTGAGCCTATGGTTGGGTGGAAACAAGCACCCCTTTCAGCAGTTGCATCATCTCTGGTGTTTTTCTGATAAGTGTTATATCTTTCATCTTGAAATTTATATGCTGACATGTATGCTCATAGTCTGTGCAATTTATGAATGGTTTGAGTATAAGACTATCTGTATGATATTTTGACCAGAAATGGTGGTTTCATGCTTATAATGGAAAGACTATGTATGGCTTATGTTTTATAAATAGCTATATATATGTATATCGATCTAATTTAGACTTCAAGTCTGTTCTTGGGAAATCTATACCCTTATCCATCTCAGGTAATACCCTAGATAGATCTTCTCATAGAGACACCCTTCTTGGAAAGCTTACCAAGAACCTGAAAAAGGATTTGAAGGCGCAATTCTTAGTAATCCTGCACGAGGAATAGTGATCCTCTCAAAACCCCGATGTGCTCTATGGCAGAAAGGGAGAGATCTAGAAAATTGGTTTTCCATGTCCAGGGAGCAGTAGGAGAGTGCACAACGTGGTGTTAGAAAACTGAGAGGGGGGGGGGGTGAATCAGTTGTTTCCATGGTTAAACAATTATGGTTCTTTTAAACTCTTTGTAGAGACACTGAATGATGATCACAATAATGCAGGGAAATAAACAATGGCACTTTCAGCATCATTCACATATATGAGAGGACAAATATTTCCTGAGGAAACCCATGCAGGGTAAAAACCTCTTGTTCTTTATATGATAAGTAATGGTTACATTCTTTACAGTATCATACATATGAGCACCAACTTATAATGAGGCTACAACCTCAGTTTTGCAAGATACAACTTGCTGAGAGCACCTTTAGCACCCACTAGAGGGAAGCACCAACTCCCTGGTTTCTCTAGCACCAACTAGAAGGAAGCACCAACTCCCTGGTTTCTCTAGCACCAACTAGAAGGAAGCACCAACTCCTTGTGTTCAATCACCCACTTGAACCTTTGAGGACACAAGTCCTCCCTAGCTCCTCCCAACCACCCTGAAATATAAATATTTGCTACTGAAACTTATTATAGTGATATGATGTTCAACAATGGCTTACCAAACTCATCACTGTTCTGCTGCATTTCATTGCTCTGTCTGCCTCATTGACTTTCTGTACACATCACTTGCGTTGTCTGTTCTTCCATTTTTTTATGCTCTGTGCGCCATGTCCATTCACTTCACAGTTCCTCTTTTGTGCTCTTCAGCTGCTGCACTCTCCTCCTTCTTCACACATGAATCACCTTCACCAACAACATTCACAGCAACCTCCAACAGCAACAACAACAACCCCCTTCTCCTCTTTGTACTATGTATTTATAGCTTCTGTGCACCTTGTGCATGCAATGTTCGCAATGCCTCTGCATGCTGACTTCGCATCGTTATCCTCCACCTCTCGAGTGTTCTATCTGATCATCATCGTGACTCTTCAGCTTCTCTGGCAGTTGAGACTCTTCGTCTTCTTTGTGACAGTTGAGCTCACCTTCTCTGTTTTAGTTACAGGCTTCCACACTCATCCATCTGTCAATCCCTTCTAAGAATAGTCTTCCTTCACTTGGACGAAGCTTGGGGACTCTTCATCTCCTCTAGCGATCACACAGGTGTCTCTTCGAATTCTCTAGCAGACACCATCAATGGTTTCTGGCAGTTCCATTGTGTCGTGCATCAGTAGTCCTCCGATCAACACTTGATCTGACGGTTCAGATTACATCGCGATTTCACCTATCGCGATATCGGGATTCCTGATGTCAATAATTTTTGACATGTCCAACTCTCAATCCTTGATGCCTCTCCATTGACTGGAATCAATGGTCCAGATCAAATCTTGATCTGACGGCTCATATTGCATCGTGATTTCATATATCGCGATATCGGGATTCCTGATGTCAATAATATTTGACATGTCCAACTCTTGATCCCCGAAACTCCGAAAATGTGTCCACCTGCTGACATCATACATGGATTGACACACGTTGAATACTGCCATGTGTCACTCTGATTCATGACTTACATGTGCCTGAAATGTTGAATCAGTCTGACACTTGTCATTACCTGGTTGTGCCACGTGTTCCTAGTTGACGTGGTCTACTGACGTGAGTTGGGTCGAAGATCTAGATCACATCTTGATCTGACGGCTCATATTACGCCGGGAATTTGCTTATCAAGAAATCGGGATTCCTATTGCATTATTTCTTTGACATTTTCAAAACGTGATCCTCGAAACTCCGATCAACGGTTCATATGTGATCTTGATTTGATGGCTCAGATTACGTCAGGAATTTTCATATCGAGAAATCAAGATTCCTATTGCATTGTTTCTTTGACATTTCCAAAACACGATCCTCGAAACTCCGATCAACGGTTCATATGTGATCTTGATTTGACGGCTCAGATTACATCGAGTTTTTGTGAGCCCTCTTCTCCTTGTACTTTTAAAGGGCGTGTAGGTTTTCCTCAATCCAACGGTGGTCAGACCCTGCGCTTGGATCTGATGCCTCTAACTTCAATTAGCCCTCCGGTTAAGCTCGTGGTCCACATGACCTTCTCCTATATGACCGCAACCAAACCTCCTCATTGGGGTTTCGGACTTTCCAATGTCGAAACATGTATGTCCTCAGGATTCGTGATCCCTTGAATCCCGACGTGCTCTTTACGCACTAGCTCTCCTGGCTAGGCTCCTGGCCCATATGACCGATATCCCCATGACCGCAATCTTACCACTCGTCAGGGTTTCGAGCTTTTCAATGCCGCAATACATTGGCTCATGGGATTCCTGATATGTGAAACCCCGATGAATCATCCCTCCTTTCCAGATTTCACCTTGGATTTTCTCGATGGTAAACCTCGTGTATCTCTTGTCCGATATGACGGCTGACAGGATTTCTGAATGAGATCCAACAGTTGTCTATATTTGTCTTCCTTCTCCTCTACGAACTTCTGTTCCTCCTGAGCTTTCACTTCCGAATCCCCAATGTATTTTTGGACTTCTGCGCCTCTGCAGAGTCTTCACATGCACACTCTGATCCTTCCATCTTCACTATTTTACTTGCCATCAATGACAAGCATACGCTACCTGTTAGACATTTTCCAACAATCTCCCCCTTTGGTATTGATGGAAACTAAGGCACCCTAATTCTTTTCTCCCCCTTTGACATCAATGTCAAATAAGAGACATGCTCCCCCTGAGCTATTGCAGGAATTTTTAGGAGGCATTAAACATTCAAACAATGCAAAAATCCCCCTAACAAGATGGACCTTTTAGGTGTGAAACGAAATGACACCCAGCTTCTGTCTGAGATATTCAAATAGTGTCTTAGCTAGGGGCTTAGTAAAGATGTCTACAATTTGTTTTGTAGTGGGAATGTAATGGACCTGAACAATCTGATTGGTGACCTGATCTCTCAGAAAATGATATTTTATGGGAATATGTTTTGTCTTGGAGTGGAGGACAGGATTTTTATACACACTGATGGCACTTGTGTTATCACAATGAATTGGGATCGATGCAGTATATTTTACCTCTAAGTCTGCAAGTGTCTGAATCATCCATAATACCTGTGTGCAACAGGTAGCAACAAAAATGTACTATGCCTCTGTGGTTGATAAAGAAATGGAACCTTGCTTTTTACTGAGCCATGCTACTAAGGAGTTACCCAAGAAGAATGCTCCTCCACTGGTGCTTTTTCTCTCATCAACACAATTTTCCCAATCTGCATCTGAATAAGTAGTCAACTGAAGACTTTGATTTATGGGATACCACATACCATAAGTCATTGTTTCTTCTAAGTACCTGAATATCCTTTTGACAGCTTGCAAATGACTCTGTTTAGGTGCATCCTGATATCTTCCTACCATTCCTAAAACATGCATTATGTCTGGGTGAGATGCTATGATGTACAACAGGCTTCTTATCATTGATCGATATGAGCTTTGATCAACATCAGGTGAATCATCATCCTTTCTTAATTTACATCCAGTTACCATAGGTGTACCCACTGGTTTAGAATCTTGCATTTGAAACCTTTTCAACATTTATCTTAAATATTTTCCTTGAGAAATGAAGATCCCATCGGGCCTTTGAGTAATTTGCAGACCAAGGAAAAATGACAGTTCTCCTATCATAGACATTTCAAATTCAGACTCCATGGCAGAAGCAAACCATTGTACCAGTGAATCCTTATTACATCCAAAGATGATGTCATCTACATAGACCAGTATGATGAGCAAATCATTATCCTTTGTCTTAATATACAGATTGTTGTCAGTTGTTCCTCTCTGGAACCCTTTGTCTTTGAGGTACGTATCCAGTCTATGATAGCGTGCTCGAGGGGCTTGTTTTAAACCATATAAATCTTTCTTCAACTTGCATACTAAGTCAGGGTTATCAGACAAGTTGAAACCCTCTAGTTGTTCCATATAGACTTCTTCACTTAAATCTCCATTGAGAAAGGCTAAATTGACATCCATTTGGTAGACTTTAAACCTTTTATGACAAGCATAGGCAAGAAACATTCTGATAGCTTCGAATCTTGCTACGGGCGCAAATGTTTCATCAAAATCCAGTCCTTCTATCTGAGCATAGC
>JZKD02S1673207.1:571883-597257 GCA_000966675.3 Picea glauca | reverse complement strand
AGCATACACAGTGCGCAGCTATCTTTGAAACAAAAGACTTCCCTGGGTTGATAATTTATGTTTCACTTGGTTGTTTGAAATTAATTAAGCAATTATAGTGACCAACAATCATATTGAATCTTGTCTTTATAAAAGGGTGGCAGTCCACTTAAAAACCTTTGTATCTTCACTTTTTCATCTTTGATAAATCCTACATACTTTAGCAATCCCAAGAACCTCTTCTCATATTCTTTCATGGTCATGCTTCTGAACCTTAGCTCAAATAAATCTTGCATATTCTTGTCATAGAAGTGTTGTGAAAGGTACTCGTTCTGAAAATATTTCTTGAACTGCTTCCAAGTGATCCTACTCTCATTAATGTGCTCAAATTGATTTAGTTGATCCCACCACATAACAACTTTCCCATGCAAATGGTATGAGGGAATTCTTGCTTCTAGGTTTGAGGAGTAGTTATGCAATTGAAAATACCTCCTAATTCCAATCATCCATGCTTCAACATTATCTTCCCTTTCTCTTTAACCTCAAAGGATGGTGGCTTAATTTTCCTCAACTCTCCTTGCAAACTATCCAATTCATGCCTTATTCTTTGGTGCCCAATAAGAGACAATTTTAGACTTCTTATGGAGTCTTCAAATGAAAAAAAATTCTTTGCTTAGTAAGGCAATGAGTGATTTCTATGAGTTATGTTGCCACTTCTTGAATGAGAAACTCTTCTATAGTTACTTCTTGTTTCATGATATATTTCTTCTTCCTCCCGCCTTAAGTACGATCTATTCCTTGCTTACCTATGCAACTGATTTAGGATTTTATTTACTTGAGGATTTATCTAATTTTGTTCTCTCATAAAATTCTCATTGTCTTCTTTGTAACTCTGCACTTCTATTTTCAGGATTCTTAGAGTCTCTATGAAGGTTTCTTGTTCCCTTCTTCTCTTGTTCCCATTTGATTTTGTCTTTGCATTACCAACACTAATATTTTGACCTTTGGTTTATTTATCATGAATGAAGGCTCCCTCTACTTACTCCATTTCTTGAATATTCATTATTATATTAACTTGATATGTTTATACTCCCTAATTCTACAAAATCTACAAGCAACCATTTTGTTAGAATTATGAAAATTTTACCAAACAATGCTATAGTTCCTTTTTCTACAAAATTCATGAAGAAATATATCATCATTCTCCAAATTATAACAAATAAATTTTATTCTCCTATGAATCATATTTCTAATGACTATTCCCATGTCCCAATCTGATCTCTGGGATGAAATTTATGGCTTCCTGAAAAAATTTACTTTCACCCTTTTTGTGAAAACAGGATTTTGTAGCGGCAATGGAATGGTTCTATGCCAATCTTCTAAAATTATTCCACGGGATCTTTGAACTGGTACATAATTTGAAATCTCCACAGGTGCTTCCTTCAATACACTTTCCTCATGACCGCGAGCTCAAAAATACATGCTTATTCACTCTAAGCTATGTTCCTTTAATGCTTTTCTCTTTGTTCTCCTACATAGGACCTCATTCGATAATGTTTGCGGGATTGTTTACTTTTGTTCCTTCATGCCTCTAATCAAACCCTTTACCTTTTCATGTGAATGGAGCTGGAAACAGGTCCTCCAGACTTTGGTCTCTAGGATATCATCCCTTTGTCTTAGTGCATAGGAATGAATGAATGTAATATTTAGAAGAATAATAAATAAGATGAAGCAGTTGGTGGACGTAGCCCCACACTGGGGTGAACCATGTATATCTTGTGTCTTGGTGTGCTTTTTGCGATGTTGTGTTTTTCATTTATCTTCTTAGTTATTTTTTTCTTATGTATGATGGATAGATCTGATATTTCTTAATGCTTTACTTGTTCTTATTAATGAATTCTAGATCTAACTCATTGCTATGTGAAAAGTGGTTGAGGTACTTAATCTTTACTGTTACTGTTCCAATCTATCTTAGGGTTTTATTCTTAGATGTTAATGAAGCTAATGAACTAATGTATATCACCTTATAAGTGTTTCTAGAGTACTCTGTGAAGTGTTATTATCATAGATCTGTGTCTCAACTTGGTTACAAATGCCTGTGCCCTATAACCCCGCTTGCTTCTACCTCGGGTGAGACTTCGCTTGCTTCGCAGGTGTTGCCGAAAGGGATGGTAGTTAGGGTTTTTTTGGTTCATTGTTGAAGCGTTGAACCCTGAGTCTACCCTTGTGCCAATAAATGGTTCTATTGTCGGGACCTGAAACTGTGATTACTGGGAATTGAAGTAAAGAAAAGAGAAGCTCTGTGCTTAGATTTTTTGTTTTAATGCTCAGTATTCTACTTGACTTTCGAATCTTGGTGTTAAGAGAGAAATATGATCTGAAGAAAAGAGGAAAGATATTAAAAGAGGTAAAACTTTGTGCTTTGATAAGAGTAAGATAAGTGAAAAATTTTGTCTCGAAAGCATGAATTTAAGTATGTTTAATAGATTTTGTCCTAGTCTGAAATCTAGGGCGGATTTGGAAGAAAGAGTTGATCTAAGTAAAGATAATAGAAATGAAGAAATATATGTTATTTTTATGCACATAAATAATTTTTGGACTAATAAGTGGATGCAGGAACCTAGAAATATTTTTTGCAGATTGCATGTCCAGCACTGTGATCCTAGTGCATAGTACAAAAGAGTTTGGGGAACATACAAGAGAAAGAGAGTATTGACACTATGTTATAACTACAGAAGACCAAGACATCTTGCTAAGGAATGCCTTGGAACAGGTCCTATTTGTCTTTGTTGTAAAATTGTTGGTCACGAGGTTGAGGATTGTCCAAAGATGATTTCTAAAGTTGAACGAATGAACACGAGACAAGAAAACTATGAAGAAAGTCAAGAGAATAAGAGCATGTTAGGAAATCAGAAAGAGAAAGAATCAGAGAAAGCTTAGATTATGTTATCACAATTGAAAGAAACAATAAATGATCACAAAGATGTCATTTTACCATAGATCCTGAAAGTACATCAGCGCATAAGTGCAAGAATATAAGACTTCGACATAGACTGTATCTTGGATGAAGAAACACAAGTAAATATTATGATAGAAGAAACTTGGGAGTTTTTGGGAAAGCCTACTGTGATACCTTCATTAGGAAGGATAGGCTTGTTTAAAGGAAAGATGATAACCCTATGTGGAAGAGTTACTAATGTACATATTATTATTCATGGAACATCGACTAAAGAAAAAGTTGAAATCATTAAGTTTGTTGAGAACAACGCCCCTTTCCTACTTTTGTTAGGTAAGACTTGGATTGCGAAAGGTCAGATCAGAAGGAAAGAAGAGGAGGAAGCTACATAAAAGAAAAAGAAAGAACTAAGGGAATTCATATCAAGAAAAATAGATCGACTAATAGAAGAACGAGAAGATAAGTCGAAGCAACAGAAAGAAAGAGAATTAGATGTCGAGGTTGAAAGAACGCAAGAAGGATTGAAGGACCTATCCATGCAAGAAAGAAGTATATCCACCCAGGAAGTATTAAGAGAAGGGATATTAACTTTAGAACCTGTGAGAGCACATCAATAGTGTGAATTCACTACGCTAGGAGAAGATAAGAATAAAAATGGAAAGAGTATTCCATAAATAGTTAGAGAGACTAAGATCATAGGAAAGAAGGCAAGGAAGCTCAATAAGAAGAAATCCAAGTTATAAAAGCTGCAGGAAGCTACATAAAATAGATGGAAGAATTCACAGAAGTCAGGTCCACAAGACGTGAACCTTGCCAGAATAGCAAAACCGCGCATAATGGGACTTCACCTTGGCGAAGCTATATGACCGTTGGAGGCACCCTGCTAATTAGAATGATGCTCTGGGATGGCTAGAAAGTAAATTTATGATATTTTGGACATTGAGACTACGCCATAACGAACAAATTTGCATTGATGGAAGAATTCCTACCCGTTGGAGGAATTTGTTATGACGCTCGCCTATTTAACCCGTTGGTCATTGTGCCAAAACTGCTTTTTTCCACCCATGATTAACTGATCTATAAGAGAATTTATTGTGTGTCGAACTGTATTATCAGAAGCTAGATTGCCATCTATTTCTCTACCCTACATGTCCATTCACCTACTCTAACCTACCTGTTTAAAAGTGAGAATGTAGGGTAAACCCAATGAGTTAGAGAAGTCCTTCGAGGAGGTTCTTAACAAGTTTATGGCTGATAACGATATGTCTGAAGGTGTCCAGGCATTGTCGACTAGGGGACTTCGGGAGTCTCCTTCGACTGGACGATGTTCTGGTCGTGCCAACCCCGCGACCGAGCAACGAAGTAAGCATCACAGCGATCTGGCTAATGTGAAGCAGATCCTGTCAATCTTACCAGACTATATCCCACCATTGGTTGGCATGGTTAACTATAACAACATTCCATGAGACTATGAGTACACTCTGATCACCTCGTACATTTTGAAGGGAATACGCGTAGTTGGGAGTCAGTTAGGAAAGATCCCACTACTAAAGAACAATGACTTCAATATCAGAGATAGGAAGAACTACACTATGCTATCACCCCACAGATACCTGACAAAGAAAACTGTGAAGAAGTTGTGCATTGTCTCCCAGCCTTGGATTAAGGCACTGGCACAGTCCACCGTGCTGAACGTAATGAAGATTCCCCATTTTGGTTGTCGCCAAGAGGTTAACGCTTGCATTAAACTCCTCTTTTTGTGCTACCATGGTGGATACCTGTGGCTTGACCTATGGATTACTATGGATCTGACGTTGATCCACTTGATTACAGGATTAAGCATGAAGGGACCCAACCCCTAGCAATTTTACCCAGGGAAGGATTCAGACTGCTCCTTGGAACAATGCATCAAGGAGGCTTATGGAGAAGTTTAAAAAGGAAATAGAGGCTACAAGGTAGCCTTTATATAGGATGTCCTAGTGCGCCTCACTTTCCAACTCATAGTTGGAAAGATCGTAAGAAAGAACTGCCCCACACAGGTCACTGGGTTCATGGTGGACCTCCCAGGAAAATGTGTGGAGGGCATGCAGATGTATTGGGTGAGTTACCTCGTCAATGAACTAGAAAAATACTGTCACAAAGCTCAGGATCAGGGATATGAGTTCCACTTTAGCTGGTTGTTCATGTTGATCACATTTGTCTCTTGGAAAATGCTTGAAGGAACCACCTTCCCGGAGATCGAACCATCAGAGTCATTGGCTGCTAGGTTTTCTACCTTGTGGTACACAAACGACATGTTTAAGAAATGGTAGTATAATGTTGTGTTCCATGCCTATTATCAACAACTAAAGGTTTGCATTGAATCATTTTTGTGCATGACACCATGCACCTTGCACCAGTACCAACCTTTTGTGAAGTTCTTCCCAGATCGACATTTTATCTATATCACTACGTGTATATATGAGAGAAAGGAAGATTTATAGTCGTATTACTAGCTGACATATGAAGACATGGATCAAATCATGAAGGAGTGACTGAAGCAGTTCCTCGTACATGTTTTGGATGAAGAACTCTCCAAAACTGACATCATAGGAAGCCCCTTAGTTACCCAGGTTGAGCATGCCGACAGTCTAATGCGAAAAAGAAGAAGAAAAGGGAGGAAGTCCAGAATATAGATATTGATGAGGAGGAAAATTCCTTTGAAGGAAATGGATCCGACTTGCTAAGAGGAGGAGACAACGCAAATGGACAAGGAGGAGGGGAGGAAGGAGAAAATAAAGGAGACGACGAATCTACAATGTTGAAATATCCCCTTATTGTAACACCGCAAAAGAGAAAGGTTTCTCCAAAGAAACCTTCAACAAAAAATAAGATGCATGCTAGTAAGCCCCAGTTGGAGGCCACACTCATAGAGGATGACATCAATCTAGTATAAGGAGCCATGGAGGATGATTCAGAGGATATCTTGCAGAGATATGGTGTGAATCAGGAGGAGTTGTATGAAAGGTTCGAGAAGGAATTAAAGGAAATACAACAAGATATTAATTCAGTTCGTGCAATACCCACTGCACCTTCATCATCACAGATTGCAGAATTGGGGGATGAACCAACCCAATTAAGAAGACTTGAATATGAAACAGAGGCTCGACTTCATAAATTCCAAGAAGAGGAGAAGGCTATAGAAGCCTTGAAAAAAGAGAAATAGGAAGTCTTAGAACAATTACACGTAGCCTGGTACTGTGTAACCACCTATGACAATGAAAGACGAGTTTCAAGTGATGGTCCAGGAGGAAAAATTCTAGCTACAAAAAGAAAAGGAGAAGTTGCCCACAGAACCAACTGCAGTCAAAGAGGTAGTGAATAAAGCATGTCACTCTGTGCCAAGATTTGCACAAGAGGAACAAGATTCTATCGAGGCTCAAGTGTTGAAGCTCACCGAGACCATGCAACAACTTCAAGAAAGGATAATAGATTTGGAGGTCCAAAAAATACCAATCACCCCACAAGAAGTGCGCAACCAAAGAGAGGAAGCTATTTATAACACAATAGTAAGGATCAGGGCCCTCGCCTCATAATAGAAATTGCTAAGAAATAGAAGTTCACAAACTTATGAATGCCTCGCAGAAGATCCAGAGCTGAAGAAAATGGAAGCACAATTACAATAGGCGCAACAATAGGCATTCACCATGTAGGCACGAATGAAGCTTCTCACCACAGTCGAATGAATGAAAAGATCACATAAGTAGCATGTAGTCCACCAACATATTACTGCTATCCAGGGCAGATTAATGGAAGTCACACAAAAACTACAACCTGTGTGGGATGAAGCTTCCAAGGTGTTTGAATAAATTGAAGGACAAGGATCACAACTGGACCAAGTGGTTGCAACGGTGGAACAATGCCTGGAATGGCCTATTACAACGCAGACGATCCAGAGGATCACTGAGCAGGAGGCTTAGGCCAAGCAACAAGTCAAGGCAGCTCGAGTGTACCTCGATACCTTCAAAGAAACATTTCCTAGACTTGAGTGACTTGGGACGAGTCATAGGTGAGTGTTGGGGGCATGTTGGCCCTTGACCAAGTTTTGAGGAAAACCTGGTCAGGTTTGGACCACCTTTTGGACTTCGACATGAGAATTGAATATGGAGCGCCATGGCGGAGCTGAGATCGCAGATATCACTTGTTTTGTAGGCTATGTGGACCCAACAAGGGTTTCTTTAGGGTTTTGTAATGGGTTATGGGATGTCGTTCCATGGGTTTACCCATGTTTAGGCCTTTTTGTAAGGAATTGTAAAAGTATAAATAGATAAGAATGTATGGTAGAAGTACAAAATATAGAAGCTAAGTTATGTAAGAGAGAAGTAGCTAAGTGCAAGTAGTTTGGGTTGCTTAGTGCAACAAAATGTGTATGTAAGGCTATGTGCTTGATAGAGAAGTTGGATTTGTGCCTAGACCCAGTTTTGGAAGGAGGATTTGGCACTCAGTGTGTGGATCTCCTGTCCTCTGTGAAGCTTGGCTCTGTGGCTTAGTGCACATAAGCGAATGAATGTAAGATTAAGATGAATAATAAATAAGATGAAGCAATTGGTGGACGTATCCCCACAGTGGGGTGAACCACATATATCTTGTGTCTTGGTGTGCTTTGTGCTATGTTGAGTTTGTCATTTATCTGCATAGTGATTTTGTTCTTATGTATGATGGATAGATCTGATATTTATTAGTGCTTTACTAGTGCTTATGAATGAATGCTATATCTAACTCATTGTTATGTGCTAAGTGGTTGAGGTACTTAATATTTACTATTACTACGTCGATCTATCTTATGGTTTTGTTCTGCAATGTTAATGAAGCTAATGAACTAATGTATATCACCTTCTAAGTATTTCTAGAGTACTCTGCGAAGTGTTATTATCACATATCTATGTCCCATCTTGGTTATAGACACCTACATCCTGTAACCCCCCCTGCTTCTACCTTGGGTGAGACTTCACCTACTTCACAGGTGTTGCTGAAAGGTTCAATAGTTAGGGTTTTGTTGGTGAGTTGTTGAAGATTTTAACCTTGGGTTTTCCCCTATGCCAACAAATGGTTCCATTGTCGAGACATGAAACTGTGATTGTTGGGAATTGAAGTAAAGAAAAGAGAAGCTCTGTGCGTAGATCTACTTCTATAGTGCGCAATATTCTACTTGACGGAGAAGAATGCATATATACAGTGAAAAATATCTTCTATTGAATAAATGAAATAGGATGAAACTGTAAAACTATAGAGCTAAATCAAATTGCTTGAATGGTGGTAGCTATCTCTAAGAAGATATGTGGCTACTATGTGCATCTGTCTAAGAAGAATGGTTCCAATGAGGCTCCAGAGGCCTTTTTATCATTACTCATGAATGCTAAAACCCTATACATCTAAAAACCTAACCCTAGGAGATGAAACACCAAAAGTTATGTGGGCCCCGATAGGTAAGCTGGTACCTAAATTTATCGGGGTCATAACATTTTCATATGACCTCTGTTTTAGGTGTGTGATAGCTCATAGGAAAGGTATTTTAGAGAAATACACATTACACTATCAAAATCTAACTCCATCTAAATTTTGATTGTGGCAAGCCAAAAAAACATTGTTTAGGGCCCCAAAATGGCCCTAGAAATACAGAAATATGTGTTGACATAAAAACATCCAAAATAAGCCAATTGGATTAGGTGGGATATGTTACACATCAAAACTACTCGCTTCGTTAGTGTCACAAGTGTCGTCATTACAAGTGTCGCAAGTGTCAAGAAAATCATACTACCATGATGCCTATGTCATACTTATAACAACATCAAAATGACACTTGAAGCACCTCAAATACTTGATTTGGAAGAAGAGGAATGGTTAACTGGAGTTATGTACCTCTTGCCATCTGAAAGAACCATTGAATTTGGGTTTTTAGAGGAGAGTGCTCCCCTATACCTCTCTCAGGAGTGTTGGTGCCCCCCTATGCACTATATGGGAGTGTTATAACACTCCCTCTACCCTTTTCGAGGAGCGCTACTGCTGGTGGGAGTGATGGCGCCCCCTAAACCTTACTGGGGAGTGCTATAACGCTCTGATAGCCTTTTTAAGGGAGTGCTACCTATTCTGGGCAGCAGTTGGTTTGTTGAGAAGAATGGGGGAAAGATATTTTCAATCTTGGAAGGCAGTTGGATTCGAATCCCTAGTCCAGCCATGATCTTAGGGAAGATCCCTAACTCAAGGAGGAAAATCCTCAACTCATCCCAATGATATATCAAGTGGTTGAGCCTCTCCAAGGCTATATAAGCAAGCTTTCTCATGGTGAAAAGGGGATCTAGATGGAGAATCATACCAAAATTATGATCTCATAAGTGATATTTGGAGAAGGGATGAGAAGCATGAAACCTATGATCTCATAGGAAACACATAATGAAGTGGAGGCTAATCAGCGAAGCTATCATCATTCCGATCATGGATATTTTGAGCAAGGGTTAGGCAAGGAGAACTTGACGAAATTGCTACATTCCATCTATGGTTGTAAGTAATGTTTTTTCCTCATTAATGTAATATGCTTGGCTTGTTTCTTTCTAATTTGTGTTTGACATTACATGAATATGTCTCTAAGTAGATAGGTCTGCTTCAAAATAATCTCGATAGAATAGGAAGTGGTTGTACTTTGTTTGTCTATAGGGCTTATCGAGGAGCTCAAGATTAGAGTTCAACTCAGAGCGTGCAGGGACAAACACCGGTAAAAGGTACGTCTTTCCTCCTTCCTCTTCATGCATTGGTTTGTGTAGGCCTAAAAGGAAGTCAATGACCATGATAAGCACTTTCTGTATTAGAGTTAATATTCTAGCTCTTTGAGGAGATCTACCTGTCTGCAGGAAGATTTTCCTTCAACAGGATACCACTAGTATTCACCTGGAATATGTGTAGGGCTTTAGAGAACCCCATAAGTGTAGAACCCACAATAACAAATAAGTATAGAAGAACGTTTTGAACTAAAAACTATTAAGAGGAGCCATTTGGAATAGGTGGGTGGCCACCAATATCCACTCGGATCATTCCTCCCCCCTTAGGAAGCAATAGTCTCCATTGAATTGTGTTTTCCCATCAGGTGAAGAAATCTCTGTTGAATTTGGCTCTGGGTGAGCCACTTTCCTTGGTGTAGGAGCTTCCCTGCCTTGAAAACCCAATAAAATTCGATCCTTTTTTGGCGAGTTCCCTTGACCTATGTGTCCACTATCTGATCAATGGATTCTTGTTCCATACAATTAGGGTTGAGCTCTATTGGTGTCATCTATTTTGCGATCTCTGAGGTGTCCAATAATGGTGGAAAATATGGCTGACGGAGGTCCACATTGAACACTAGGTGCAAGATAAGGAAGGGTGGAGTGTTGAGCTCAAAATCATTGCTACCCACAACCTTTGTGATAATGTAAGTCCCATAGAAAAGTGGGAGGAGATTCCGATGGGGCCCTGTAAGGTGCTCTTTCTACAAATGTAACCAGACCTTGTCTCCCACCTAAACCTGGCGCGATAACCTGTGTTGATCATGGCACTGTCTGTACTTAGGACTGGATTTCTACAAAATATCATGGACATGTTGGTGTATGTGATGAATGTACTCAATGAATCTAGTGGCTTTGTGAGTCTCAGACTGTACATGGGAATATTATGTCTATGTGGTTGCAAGAGTTAGTGCAACATCAATCGGACCCAATGGTTGGAATCCCAGTGTTGGGCCCTTCATTTTTGGAAAGAAACTGTGCAAGTTTTGACTAAGCATGAGTTGCAAAAACTTCATCAGAGGCTGGGAGAAAGAGCAACGAAAAACAATTGCGGAAGTCAGCGCACTGCCAGCTAAGCAACAAACGGTTGCAATAGAAAAAGAAATCGGGCAAACTGAGAAGGAAGACACAACCCAACTATATATAGGGATGAATATAATTGTAAAAGGGTTGGTGTTGTTATTGTTGTTTTCTCAGTTCGTCGGTTGGATTAGAGTTGGGTTGATTCAAGTCTATCAGAGTTTCCCAAGGTTTTGGGATTATTTGTTGAAACTTGTTGTAAGTCAAGAAGAGACAAGCCAGAGTCTATACCAAACTTTTCTATGTAACTCTGAGTCTGTAATGAAGGAAAGATCCTGAAGCTAATATGAAGGAGAACCACATTTTTAAAATATGATGTGTCTTTGTATGTTTACTTATGCATTACATTGTTCCTTTATGGATTATGAGTTATGTTTGATGGTTCTATGGTTAATCATTGTTCATAACGTAAGTAGGTTCAATTCTTGCGGTTAGACATTTAAGATTTGATGTTGTCTCTTGCACAAGAACAGGAATGAGTTATGAATGATCTATGGATCCTCTTTAATATTTTCCCTACCCTTCCCTATCTATCTGTCTTAGCAGCGCTTCAGGTGAGACTTCTTCTCTTCGGAGGAGATGAAAATGACAACACTCTAGACTACATAGTACCTTTTGTTGGTAACCTAAGAAGGACCCAGGTCTGATCAAATTCGCGCCAAAAAAATGGTTCCATTGCTGGGACCCGTATTAAAATGGAACCTGTAGGAAGAATGCTACCGCCGATCCATAGATCTGAAATTGATCAATGGTGAGAAATAAACTGTGATGCCTTCATATGGAAATAAGTAGAACTAAGAATAAAATCAGTGGGAACTACTAGGGAAGAAATCTTTTACTCAAAAAGATCAAGCGACCAGTATGAGATTTTCTAGGTTAAATTCCAGAAAAAAAAATTCACTAGATAAAGATGCTCCAAGAAGCTCCAGAGTTCCAGGGTCAGACCAAGAAGATCTATGTGTGGTATACCAAAAATTTAGCAGCACTCCAGAGGCTGGATTGCCTAGTCAGACGAGCTGTGGATTTCTGGGTTAACACCACGCTGGAAGGATACATAATTGAATTTGCAGCTGAGAACCACCAGTCTTTCTCCCGGGCAGAGGAAATTTTCAAGAAAGGCACAAGGGGAAGACTGTTAAGAGAGATTCCCCTGTGGATTAAGGTTTTCTTGGTGGAGGAAGGGATGTTTATTATGTCCCCGAATGAGATGGCAACGTAAACACCCTCGCTTGGGGTAGGGAGAGATGGGGTGAGAGTCATAGTGTGAGAAAGGGGAAGGGTTCTTTGACAAATGGGGGGGGGGAAAAAGAAATGGATTTGAGATATGAGCAAGCCTTGAAGAGAGCCAACATAGTTGATAAATGGTGGCATGACAAGATTAAGAAATCCACAAGACAGTCTGAAAAGTTGAGGAAAGAAGGAGGATCGGGAGAAATCGAGGAAATACAGATGGAAGAACTGCATAGGATGAGAATACAGGAATGAATGGACAGTAAAAGATTAAATGAGAGAGAATAAAAGAGAGAAAGAATTCCCTAGGAGGTGGGATGAGAAGGAGAAAGCATGGATTTAAGAGAGGAAGAATTCGAAATAAATCTTGGAGGAGAAAGAGAAGATTCAACCCTGATAATAGGAGAGATCAGGGATCCGGTCGAAGAGATCATCCCAGTGGAAGCTAACGAGACCCCCCGGATAAAAAAAAACCACCCCAAAGCCAGTGGTGCAGCCCCAAATCACCCATACCCCAAGTGCCTTCTATACAAGCAGTAAGTTCGACATTACCTTCTCATGCAAGTTCTATTCCAGTACAATTAGCTAACCAGTCACAACCAGGAAGTGAAAATATATGGAAGATATTGGGATCCCATGGTAGATCACAAGAAGAACTGTTAGGGTTCATATTGATATGAACAATAGGATCAACAATGGCCAACCATGTTAGAGGTTTGACTTCCCGATACCCATAATTTTGGGGTAAGGGAGACGAAGACGTTGAACAACAATGGTTCTTGTGTGAAGCAATATAGATATCCAAAGGGACTCCGGATGCAAATAAGTTGGTCAAGTTCTAGACTACCTTGAGAGCTCTTGCTCTCAAATGGTACATGAAGATCATTGAACCAGGAGTGCTAGGGATGCAAGGTCAAGCGTTCACACTTGACCAGGTATGGACGAGGTTCATATCAGAGTTCAAATTGCCTCAGTCAGAACAATGGGCTATGTCTGAGTTGCATGAGATCCAGCAGAGGGAAGGCGAATCAACCTGGGAGTACATCCATAAGTTCAAAGATTCCATAGGGAGGTTGGTGCATCCAATCCATGAACAACATCAAAGGGAGTGGTACATTCAGGGACTTCTACCCCTGACTCAGATTCCACTAACGCAACAACGAATAGCCACATTAACAGATGCCTTGGAAAAATCTATGAAGATTGAATCCATGGAAGGATACCTTGGGAGTTTGAGATTAAATCGATCCCCAGTAGATGCAAATCTATCACAACTAAAATGGAATATATTGGCACTTATAGAAAATATTTAGGAGCTAACAGTACCTAGACCAGGATGACCACAACTTTGGTGCACAGGATGTTATACGGAAGGTCATTTGGAGACCGAATTTCTGTGAATGAGGGGAATGGAACCTCCTTAGAACCTTATGGTAACCCCAGCAGGACCTACCGGAAGAGTTTCGTAAGTATCGATGAACCCACCATTCCATCATCCCACCCCATATCACACTTTCCCAGGAGGCCAAGAAACACCAACAATGGAATATTGTGAGATCTGCCGAATCCACAGGCACGGACCAAGACAGTGCCCCATCATGCAAAGGTATTCGATAGTACCAAACACAATACACTACTAGTTATGCTCATCCACCATGCATACTACCAATCAATGTATATTGTTGGACACTCTTGTGGATAGGCTAGACAGAACAACATTCAGGGTGAATGAAAACCCACAGGGACCAAGAAGAGGTCAAGGAGGTGGAGTTGGAGGAGACATTAGAGGAGGGAGAACTAGGGGAAGAGGACCAAGAAGATGCTACAACTGTGATGAAAAAGGTCACTTGGCCAGATATTGTCCTCATCCAAGGCGACCATGGTGTTCTCACTGCAAAACCAACAGACACGCAACTGAAGACTTCCCAGAGCTAATTTCAAAGTGGGAAGATATAGTATGACAAAGAGGAACTAACCTCATCAGTTCAAAGATCAAGAGGATTTATAAGGGACAATTTACTAACCTTAATATTGTTATTCAAGGAGGAGTGAAGACAGGAGCTGATGTTGATACTCTACCTCGGATTTAGAAAGTAGCACCTAAAGAAGACAGGTACGAACCCCTAAAGAAAAACATGTTATTTAAATATGCCATAGAAGTATTCTAGAATATTCCTAATCATTATATGCAAGAGAACCCCCCCCAGCCAGTTGTATACCCTAAGGTGGCACAAGTGCCTGCTTCACCCCCTGCACCCCGAAACTCTGTAGGCATACCAAGACAACCTGGGAAAACTCAAAACATAGTTGACCTCTGGTTTCAATTATTCTCTGACATTTTGGGGAATGATCAACTGACAGAGAAGTTGCGCAATGCATTGTACCTAGTCTCATGGAATGAAGAAACCCCTGAAGCAAGGATTCAGACTAACCTTCCTGAGAAAAGTACTCAGAGAGTCCAACGACGAAAAGTAAGAACCAGAAAATGATTCTAACTGGTAGCCCGGTTATATGACATTCTACCCAAGAAGACCTCGGAAGCATTAGGAAAACCAAGGCTGACATATTCCCCAATTTGGTTAAGAATGGAAAACCAATATTGTATCTTCCCTATGGAAAATCGATGTAGCAGGAGTAAAAATAGTGGCTAACTTTGAAGTCATTGAGATCATGGGAGACAAGGACCCCTACCCTACGCTACTTGGCATCGATTGGGCCTATGACAATTATGCAGTAATTGACTTAAAGAAAGATACCATGACTTTTGAAGTTGAGGGAATCAAGGTAGTTCAACCTTTGGATCCATATGTAGGACCCAAGTACATAGAACCAATAGACAATAATATGGAAGGAGAAGACCTAGACTAGTTGTACACTGTAACAACTAGGGCAAGAAATGATTATATAAACCCCACTGTAGATGGACCAGTAAGCTGGAGAAGTATACATTCAACAAACGAATATTCATAAATGACTTTTGATAGTTGGAAACAAGGTTTGCATGAAATATTCTCAAGAATATGTGAAACTATCAGAATGACCAGATGGGTTGGGACCGAAGTCAAAGAGCACCAAGTATATGAAGGCACCTCAGATCTAGACTTTTTTTTTCATAATATGGAAGAAACTTTGGGAGAAGATCAACGAATATCGATACTAGATATAGCTTTCCAGAACACCCCCACCAGATGGTGAGATACTCATAAATCCAACTCACAACTTGGGATGAGGTGAAGCAAGCTCTCAAGTATAGGTTATGGAATAGGGAGCATTTAGAATCAGAAATGCAGATGGATCTCCACATTGCGCAACTTTTCAGCAGAGAATTGGACCCTACGATACACATTCATCAGTGCGTGGCACAGTGGTAGGATGCAGAGATACCCTCTCACTTATTTGTTCAGTTATTCCCCCATTCTCTAGGCCCAATCCCAAAATCTTGGTTTATACATGACGAAACCAGATGATAGACCTGTGATTGGTAGATACTGGCAGCTCAATTTTGCAAAGACTTCTCATTCACAAGTAAGTACCCCGAGCTTGAACTAGTCCTACAAAAGATTAAAGAAATTATTTTTACAACCAATAGTGATAACAAATCAGACTTTGTAGTGTGTCCTAAGCACACTCAAGAAATTCAAAGTAAACTCCACTTACCCTTGATTGAAAATCCTATAGAATTCTATCATATTAACAAAGCTTCAGAAAGCCTAGATGAATTATAAGAACTAAGAAACCTAGCCATCAAAGAGACCGAGGGGAACATATAAATCCAAAACACCATACCTATCCAGATCGATAGTTCCTACAATCACCCTTTGAAATTGCAGAAACTTAACATAGGGACCAAAGATCAACCCAAAATAGCTTTGGTGGGAGATTACTAGGATGAGAAAACCTGTCAGGAAATACAGATTTTACTGCGAGAATAGGAAGATTTGTTCCCAAATACTTTTTCATAATTGAAGGGAATCAAAGAAGTTATGGGAGAAATGAAGATTGAGTTAAAACCAGGATCCAAGCCTTTCATACATAGACCATACCATCTTGACCCAAGAATAAAAGAGAAATTCAAGAAGGAGATTGATAAGATGTTAGAAGCAGGTCTCATTTCTCTAGTAGAAGAAGCGAAATGGGTCATCCTGATAGTCATTCAAAGCAAGAAAGACACTAAGGATATTAGAGTCTATGTGGACTACAGAAGCCTCAACTCTTCTTGTGTGCGTGACCCTTTCTCAACACCCTTTCCCGATGAGGTCCAAGAACAAGTTGCAGGGAAGGAAGCATACTCATTTACAGATGGATTTTTAAGATACCATCAAGTTAGGATTGTTGAAGAGGACAAGAGAAAAAACACTTTCATTACCGAATGGGGATATTTTGCATACAATGTGATTTCGTTTGGGTTAAAGAACACCCCTACAGTTTTCTCTAGGATTGTGATAGCATCCTTTAGAGAGTTCATTCACAAGTTCATAGAAGTCTATATGGATGATTAGACAATTTATATCCTGCTTAAGGACCATGTAGCACTCCTAAGGCTAATGTTTGACAGATGTCGAGAATTATAGATCTCAATAAACCTTAGGAAATGTATCTTCTATGTGCCACATGGAAATCTGTTCGACAACATAGTCTACCGAGAAGGAGTATTGGTAGACCCAGCTAAAGTTGCGGCAATTGCACATATGATGCCACCTACGAGTATTAGACAATTGTGCTCCACACTAGGACATACACGTTACTATCGCAGGTTCATTCAGAGATATGCTAACATTACTACACCTTTGGAAAACATCCTAAAAAAGGTTGAACCATTCCAATGGACTCCTGAATGTGATAAATCATTTGCGACACTTAAGGAGAATCTCATTACAACACCGATCCTGATATTTTCAAACTGGGATAAGGAATTTCATGTTCATGTAGATGCTTTAGGAATTTCCTTAGGATCTATCTTAACGCAACCTGTAGATGGAGCTATGGATCACCCTATCTACTTTTCGATTCAAAAGCTATCGCAAGCAGAGCACATCTACACAACGACAGAATGGGAAGGCTTATCCATTATCTATGCTTTACAACAATTTAGACATTATTTTTTATGGTCTCATTTCAAATTCTTTACTGATCATTCAACATTAAAATACATAGTTAACAAACCTGTGTTGGAAGGGAGAATTTTCATATGGCTGTTGTTATTTCAAGAATTTTCCTTTGAATTCATCATCAAGATAGGATGATGCAACATTAGACTTGACCATATATCCATACTATAGTTAGGAGAAAGTGGTGGAGCAGTGGATGACCAGCTCCTAGATGCAGATTTGTTCAGGATTGAGGCCATACTGGAATATCTGGAGGACATCAATATTTCTCAGTACAGGGGCCTGTCCCAAAACATATTCCACAACCCAGAAATGCCATATGGTTGTCAAAGCAGTTGATTATCATCTAATCGCTGGGAAATTGTATAAACTAGGACTAGACAACATCATCAGACGATGTGTCCTAGATCATGAAAGGTGGGATATACTTTGTGAATTCCATAGTGGAATTGCAGGAGGACATGTAGGAGGAAAGGAAACAACACAGAAAGTTCTGTAGGTAGGATTGTGGTGGGAAACACTTTTCAAAGATGAAAAACCATATGCCAGGTCGTGTGATGTTTGTTAAAGAGTGGGCAAGCCGTCATGCTGAGATGAAATTCCATTATAACCCGTTAGAGCGCGACATGCATTTGAGAAATGGGCAGTTGACTTCATTGGGCCAATCAACCCCACAACTAAATATTTGAAATCAAGATACATCATTACCACAACCGACAACCTTACTCATTGGGCAGAAGAAGCAGTGGTACAATATTGTTTGATGGATACTGCTGCTAGGTTCATTTTTGAAAATATCATTACTCGCTTTGGATGTCCTAGAAGACTAACCAATGATCAGGGAACTCATTTCATTAGCAACACTATAGAAACACTTACAACATAATTTATGATTCAACATCACAAGAGCAGTCCATACCACCCACAGGCCAATGGAACAGTTGAAGCCTTCAACAAAATCCTAGAAAAGGGACTAACAAAGGTCTGTTGTGCAAACCGAGAGGACTGGGATGATCGAGTTCTAGTGGTACTATGGGACTACAAAAAAACCACAAAGAAACTCCACAGATACACATTGTTCCATCTTGTTTACAGAAAAAAGGAAGTGGTGCCTGCAAAGTTCATCACTCCAAGTTTGTATATTGCACAAGCCACATGTATGACAGATGAAGAATTTGTGGCGCAGAGACTTGCGGAGCTACAAAAACTCAAAGAAACCATATTTCTAGAAGACTTCCATTAGTTGGTTGAAAAGGCAAGACAAAAATATTGACATGACCAACACATTAAGACCAAGGTATTTACACAAGGGGATAAGGTGTTACTCTATGACAGTCGATACCAGAAGCATCCTGGTAAACTGTGTATGCACTAGTTGGGACCCTTCCTATTTGAGGAGATCCAACCATAAAGAGTAGTCCGACTCGTGCAACTGGATGGTGTGATACAACTGGGATGGGTGAATGGAGCTCGCTTGAAGCCCTACCTATATAAAAACTGAGAATAAGGACAATTGCTCCAGTCCAACAGAGCTTTTACAATAACTAGATTTGAGTTTCATTTTCTTTCTAAAATTTTGTAAATTCAGTTAATAATGTCCATGTGCGTAGTGTTGTGCCATAATACATAGTTCATTTGTTTTGTTTAAGTGTTAATTGATACAGAGTTGGCGAATCAGTAGTACAGAACCTGAAGCATGAGAAATTCCATTAATGATAGTCATTAAAGATGACAGGGACAACCTTTGTGGTCGGAGGAACCATGAATCCCAATCCAATATGAGTTAAATGCCATGCAAACCCAGTCTAATCACACCCTTTATTTCCATTATAGTACCCTGACTGTCACCTGTGAATCCATAAAGCTGCATTATGCCAATATGACATCGAAGTTTGTGCCGAGACACCCACCTGACAAACAAAAAGGTCTCAATTCGGCCACATCCCTATTCCACTCAAATGAGTAAATATGAAGATCGCCCAATAGGATTTACCTTGATCAAACTGTATTGTCAGGAAACTCACACCCTATTGCGTATATACGGTCATGATGAGGGGAAGTTATTGCTAAAAATTACCTGTTAATCCAGACATAAGACTCTCAGAAGTTAGCCAAGAATGTATTGTTTCTAAAGCGAGCATAGCCATTTCCAAACTCAGTCGTGCGAACCAGTTAGGATCACTGGAAAAGCTGCAAACATAGCCCTAGTTTTTAACTGTCACGAAAGCACTAATGCCAAGAGCCACAGCAAGACAGAGCACCATGACTAAAGAAGCAGTACCAGATGAGCTCTGTGACCCCCAGGTCGAGATCATAGGTGACCTCAAAGGGAAGGTAGAGCACGCTAAGCTACTCGTCCTTGACCTCACGGATTCAACCTTTCTCCCATAGATGCAGCCAGACGTCTTTTCGGAGTTAGCTCTAGATGGAACTGGAGATATCAACTTTATACTGAAAAAGGAGTTCATCAAGCTATTTAACTCCACCATCATGAACCTAAGAGACCTACTAGTCTTTGGCACCACTGGTGAAATTACACGCTACACGAAATTTCTGATAAGCAGAGTGCACAATAGAAGTCTATGGCTGGATAAGTGGTATCCAATCCATGCAAAATATATCCAACATATTACTGGATTATCCTTCGAAGGAGAGGATGTGTCGAAGGGATTTCAGGGCCCCGACAAGAATGGGAAGAAGAAAGGCGATCTTAGCCTGTACGAGAAGTTTAACACAAAGAGAGGAGGACACACAGAATTCATTGAACCAATACTACCCGAAACAGTATGGACTGGCTACTACGTCATAGACAACAAGGTTATGCGGTCTTATTATAAGGGAGAATGCACTTTAGATGCACTATCAGTCGCCAACTTCTGCACACAGGGAGCAGTGTTCAATTGGTGTAGATTCTTGCTGGAGGAACTACTAGTAGCTTGCGAGGAGGCACAGGAGAAGGGAGGCACCTTTACCTATGAATACCTACTTGTGGCATTCACAATGCTCAAATGGAAGTCACTTGTGGGAATACAACTGGAAATACCAGATAAATGGTGCCTGGCGAATATGTTTGAGCCATGACAGTCCAAACTAGACTTGGAGAACACAACACTCAACAACGCAACATTTTCCAAATGGTATAATGTTATGATAGACGCAAAATAGAGGCTGCACATCCTATAGGAGATCGTCAATAATAACATGAGGAATATTTCATTCATTATGAACTGGCACAACACATTTGTCTGGTCGAGGCATACCAGCAGGGAACATTTCCACACATGGATCCTACCATTCTATTTGGATGAGAAAGCCTTTGATAAAGAAGTGATGTCATTTCCAGGAGTCAAACAAGGCCAGCGTAAATCAAGAATGCACTACATTTTTCCTATCTAACTGCTCAAGAAAAAAGACAAGGAAGCAGGAGAGGGATCGATCTCAGGCCCCGAGATAAAGAAGCCAGATGCTCCGACACAAATAGACTTAGAGGAGGAATAAGAAACACTGCATCTAGAGCGGAGGAAAAGACCACCCCCCAGACAGCTACTGGACGATGTTGTGTTGTTAGGTGCGCAGGTCAACCAAATCTTGGGAGCTATGATTGGCACCAAACCAATGGTGAAGAGGCCTAGAACAGGGGTCTCGCCAAACAAACCCTTGAACCCACAACCCCTTGCATCTACCATTCCCTGGACCGTTCCATGACCAAAGACACCACTAAAATTGACATTCAAGATGACCCAGATCCTAAAACATTTCCGTCCATAATCATTGTTGAGCACCCTCCACCACCACTCCAATTACCAAACCTCCTCACTGCCATTCCACATCAGACCACACCCTCAGAGCTGATCCAACTCGACCACCCAGAGAAAGAGGAATGAAAACCCCCATGGATATCCAAAGAATCCCCCAAGCCCAGATCATAAGTTCTCGACCTCGACCCCAAAACCGCAGGGTAGAGCATGATGCGGGATGTTATGAATCTGAACACACAGGAACAACAACTTGAGTCTTTAGCACAGGAGGAAGCCTCCCAAAGTATAGAATTGATGGAACCCAATTGTAACCATCAAATAACCTCACCACCCAAGGGTGATAATTCCCAATAAATCATGATTCATGATGTAGAAGTACTGGAAGATACGGAGATACCAAATATGACAATGAGCCAGACTCTATTAGTTGTGGAGCATGATTATCTTCCTGATTCAGAGGTCCTTGCTTTCAGCTGTGTTTATACCCCATGAATACTTTACACCCCAGAAGTATGTACACTCTTCCACGTGGGGGAGTACCCCCTCTACGGGGTCTGGGGGGGCTATCCCCTTGGCTGGGGGGTTCGGGGGCAAACGGGCCCCCGACGGAGGTTCAGGGGAGATGACCCCAAAGGAAAATTTTCCTTGTAAATGTATATTTTAATTTCATTGTAAATCTGGACCGTTCATTATAAGGTCACATATCTAATGGTAGAAATTATGTTAGGGATTTTTTCCCTAGAAGGCAACCCTCTTTTATGAGGGAAATGTATTTTGGTTATGCATTATGGTGAGTATTATATTCTGAGAGAGGATACTGTGAGAGAAAGAAGAGGAACTTACAATGGTTTTTTCTATAGGATGTATCCCTTCATTTGTTAGATAATAATAAAGGAAGGACCTAGCAATTTCTCTGGTGGACGTAGCCCACACTGGGTGAACCACGTAAATCTGTGCCTTTATTGTATTGTGTATCTTCTCTATTTTGTTTCCACATTTGTTTTGTTTTATTGCTCCGCGGTCTTATTTTTCTAACAACTGGTATCAAAGAGAAAGGTAACTCGTAGGAAAAGAGGGTTACTGGTTTGAGTGTGAGCAATGTCAGAAGATGGAAAGTTTAGGGTCGAGAAATTTAACGACCAAAACTACCAGTTATGGAAGAGGCAGATGGAATATTATTTATATCATAAGGATCTATTCCTACCATTGGGCGAATAGCAATGAAGCCGACAGCTATGAAGGACAAAAAATGGGAGATTCTTGAAAGAAAGGCTCTAGGAAGGATATGGCTGAGCTTGGCAACGTCGGTGGCTTTCAGTATCTCGAAAGAAAATACAATGAAGAATATAATGGACACGTTGGCTAAACTATATGAAAAACTGTTGGCGTCTAATAAGGTATTTCTAATGAAGAGATTATTTAATATGAAGATGTTAGAAGGTGGGTTTGTTGTAGATCATTTAAATAAATTTAATATGGTTACTAATCAACTAAGTTCTATAAAAGTGGACTTTGATGATGAGGTTAGGGCTCTTCTAATCTTGTGCTCATTGCCAAAAAGATGGAACAGCTTGGTCATGGCTATAAGTAACTCTGTCTCTGGTTCAAATACTTTAAAATTTGATGTTGTTGTTGGTGTTATCCTTAGTGAGGAAATGCGATGGAAAATCATAGGTGAGACATCAGGTAATGCATTGAACATGGAGAACAGGGGAAGACAAAAGGATATAGGAAAGGGATCAAGGAACCATGGGAATTCTAGGAAGGGAAGATCCAAATCGAGACTTGGAAAGATAGAGTGTTGGAATTGTGGGAAGAAAGGACATATAAAGAAAGACTAATGAGCTCCAAAGAAACAAAGAGATGGACAACATGAGAGAAATCAGGAAGCAAATGTAACAGGTGATGTGTTACAAGATTCTTTGATTCTTTCTGTAGATAATATTTATGAGTCTTGGGTAGTAGATTTAGAGGCTTCATTTCATGCCACACCCCATAGGAAACATTTTCTAGATTATGTTCAAGTTGATTTTGGACAGGTTCATTCGGGTGATGATGCACCATGCAAAATTGTTGGAATGGGAAAGGTAAAAATAAAGCAATGCAATGGAAACCAATGGTTGTTGAAAGAGGTAAGACATGTTCCATATTTAAGGAAAAATATGATTTCAATAGGGTAATTGGAAAGTGAAGGTTGTGTATCCATATTTACAGATCAGACGTGGAAGGTCATCAAAGGATCATTGGTGATAGAAAAAGGAGAGAAGGTGGGTACATTGTATTTATGTACTGGTAATACTAACTCTTCTATCTCTTTACCTTCTACAAGAGTGGATACAACACTATGGAATCATAGGTTGGGACACATGAGTGAGAAGGGTATGCAGATACTTCACAAACTAAATTTGTTGCCAGATATTAAACAAATTGATTTGGACTTCTGTGAGCATTGTGTTTATGGAAAATAGAAGAGAGTCAGATTTATCAGAGTCGGAAAAGAAAAGAAGAATGAAAGATTAGATCTTGTGCATACAGATGTATGGAGACCAGCTCAGGTATCATCTCTTGGTGGCTCTCATTATTATGTTACTTTTATTGATGATGCAACTAGAAAAAATTGGGTTTATTGCATTCAACAAAAATATGATGTTTTTGATACTTTTAAGAAATGGAAAGCTTTAGTTGAGAATGAGACAAGAAAACGTTTGAAGTGTCTCAAATCAGATAATGGAGGTGAATATTGCAGCAAGGAGTTTGATGATTACTGTTCATACCATGGGATTCATAGAGAGAAGATAGTTCCAAGAACACCACAAGAAAATGGTGTGTCAGAAAGGAAGAATAGGACAATCATGGAGCATGCAAGGAGTATGAGATTGCATGCTGGTTTGACCTTACAGTTCTGGGCAGATGCTGTAGATATTGTTGTTTACTTAATAAACAAAGGACCTTCAAGCTCTTTGGATGGTAGAATTTCAGAGGAGGAATGGACAAGAAAAAAGGTAAACTATTCTTTTTTCAAAACTTTTGGTTGTGAAGCATTTGTCCATATTGATAAAGAAAATAGAACAAAGCTTGAGTATAAATCCAAGAAGTGTACCTTTATTGGATATGGTGTTAATGATTTTGGTTATCAATTATGGGATTATGAAAATAACAAAATCATTAGGATTAGAGATGTCATATTCAATGAGAAGGTCATGTACAAAGATYAGTTGCGGGGAAAGAAACAGGAAGAAGAAAAACAACAATACACAGTGCTTGATGAGATCACTAAAAAAGAAATTCCAAAGGAACCTGGAAATCAAAATGTACAACAATAGGAGCAGCAGGTACCTCAAACACCTGCAAGTGTTGTTAGAATATCTACCAGGTTAAATATACCCCCTGAAAAATACTCTCCTTCATTGTATTATTTATTGTTGATTGATTCTGGTGAACCAGAATTTTATGAAGAGGCAATGCAGGTAGACACCAAAAAGAAGTGGGAGCAAGGCATGAAAGAGGAAATGGATTCCTTGGAAAATAACCAGACTTGGTACTTGGTTCAGTTGCCTATGGGAAAACGAGCATTGCAGAATAAATGGTTTTACAGGTTGAAGGAAGAAGATGGAGGAGAAAAGCAGTACAAGGCTAGACTTGTTGTAAAGGGTTTTGCACAAAATAAATCTATAGATTTTGATGAAATATTTTCTCTTGTTGTTAAAATGACTTCAATTAGTACTATTTTAATTCTTGTGGTGGTAGAAGATTTGCATCTTGAACAGTTGGATGTAAAAAAAAAATTTCTCCATGGGGATTTGGAGGAAGAGATTCATATGCAGCAGCCACATGGGTATGAGGTCAAAGGGAAGGAGAATTTGGTATGCAGGTTGAAGAATAGCTTGTATGGCCTAAAGCAAGATCCAAGGAAGTGGTATTTGAAGTTTGACAGGTTTATGACAAAACGTGGTTATAGTAGATGGCATTCTGATTACTATGTTTATTTTAAAATGATAGAAAATTGAAGTTATATTATCTTGCTATTGTATGTAGATGACATGGTTGTTGTAGGATCTAATATGCAAGATATAAATATGCTCAAGAAGAAATTGTCCAATTCATTTGCGATGAAGGATTTGGGTATTGCAAATAAAATCCTTGGCATGAGAATAACAAAAGACAGAAAAAATTGCAAATTGACATTGTCTCAGGGTGAGTACATAGAGAAGGTGTTGGAGTGGTTTAGAATGCAGAATGAAAAACCAGTTAGTACACCTTTGGCTAGACATTTCAAATTAACTATGGAAATGTTTCCCAAGACACAGGAGGAGATAGAATACATGTCCAGGTTCCCTTATTCATTAGCAATTGGCATCTTGATGTATGCAATGGTTTTCACAAGACCAGATATTGCACATGCAGTGGGAGTTGTGAGAAGGTATATGAACAATCCAGGTAAAGAACATTGGGAGGAAGTAAAGTGGATTCTC
>JZKD02S1673207.1:552661-571833 GCA_000966675.3 Picea glauca | reverse complement strand
TTTTCACAAGACCAGATATTGCACATGCAGTGGGAGTTGTGAGAAGGTATATGAACAATCCAGGTAAAGAACATTGGGAGGAAGTAAAGTGGATTCTCAGGTATTTGAGAGGTACCGCTACTCATGCACTATGTTTTGGAGGTCCAGACACTTTTCTACAGGGATATGTTGATTCAGATATGTTAGGTGATAAAGACAATAGGAGGAGCACCACAGGGTGTGTTTTTACTATAGGTGGAACAACAATAAGTTGGATTTAGAAACTGCAAAAGGTTGTTTCACTTTCAACAACAAAGGTAGAGTATGTTGCTGCTACAGAGGCTAGTAAAGAGATGATTTGGTTACAAAGGTTTATGGAGGAATTGGGAAAGAAGCAGGAGAATAGCAAGTTGTACTGTGACAGTGAGAGTGCAATTCATCTTGCAGAGAACTCAGCCTTCCATTCAAATACTAAGCATATACAGTTGAGGTACCACTTCATATGATCCACCTTGGAAGATGGACATTTGAAGTTGGAAAATATACACACTAGCCAGAATCCTGCAGACATGTTAACAAAGGGAGTAACTAGAGAAAAACTGAGTTCCTACTCAGTTTCAGTTGGTCATCAATAATGAAGATGAAGATGATAAATTTTCCAGATCCAAGAAGGTTCAGAGTCCAGCATATACAAAAGAGGTGGAGTTGTTGAGATCAGTCTCCAAGTGGGAGATTGTTGGTTGTGGAGCCTGGTTATCTTCTTGATTCAGAGGTCCTTACTTTCAGCCGTGTTTATACCCCATGAAGAATTTACACCCTAGAAGTATGTACACTCTTCCATGTGGGGGAGTGAAGAGGGGGGGTACCCCCTCTATGGTGTCCGTGGGGGCTATCCCCCCAGCTGGGGGGTTTAAGTGAAAGCGGGCCCCCAACGGGGGTTCAGGGGTGAAGCCCCCGAAGGAAAATTTTCCTTGTAAATTTATATTGTAATTTCATTGTAAATTTGGAAAGTTCATTATAAGGTCCCAGATATAATGGTAGAAATTATGTTAGGGTTTTGTTCCCTAGAAGGAAACCCTATGTTATGAGGGAAATGTATTGCGGTTATGCATTATGGTGAGTATTGTATTCTAAGATAGGAGACCGTGAGAGAAAGAAGAGGAACTTACAGTGGGTTTTACTGTAGGTTGTATACCTTCATTTGCTGGATAATAATAAAGGAAGGACCTGGAAATTTCTATGGTGGATGTAGCCCACACTAGGTGAACCACGTAAATCTGTGTCTCTATTGTATTATGTATCTTCTGTATTTTGTTTCTGCATTTGTTTTATTTTATTTCTCTGCGGTCTTGTTTTTCTAACAGACTCAACAACGGAGCCGGATATGATAGCCATGCGAGCACAAATGGATCAAGTCCTCCAGAACCCCCAACAATGTGCAGAATTGATGCATCTCTGCATAACCAGAACCGAGGTTCTGATGCTTTTTCTAGCAGAGCTTAGGTTGAGAATCGCACCCGCACCACTAACAGAGGATGAGGTAGAAACTCGTTTGGACCACTTAACAGCAAGAAAAATCCCTCTACAGATGTGAGCACCCACTGATGTAGCTCCATCATCTACAGACCTGGTACAATGACCAATGTCACAATTGTTTGGACTAATCAGAGCGTCCACGGACCAACTAGAGAAAAGGCTCCAGGAAGATAAGAGATCAGCCAAAATTTCCAAAAAAGAACAGATTGTTGCGCAAGAATGTAGAATGCAGGAAGAACATGATAGAATCCAAGTCCAACGCAAACTAGAAAAAGTGCAGGAAAAACTTGCAGAAGCCTGGGCAAAGATCTGGAAGGTTGTGCCTGACCTACCTGAAGCCAGCAAGGCAAGTGAGCGAGATGAACAGATTGAGCTATTACAACAAGAATGGACACAACTCGCTACATGCACTAAGTAGATACAGGTGAATCTACAACAAGTCCAAAAATAAGAAGAACAATAGCCCCAGTAGCTCCAGGATCAAATGCAAAAGATAATATTGCAAGGCAACAATGCCATAAACACACCGTAGACTGCACTAAAATCTTTAGAGAAGTCAGTGACTAGATGGGCATCATCGCTCAATGAAATCAAGTTTTAGAGGAGGTCAAAACAAAAATTCATGTGTTGAACAAGGAAGTTGCAGTGACAATGGACCCTATGGAGAAGCAACAGAAGTTCGACCAAATTCAATAGGTCGACAACAAACTAAATACACTCTATGAGGCATAGTCCATTGCCAATAAAGAGTTGTGTGACTTCTGACCGGTAATCCAAATAGGCTACATACAAATGCATCAGGTCAATGCAACAACAGACTCTTAGTGGAACTTGTTGATTGCGGCCAAGCCAAAGGAGTACAACAAAGAGACAACACAACATTTTCTTGCAAAGGCATCACTCCTTGCCCGAAAATGGTAAGACAAAGTTGAAAGATTTCATGAAGTAAAACACCGAGCTTTAGAATTGGTACCAGAATTGGGCCCTTGATTTGAGGAGGCAAAGGAAGAAAAGGAGCAAACAGAAGAGCCCAAAGAAGAAGAAAATCCAAACAAGGGAAAAGAATAATTGCTCCTGGAGGATGTGAAAGAACCAAACGCTTGACTCGAGGATGAGTCAAGGATTATGGTTGGAGCCTGTTGGGCCCTTCATTTTTGGGAAGAAACTGTGCAAGTTTTGACTAAGCACGATTTGCACAAAATTCATTAGAGGTTGGGAGAAAGAGTAACAGAAAAAAATTGTGGAAGTCAGCGCAACGCCAGCTAAGAAACAAATGGTTGCAATAGAACAAGAAATCGGGAAAGCTGAGAAGGAAGACACAACCCAGCTATATATAGGGCTGAATATAATTGTAAAAGGTTTGGTGTTGTTATTGTTGTTCATTCATATTGTCGGTTGGATTAGAGTTGGGTTGATTCATGTCTATCAAAGTCTCCCAAGGTTTTGGGATTAGTTGTTGAAACTTGTTGTAAGTTGAGAAGAGACAAGCTAGAGTCTGTACCAAACCTTTCTATGTAACTCTGAGTTTGTAATGAAGGAAAGATCCTAGAGATATTATGAAGGAGAACCAAATTTTCAAAATATGATGTGTCTTTGTATGTTTACTTATGAATTACATTGTTCCTTTATGGTTTATGAGTTCTGTTTGATGGTTCTATGGTTAATCGTTGTTCATAACATAAGTAAGTTCAATTCTTGTGGTTAGACGTTTCAAATCTGATGTTGTCTCTTATGCAAGAACAAGAATTATTTTCAAATGATCTATGGATACTCTTTAGTATTTTATTTACCCTTCCCTATCTATTTGTCTCAACAGTGCTTTGGGTGAGACTTATTCTCTTCGGAGGAGATTAAAATGCTAGCGCTCTAGACTACATGGTACCTTTTGTTGGTAACCTTAGAAGGATCCTAGTCTTATCAAACTCATGCCAACACCCAGTCCCACTTGAAATGAGCTATAGTCAGTGGAGCTATGGAGAGCCCTGTTGTAATTGTGTTGAACATAGGGAAGACTCTCATCCAATGTACACAAAGGCTTAGAGTTGTACATGCACATGATGTGCATAATAATTTGATTAACGACCTAGGTTTGGTCATCAATTTGGGGGTGGAATGCAGTGGATTTAGGGATCTTGGTGTCCAACAATGACTATAGATTCAACCAAAATGTGTCGAGGAACCTACTATCCAGGTCGGAGATGATGGTCTGTGGTATCCAAAAATGGACCCACACGTGTTCGAAGAAGATCTTGGTAGTATTTTCCATTGTGATGTTCTTCTTGCAGGTTGTGAGGATGACCATCTTCGAAAATTGATAACTACCACAAAAACACAATCATTACCTTTCTTGGTGGACGAAAGGCCAGACATGTAATCCATTGAGATGGATTCCCAAGGATTCTTAGGAGTAGGAAGAGGGGTGTATATTCCTTGCTTCTTGATGCCTGTCTTGGAAATGGCACAAGCAGTGTAAGATCTAATGTACTTGTTGACGTCCTATCAAATTTTTAGCCAATAAAAATGTTTCTGTAGAATAGACACAATTTTCTCCATGCCAAAATGTCCTACCATCCGAATGTAGTGATCCTCCCAAATCATCTTTTCAAGCTTTCTTGTAGGAACACAGATATGGCCCAGATGGCATAACAGTCTATCCTGAATGTGAAAATCAATGAAATTCTCCTTTGTACCTAAGAGTTGATAGGTGGTGGTGAAGTCTAGATATTTCTAATAAAGTTGGGGCCACTCATATGCCTCATTTCCATAGGAATGGAGCATGATGGCGAGTGTAGACATGGGATATAGACTAAGGAAATCAGTGATACGATTTGTGATCCATATCTTATACTTGATGTTGATATGGAACTACTGCAGGTAGGTGGACCACTTCTAATGGCAGTCATTTTGCAACTTCCCTTATGCCTGTATGAACTGCAAAGGCTTGTGATAAATGTGGATGATTGTCTCCTTTCCAAGAATGTAATGTTTCCATTGACGACATACTTGTACAATGGAATACATTTCCTTGTCATAGGTGGGGTATTTCCAAACAATATTTGAGAGTGTCTCACTATGGTATGCGACCGGATGACTGTCTTGAGTGAGAACTGTGCCTACAACATAGTCAAATGCATCAGTCTCAACCTCGAAGAGTTGTTGCAGATTGGGAAAGGAGAGTACTAGAGCTGAGGACAAGCAATGCTTCATATCATCAAATTCTCATTATTTTTTCTTCCCCACATGAAATTTTCCCTACCACCACCCTTGTTCACTTGGATGAGGGCCCATGCAATATGGGAAAATCCCAACACAAAGAGTCAGTAGAAGTTGGCCAGTCCAAAGAAGCTCCCAAGATAGTTTAGTGTGGTCGGGGCTGGCTAGTCATGGATGACTTGGATCTTAGCTAGATCAAAATGTACTCCATGTTGATCAACAATGTATCCCAAGTATTGGACCCTGTTCATGCCAAAGGAGTATTTTTCCAAGTTGGCATATAGCTTGTGTTGCCGTAGAGTACTCAAAACTTGTTGAATATGATGCATGTGCTCCTCCCAAGTTCTTTTGAAGATGAGGATGTCATCAAAATATACCACCACAAAAGAGTTAGTGAAGGGTCTCAATACATCATCCATCATCCTCATGAAAGTGGATGGTGCATTTTTTAATCCAAATGGAATGACCATCCACTCAAAGAGACCTTATTTAGATTTGAAATTTGTCTTCCATACATCAATTGGTTCAATGGGAATCTAGTGGTAGAGAGACTTTAGGTCAATCTTGCTGAAGAACTTTTCCCCCTTCAGTTGGTCAAGAAGGTTATCAATTCTGGGAATTGGGTACCGGTTCTTGACTGTGATTTTGTTTAATGCTCTGTAATCAATGCAGAGCCACCAAGTCCCGTCCTTCTTCTACACCATTACAATTGGGATTTTGCAAGGGGAGGAGTTGGGTCTGATGTGCCCCTTTTGAAGTAGCTCTTTGATCTAACTCTTGATTTCATCATTTTCCATCAATGAGCGATGATATATTGGTTCATTAGGCATGTTTACACCAGGGGTTAGATCAATTGGATTCTTGACTTCAAAGTGCGTCGGTACCCCGGTGGGCGAGGAGAATATGTTTCTGTGCTCTTCCAAATCTCATCCACTTGCTTCTGCTGCAAATAGAGGCTTTGTGTAGAGGCCATAGATGTGGAAAATACCTTCTTCTTAATGTGAGCATGGATCACAAAGAAGACAACTTCTTGGTCTGTGAAATAAACTTACTGCATTACTTATCAAAGATTAAATAAATAGCAGTAGGCGATACTACCCCTGGTATCCTATACAATTGTCTACCCAAAGTAATAATAACACTGCGGGGTCTAGACTCATACACAAAATGATGTTGGCACAGGGGCAGACTCGGGGTTCAATGCTTCAACATTGCACCAAAAAAACCCTAACTACCGACCCTTTCGGCAACACCTGTGAAGGAGATGAAGTCTGACCCGAGGTAGAGGCAGGGGGGTTGCAGGGCTCATGTGTCTACAACCAGGCCGGGACACAAATATGTGATTACGATACTTAACAGAGTGCTTAAACAACAATATGCCTTATATTATCATTCTCATTCACATCATAGATCAATCCTTATTACATATAAGAGCAATAACAATCAAGATTAAGCCCTTAAAATGTCTTAGAACATAACATTAGCTCATATCTAGCATTCATTTACACCATTAATCACTAAGATACAACATCAGATGCATTCATTTTACATAATAAAAACAACACTAAGAAAATAACCACATAAACAACATCTCACAAAGCACATCAAGACACGTGATATACGTGGTTCAACCCAGTGTGGGGCTATGTCCACCAACTTCTTCTTCTTCTTTATTAGTATTCAATCTTCTTACATTCATTTTCTCCTTTGCACAAAGCCACAGAGCCCAACTCCGCAGCAGACAAGTGATCTGTGCATAGTGTACTAGATCCACCTTCCCCAAAATCAGGTCAAGGCACAGAGCCAACTACTCAATAGCACAGAGCACTTACATACAATGTCTATGCATAAATAAATTTACAAAACACTGGCACTTAGCTTTGCAAGCCCTTAACACATTCTTGCACAAAGACAACCAGACCTACTTCTTACATTGCTTAGATACTTATTTATATCATTACAAAAATGCCTAATCATGGGTAAACCCATGGGCCAACATCCCTTAACCCGTTACATAAACCCTAAAACCCTTTGCTGGGTAGACAAGCCCACGAAATGAGTGAGATCCTATGATCTTTTCTCCACATGGGTGCTCCATCTTCTACCATCCTGACAAAGTCCCAAAAATGGTCAAACATGACCAATGTTTCCTCAAAAATTGGTCAAGGGCCAACAGGCCCCCAACACTCACCTGTGACTCGTCCTGAATCAATCATATATGGGAAGTGTTGCTTCAAAGGCCTCGAACTTAGCTCAATCTTCCTTGAATTGTTGTTTCACTAGAGATTCCTACTCAGGGAATTCCTAAATCACCTGCTCTATAATAGGACCTTTCAGGTGTTGTTCTACTATCATGACCATCTGGTCCAGCTGTGAGCCTTGTCCTTCAATATCTTCAAAAAGTGTGTAGGATTTGTCCTGCACTGGCTATAGTTTATGTGTCACCTCCATGACTTTGATATGTATGGAAATAACCTTCTGCTAGACTGCGCCCTGCTCCTACGATTGCTTCATTTTCTCAACTAAAGTAAGCAACTTCATCTATGCTTGCAAAGTGGATGCCTATTGCTTTGCCTCCTGTAGTTGTTCTTCCAGTTTCTTCAACTCTGGATCTTCTGTAAGGTGCTCATAGGTCTATGCAATCTAACCACTCATTTTCTTACATTCTGAGGTGAGTGCCATGATTCTTTCTATTGCACTCTTGGTGGTTTCTTCCCTTTGATCCCACACTTCTTGTGGAGTGCTCAACACTACTTAGATCTCTAGCTCCATTACTCTCTCTTGAAGCTATTGAATGGCCTCAACGATCTTCCCCACTTGTATCTCAGCTAACTCTTCTTCCTCCTATGCCAAGCCCGAAACAGAGTGAATTTATTTAGTCACTACCTCTTTGATCCCAGTCTGCTCTGGGAGAAACTGGTCTTTTTCTTTCTGCATCCTCTCTTTATCCTCCTTGAACATTGCCCAAATTTCATCTTTCTCCTTCTGTGCAACTCAAAGTTGCTCTAGGACCTTCTCCTTTTATTGCTTCAAGGAATTTGTGGCATGCTCCTTTTCTTATTGGACTCGGCAAAGTTGAGCCTCTGTTGCATCTGCTAGCCTTCGTAATTGGGTGGGCCCATTCCCCAATTCTACAATTTTTGACGACGAAGGTGCAGTCGGTACTATAGGGCTTGAATGAATAGCTTGTTGTATGTCTTTCATCTCCTTATCGATTCCTTCATACAAGGTGTCCTTCTTCACTTCATGTCTCTACAATATATCCTCTGAAGCATCCTCTAGTCTGTGATGATGAGATCGACATCATCCACCGTGAGAACATTCTTGGACTGAGGCTTATTGGCTCAAGTCTACTTTATTGTTGAGGGTTTCTACAAAGAAACCTTCCTTTTCTTTGATGTTTTGACCTCTATAAGGGGATCCTTCGGCTGTGTAACTTCACCTTTGTCTTTCTTTTCTTCTTCTTCCCATCCTTCTTCTTGGTTCACTTCATCTCCTCCTCCTTCTGTGGGTGAGTCGGGCCTACTTTCCTCTGATGTGTTGTCCTCCTCATCAGTTTCTATGTTCTGCACTTCCTCCTTTTTCTTCTTTTTCTTCATGCTAGTTTATCCATCATGCTCGACTCGGGTGACCGGTGGACTTCTGATGATGTCAGGGTCGAAGAGTTCTACATCTTCCACTGGTACAAGGAATTATGTTGTCCATTCTTTAGTTATATCCTCCATATCTTTGTCGGTCATCTTATAATAGGACTACAACTCCTCCTTACTTTCATCCCTATGTGCAATGATGTAGATAAAGTGTCGATCTGTGTGGAACTTTTCTAGTGGCCTGTACTGGTGCAGAGTATTTAGGTCATTCATGGAAATGCCTCAATGGTGAACTTTAGCTGTAGGTAGTAAGCATGGAACACTGCGTTCGATTGCCACTGCTTCACCATATCATTCATGTAACATAAGGTGGAGAACCTCGTGACCAACGACTCTGATGGCTTGAATTCCGGGAAGGCTACTCCTTCCGGCATTTTACAGGTGACAAATGCGATCAATACCAATAGGAAACTAAAATGAAAACCATATCCCTGATCTTGCGCTTCACGACAATCCTTCTCCAACTCGTTGACGAGGTAACTTGCCCAGTTCATTTTCATTCCTTCTACACACTTCCCTGCAAGTTCTACTACAAATCTAGTGACCTGTGTTGGATGGTTCTTTCTGATGAGCTTACCAGCTATAAGCTGACAAGATAGGTGCACTACGCCATCCTAGATGGAGGCTACCTTGTAGCCTCGCTTTCCCTTTTCTACATCACCATAATCTTCCTTTATGCGCTATGCCAGGGAGTGATCGGAAGTCTTCCATGGGTATAACTACTGAGGGTCCGGTCCCTGCATGCTCAATCCTGTAATGAGATGGATCAACGTCAGATCCACTGTAATGCACCTGTCAAGCCACATATACCCTCCATGGTAACATGAAATGAGGAGTTTAACGCAAGGGTTAACCTCCTGATGTCGGCCAAAGTGAGGAATATTCATTACATTTAGGATCATCAACTGAGCGAGCTCCTTTAGCCATGGTTGGGAGACTATGTGTGGCTTCTTCCTAGTCATCTTCATCAAATACTGATGCAGCACAAGCATCACGTATTTCTTCTGGTCATCAAGGTTGAATTCATTGTTCTTTAGAGCTGGGATATGTCCTAAATGGGGACCAACTATGCGTATCCCCTTCAGGATGTACGCAGTAATCAATGTGTACTCAAATTCATGTGGGACACTATCACGGTTAACTGCACCATCCAAAGGTGGTATGTGTTCAGGTAATACCGACGAGATCTGCTTCATGTTAGCCAGATCGTTGCGGTGTTTTCTTTGCTTCTTAGTAGTTTGACTAGAAAAACGTCTAGTCAAGGGGGATGCTTGAAATACATCAGTCAACGATGTCTGTATTCCTACAGACATGACTCTCTTAGCCATGAGGTCTACAAGAATCTCCTCCATAAACTTCTCTACTACGCTACATTCGCTCGACATGCACACTCATAATCAAATAACTCGGGTAGGAAAATAGACAAGCGAGGTAATCATATGGATGGCGAGGTCTATAAAGCACATCGCAATAGAATGGATTCTTTGTTAGCTTGGATAATCACAGTTTTCAAAAAGTGGTCCCGGTGCAGCGTCCAAAGGGTTAAATAAGAAAATGTCGTAATGGATTCTTCCAATGGGTAGGAATGCCTCAATCAATACAAATCCATCCATTATGGCATGGTCCAACGAAGGTATTTCCATCAATAACTGTGTTTCTAGCCATTTCAGAGTGTTATTCTAACGGTTGGGGAACCTCCAACGGTCATATAGCTTCACTATGGTGAAGTCCCATTCTATGTGGTTCTGTTATTCTAGAGAGGTTCAACTTTTGTAGATATTCTTCCTGCGAAATATTTTCTGGAACTTCCCATAGTTTTGATAACTTGGCTTTCTTCTTACTGAGCTTCCTTGCCTTCTTTCCTATGATCTGAGTCTCTAGATTTCTCTTTCCATTCTTATTCTTACCTTCTCCTGGTAAAGTGACTTCACACTGTTGATGTGATCTTACAGATTCTATGGTTAATGTTCCTTTATTTGCTATTTCTGGGGTGGCTATACTTCTTTCTTGCATGGACATGTTATTTAAGTCTTCATGTGTTCTTTCAACTTCGACAACTAATTCTCTAGCCCTGTATTGCTTTGATTGATCCTCTTGTTCTTCTATTAGTCATGCTATTTTTCTGGCTATGAAGTCCCTTAATTATTTATTTTTCTGTTTTGTAGCTTGTTCCTCTGCTTTCCTTCTGATCTGATATTTCTCAATCCAAGTCTTTCCTAATAAAAGTGGAAATGGGGTGGTGTTCTCAACAAATATGATAACTTTGAAGTCTTCTTCTCTCGATGTTTCATGAGAAATCATAGGTATGTTAGTAATTCTTCCACATAGGGTTATCATCTTTTCTTTAAACAAGCCTATCCTCCCAATGAAGGTATCATAACAGAATTTGCCAAAATTTCCCAAGTTCTTTCTAGCATAATATTCACGTGTGCTTCTTCATCCAATACACAGTCTATGTCGAAGTCTTCTATCCTTGTAACTATGTGTTGTTTTTTTTCAGGATCTCGAGTAAACTTATGTCTCTACAATCATCCATTACTTCTTTAAACATAGTTTGAGATTTCTCTTATTCTTTCTCTTTCTAGTTTTCTAACATATCCTTAGTCTCTTGACCTTATTTATAGTTTTCTTGTCTCATGTTCATCTTTTCAACTTTAGCAATCATTCTTGGACAATCCTCAACCTCATGACTAATAGCTTTACAACAAAGACAAATAGGACCTAAACCAAGGAATTCCTTAGAAAAATGTCCCGCATTCTGCAATTATAACACAGTGTCAATCCTCTCTTTCTTTTAAATGAGGTCCATCCTCTCCTGTACTGTACACTTGGATCATAGTGTTGGACCTGCAATCAACAAAAATTCTTTCTAGGTTCCTGCATCCACTTATTAGTCCAAAAATTCTTTTTATGCATAGGAATAACATATTTTTCCCTATTTCTATCAAATTTATCTATATCAACTCTTTATTCTAACTGTGCCCTATTTTTCAAACTAGGAAAAAATATATCAAGCATACCTAGATTCATATTTTTGAAAAAAAAAATTCTATTTATCTTACCTTTACTAGAGCACAAAGGTTTAAGATCTTGCCTCTTTTCTTCAGATCTGGCAACAAAACCATTTGTTGGCATAGGGAAGACCCAGGGTTCAATGCTTCAATAACGCACCAACAAAACCCTAACTATCAGCCCTTTCGGGAACACCTACGAAGCAGATGAAGTCTCACCCAAGGTAGAGGCAGGGGGGGTTGTAGGACTCAGGTGTCTACAAACAAGCTGGGACACAGATCTGTGATTACGATACTTAACAGAGTACTTAACCAACAATATACCTTATATTATGATTCTCATTCACATCGTAGATCAATCCTTATTACAGATCAACGCAGTAAAAATCAATATTAAGCCCTTAAACCCTCTTAGCACATAGCATTAGGCCAGATCTAATCTAGCATTCATTTACACTAGCAAGCACTAAGCTACAACATTAGATGAATTCATTGTACATAATAACAACAACACTAAGCAAATAACCACATAAACAACATCACACAAAGCACATCAAGACACAAGATATACATGGTTCACCCGAATGTGGGGCTACGTCCACCAACTTCTTATTCTTCTTTATTAGTCTTTGATCTTATTACATTCATCTTCTCCTATGCACAATGCAATAGATCCCAACTCCGCAGTGGACAGGTGATCTACACACATTGCACTAGATCCACCTTCCCCAAAATTAGGTCAAGGCACAGAGCCAACTCCTTAATAGTACATAACACTTACATACAATGTCTATGCACAAAACAACTTACAAAACACTAGCACTTAGCTCTGCAAGCCATTAACACATTCTTTCACAAAGCCAACCAGACCTACTTCTTACATCTCTTAGCTACTTATTTATATCATTACAAAAAGGCCTAATAATGGGTAAACCCATGGGCCGACATCCCTTAACCCATTACATAAACCCTAAAACTCTTTGCTAGGTCTACAAGCTCACAAAATTAGTGAGATCCTATGATCTCTACTCCGCCTGGGTGCTCCATCTTCAACCAGCCTATCGAAGTCCCAAAAATGGTCAAACATGACCAATGTTTCCTCAAAACTTGGTCAAGGGCCAAAATATGACGCTTACAAAAATATGGTTGTTCTAAAATAAAATCACAAACTTCAAGGGGAGAAATATCACACAATACCTCATCTTTGAAAGGCTTGATTTCATAGGGAAGATGACATTGTTGGCTAACACAAAGATCTCTTCCTTGGCAAAGCCAACCAATGGTGTAGGGATACGGTTGCAGTGTCATCGACGGGTCTAGCCACTTAAAAAACTTTGTTGAGATTAGGTTCTTCTTATTGTTGCTATCAAAAATGAAATGAAGAAGAGCCCCCTTTACCCACATTTGTGATTGAAAGAGGCGTTCCCCTTCCTCTAGTTCTTCTGGTTCGCTTGGCTGGACTTTGGTGGTAGTGAAAGTGGCACTGAGTTTAGGATCGATAATCCACTTTCCTCCTTATAGATTTGATTCGGTGTTAGAATCAACCTCTGACTCAGAAGCCTTCATCTCGACCATGAGTGACTGCTTGGAGAGACATTCTTTGGTGTTGTGCCAAGGGATTTTATGGTATCCACACCATTTTTTCGTGTCCTTCTTCAAATTATCATTACCCTTCTTATGTTGTAGCTTTGATTGGTTTTCCTGAGAGTGGCCATATTTTCTTTGTCCTTTGTTCTATGGATTGAGGCTTCCTTTTCCATTCTTTGGTTGTGAGGAGTTTGCAGATCCAAACTCTCGCCTCTTCTGCTTAAATTTATGCTCGATATTGACAACATATCTATAAGCCGTACCAAATGATGCGATGTCTAGAAACTCCATTTATATTTGAATGTATCTATGAAAACAATCATGGTATTTGAGCACCATATGTCGCTCTGAGTCTTTGATACCCAAGTTGGTGCACATGGTATGGAAAATATTGGTAAAATTCGATACTGTCTGGTCCCTTTCCTGACGCAGGGTGGTCCATCTGGTGTAGTGGTCCTCATAGCTTCCAACAGGATAATATTATTCTTTAATGGCATCCCAGAAGGAATCCGATGTAGGGACGACTACAAATATTTTAGATTCATCTGTGGCCCTTTGTTCAAAGTAAGTATCCCACCAGTCCTTCACATGGGGGATGACCTTGAGGAGTGCAAAAGTAATCTTTTCCCTATCGAAAAAATTGTGGACCGAGAAATACCCTTCGATAAGATTCAACCATTTATCTACAACATCCACATCTATCAGTCCTTCAAATAATGGAATATCAAAATTTACTTGTACCTTGAAGGGGTTTGCATGGACGCTTTATGAATATGCTTCTCCAATGGACAACCACGGAAGGATCTGTACAGAGTTGTCCATCATTTCATTCCTTTTTTGTGCAAGGGATTCCTCGAGAAACATTTTAAAAGGATCTCCAACTCCACCATCTTTATTTTCATTCCCCATGGGTTTTTGTCAGGCTCGGTGCAAATGATATTTCAAAGGCTCGATTGTCTCAAGTCCCAAATTTTTGTACCCAGATCTTGTTGGGGACATGCACAAAGAAAAATAAATGAAGAGAAGATTGATCTGATACTAATGATACAAATTTAGGAGTGGAATGAACTGATTAACATACTGAATACAATAAACACAAAGATATGGAGAACAACATAGATATCTAATGAACAATATCTTCTATTGAATAAATGAAATAGGCTAAAACTGTAAAATTGCAGAACTAAAACAACTTGCTCGAATGGTGGTAGCTATCTTTGAAAAGAGATGTGGCGGCTATGCGCATCTGTTTGAGAAATATTATTACAATGAGGCTCCAGAGGAACTTTTAACATTACTTATGAATTCCAAAACCCCAGACATCCAAAAACCTAACCCTAGGAGAAAAAACACCAAAAGTTATGTGGGCCTCGATGGGTAAGTTGGTACGTCAACTTCCCAGGAATGTAACTTTTGCATACAACCTCTGTTTTAGGCGTGTGATAGCTGTTGGAAAGGTATTTTCAAGAACTACACATTATGCCATCAAAATTTGACTTTGTCTATAGTTTGACTGTGGCAAGACAACAAAACATTGTTTAGGGCCCCAAAATAGCCCTGGAAATACATAAAGATGTGTTGACATGAAAACATCCAAAATAATCTAGTTGGATTAGGTGGGTGGCCACCAATCCCCACCTGGAATATGTGTAGGGCTTCATACAACCCTAGAAGTGTAGAACCCACAATTACAAATAATTACAAAAGAACGTATTGAACTAAAAAATGTCAAGAGGAGCCAGTTGGAATAGGTGGGTAGCCACCAATACCCACCTGGATCACATGTTGGGGTCCAAAAGAAAATAAATTCATGTGAAACATGTCCCAATATGGAACCCTTACCATTTGGAATAAGACATGTCATCAACCAAACAAATGGTTCACATTCCTCTGCTCCATATTTGACGATTTGCGTGATTCCCCAACTTAGGATTTGCACTTTGTGGATTCAACACTACGCGGCTTCGACACTTCGCAGATTTAGAACTTTGCAGCTTTTCCTAGTCTCTAGTAATCACTGAAGTAGAGAAGTTTTGGAGTATTGAAACTTATGATATCCTTCCACTCCTGATCTAACTACTCACATCACTCCCAAATTCTTCCCTCGATCTAACGGTTGGAGGGATTTCAGGGTTTTGCAACTTCAAGATTTCATGCCTCTAGCTTGTCTCCAATAATAATCGAAGTGGAGAAGTTTCAGAATCCTGAAACTTATGCTATCTATCCACTCTTTATCTAACAACTCACATCACTCTTGAATTATTCCCTCGATCTAATGGTTGGCATGATTTCAGGGTTTCGTGACTTCAATATTTCATGCCTCTTCTTTGTCTCCAATAATCGATGAAGTGGTGAATTTTTGGAGTCCCTAAACTTTCTATCTCCTAATTAGCTTCGATCAATGACTGACAATATATCAGTTTCATCTTATGTCTTTGGTTATACCTGAAATTTCTTAATTGGATTTGATGACTCTTTCTTATATGGATCTCAATATAATGGTCATGATTCCATGATCTTTTACAAAGGATTTCTATCTACATTGTTCTCTAGATTCTGTTCAACTTTTGAAATGCTATTTATCTTGATATTTTCTTTCTTAATGAAAATACCATGTCCAACAGTTCCGATCCATACCAGTCTGGTGTTTCGAATTGAATCTTTGATACCAATCTGTAACGTACCCAACCACCCCTAGGTCAATAACGCTACATCAAAAACCATGTTCGAAACTGAATTTGAACTCTGATACCAATCTGTAATATACCCATCCACCCCCAGGCTAGACACTCTACCTCAAAAACCCTATTCAAATTGTCATACCATTTAATTATTAAATAAGAATGAAATAAACATGATAGAAACACATGCAATCATAAATATTCATGCTACAATATAAATAATGTTTAAACACACCATGCAAAAGAATAACCAACAAGAATGCATTTTATAATAGACAAATCTCATAGACAATAATTAATACAAAGAGGAAACAAATATACAATATAGAAACACATGACAAAGAGAACTTACCTTTAACAAAATGGTTCACCAACTAGATGGATACCAAGGATGTTCCACCCAACAATAGACACTATTGTTCCAAGTATCAACAATAGGTCACCCTTGATCCAGGGCTATGAATCCAAAAGGATGGTTCCAGGGTGTCACTCATCTTCCCAAATCAGTCAACACTCAAGCTCTCACAAGTTTCTCAACATACAAAAATCCATAGTACACCAACTATCTTATCTTCTAGCCTGCACAACCCAAGATAATGGAACCCCTTCTCTATCATGCAGTCCCTCAAGCTGTCCACCTCCTTCCAGGGATCCACTTCATCTATTCAATACTCTCCATGCTGGGACTCTCATGACTCATAACTGTGAATAAAATTTCGTACATGTCAATGCCTCTCTGGCATGCATGCATTAATTCATGGATGAAACACATCAATCATTGCTAAAATCAACAAACAATGGCTGCCTCAATAATTCTCCCCCATGGTCCCATTCCAAAAAAAATAATGGATGAGTCAAAAAGTGAACATAAAGGAGAGTGTGAACAATGAAAAATGTATGAATAGAATGAGTGAAGAACAACCCCAAAATAGTCCACAATATGGGTTTATATATTTACTTGGAAATCAAGAACTACATGGCCTTCCCCAAGAATTTCATGTAACCACTTCTCTCCATTAAAACAATTATGGGTAAATAAAATATCTTAAATGACTTATCCCTTTAAGCCCCCTCTCTTGTGGAATCATAGACCCCTATAAATCTTGTCCTTGTACGTATTGTAGCCAACGATGTATTTTATTATTAATAATTATCATAGAATTACATTTCCTAGGCACGATGGCCACTTCAATTGTTTGGGCACTCCATCCTTTCATCAAATAAACAAAATAAATTATTTCATATGGGGACTTGAAACTAGGGTATTACAGAGATCCAACTAGGTGTGGGTAAGATATAGAAGGCTCCACAGAAGATGTCTATACAAGGTGTTGTCCACCATTGTTGTATCCACACCATCCTCATGGTGTACCGTAGAAAGAAAGGGTGTGGTTGTCGAATTATAGTCATTCATGTGGAATATAACCAAGAGATCACGAGCATATTTAGTCTAAGTTAGCTTGATTCCTAATGCATCATGACTAATATCAAGACCAAGGAAATATTTTAGTGGACCCATTCCCATCATAGAGAACCTGTGTGCAAAGTGTATTTGATTGCAACAATTGTTGATGAAAAACTTCCTATAATTAGGAGGTCATCAACATAAATAACTAAGATCAGCTAGGAATATGAGGTTATCAACATGTAGACATTCAGATCTGATTTGCATTTGAAAAAATGATGAGAAAACGAGTTGGCATCCATATTCATATACCATGCTCTAGGCTCCTGCTTGAGGCCATAGAGGGAATTTTTTTGTTGACACACTGAGGAATAGTTCTGAATGAACCCATGTGAATGCTCCATGTAAATCTCCTTTGAGATATCCCCATGAAGAAATAATTATTCACATCCATCCGGTCAACTTCCCACCCCATGGATGTCACAATGGAAAGAGACAATCAGATGGATTCCATATTTGCTATAGGAGAAAAGGTCTTATCAGAGTCTATCTCATGAATTTTTTGAAAGCCTCTTCATAATTCCACGATTCTGAATATAGAACCATATAGAAATGCATGGGAATCACTGGTTTGGTAACTTTGAGTTCATGAGGAGGATCCTCAAAGTGATACCTTTTCTTCCTCTGATATGTTGGATCCCCCACAAGGTCTCCTATTTCTTGTAGGGTGGTATGTTCCAACATGGGAATATGTGATGGCTCAACATATGCATGCTCATCATTGACATGCTCATCATATTCCAAATCATATTCAAATATTAGATATGAACCATGATATGGGTGAGTAGACTCATCATCATTGATGTCCGGTTCAAGAAGTGGTACAAAGTTCTCTGCACGTAACTCCGATGATGCATGAAAGGGAGTTTCCTCAAACTAAACATTTCACTCAATCATGATCCTATAAATAGATGGATTGAGCAACTTGTAAACCTTCATACCATGTGGATATCCCATGAATATGCATGTGGTACTCTACAGATATAATGATTTCCTATTTTAAGAAGGTATGTAGGCCTATATGCATGATCCAAATATTCAGGAGTGGGTGACTTATGGTTTGTTGTTGCTTCATGCCTCATAGGGAGTCCTAATCTTGACATATCTATGAGGATATATATTCCAAATGTGGCTGGAATATTTAAATGCCTCGACCAAATCTTGGGTGCTAGAGATATTGCATGCAACATGCAAGTGGCCATCTCCTTGAGGGATCTGTTCTTCCTCTCGACTACTATGTAATGTTGTAGAGTGTAAGATATTGTGTGTTGTAGTTGTATAACTGCTAATTGACCTTTCAATACTTCCTAATTAAATTAGTAAGAAAATGAGTAGTTGTACATTTAATTATCAATATAGGTCTCATATGGAACTTGCAAACTTTCAGGCACAATCTATACAAGAAGAGTGATGTTTTGAATATGGTGTTGTATCACTTTAATGTCACAATTCAAAGACTCATAATACTTAATTAAGTCACCAACCTATGCTAACACATAAGTTGCTTTGGATAATTGAAATCACACTTGTAGGAAATTGAAATCACACTTGTAGGAATTGAAATCACACTTGTGGAAATTCAAATCACACTTGCATAAATTGAAATCACACTTGTGAAAATTGAAATCACACTTGTGAAAATTGAAATCACACTTGTAGGAATTAAAATCACTCTTGCAAAAATAAAACTTGTGCTTAAGGTCTATTGGTGACTTGCTCGAGTATAATGATGGTCTTATGTTGTCGCAACGATTAAGTGTTTGTTCATTCAATATTAATCCATTGACATCAATCCAAAGTAATAAAGACTAAGCCTAAAGATAATAATACAATAAACACATTAAGTGCAACTGCAAGCAAATTTTTAGCAACATCAGTTTGAGCAACGAAGTTTCATGCAAGATACCAGATATATAAAATATGCAGAACAGGAAAGAAATGCTAGAAATAACAGAATAACAGTAAAATATCCAGCATAATCTTCACAATACACATAAATAATATACGAAATAGCAACAGAAATAGCACTTGAACAGAAATAGCACTTGAT
>JZKD02S1673207.1:526868-547845 GCA_000966675.3 Picea glauca | reverse complement strand
GAGGAAGATCCTTCTAGAAGCGGAAGCTTCTATTAGGTCTTCTTACATCTGCCTTATTCTATTTTATTGAAAGGTCTTATTAATAATGACCTTTATTACATCCGAATACATTAATCTACCTATGTGCGGGTTAGGACCTTAACATTGCAACACAAAAAGAAATCTAACAATGGAGTTACAACAACAGAAATTGTAGAAACCAAATTCTGTTATGAACCAAACTAAAGAGACACGAGTTGTAGCAATGGAAATAACATAATGGTTGTGATGTTATGGAAATTTGAATTGAAGGTTAAGACTTTAGAAAACCAAACCACTCATGAATCAAAACAATATTTTGTAGATGAAAAATATAGTGGACTGGAAGATAATTTTGAAATCCAAGAACTATAATATGATTCTAGAATGAAAACAAACCATAGAGATTTTACAACATGTGTGTTAGAACCATGTTTTTTGTAGTTATATTTAGAGGTTTGTCCAAACAATTTTTAGAGTCATGCCTTGATCTTGGAAAAAATCAAGACTTTCCTAGATGAGTCATAGTGGTGTGTCAAAGTTTATGAAGTCAATGACCAAATAAAGAATGTTTTGAAATGTAAAGTAATGGTTTTATCCATAAGTTAGTAAAAGGGTGTAAGGTTCTTCATGTTTAAATTGTAAAGGTCTACTTTCCTGAGTCTTGAGTCATGTCGAAAAAGTGGAATTTAGGTACCAAGGTTGAATCAAGTGGTTAGGATAAATTTCATGTAAAAAGATATTATGGGTCATCATTACCTAATCATCAAGTCAGAAAAGTGGAAAATCATGGCACTCCATATCATTTGTACAATTTCACACTTCAAAGGAGTACCTATTGTGCGAGTTTACTACGCAAATCTTTAACCTGCCTTAAAACATCTCGTCGCTATGTATTTTCCGTCCCTTTTCATAATTTCATTCCTTATCCATTCAAGCATAAATATTTATAACCCTTCATGTTTCTCCATCACTTTAAAAACTTGTGTGTCATCCATGTATTTTCCAGTAAGCTTTGAATCCCTTTTATACGTAAATATAGTGTGCTTTCAGTCACTATGTAAATCTGCTATTTTGTTTTTGTTGCATATCCTCCATTGTTTTCAATCATTGTTCAAACGTTTTCCTTGGAACCCATTGCAAATTAGATTCAAGAATGATTTTTTTTTCACGCAGTCAACCTTCTTTCTTCTAAGCTAAATTATTATTACCTATTCAAGCACCAAGTTTTCCATCGTTGTTTGTCACTACACCAAGATTTCCGTTGCACTGAAGTTTTCCGTTGTCATTTATTGCTACGCAAAAAAATTATGTTGATGTTTACTGTTGCATTGAGTTTTCTGTTGCACTGAGTTTTCTTCCACTGATTTGTTTGCTATGCAAAGTTTCTTGTTGCTACCCTTTCCCATGCATCGTGAAAAAGTTACTATTCTCATTCGTTGCATAGAGAGGTTATTACAATCTATTGTTGTGCACCTGAAATTGACATATATCAACATCATGGAAACTCCTCAAAGAAAAAGAAAGAATGCAAGAAGAGGGAAATTCATGAGGTTTGAACCACAGGATTTAAAATTAATAAACACAGACCCGAGGATTAGAGTGCCCTTTGAACAAGACATATGCATACGTTTCTGTGAAAATATTCGAGGATATAATGTGTAGCTAACTAAGTATTTCACCCTTAATTTTACTGGTGTTAGTGAAACTATTGCAGGGATCACTTTTCAAGTGACAGATGAAACTATATCAGTTGCGACATAGATCCCTATGCAGGGAGAAAAATGGTTTAAAGGGATGTCTTTAGATACTTCATGTTATATTGATTTCATCAAGCTTGAATATAGAAATCAGAAAATTGGAGCCAACATTCGCAGTGAGTATCTTCTGGAACCTTTTGAGAAACTTATGAAGATAATCCATAAATAATTCACCTGTGAGGGAAGATTCGACAAGGTGCATCAATACCACATCAATATTTTGATGCATTTTACAGGGATAAGTCCTTTAAACTTAACTTTTTTCCTATGTTGAATCCTGGGAAAGATGGTAGACAGTGTTCAAGCCAAAGTTGACCATCCAGAGAACAACCTATTCAATTTTTCCCTGATTAAGATGTTTGTGGTTGAGGAGATCAAAATTTAAACAGGGACTCAAATTCCTTCCTGATTTCAAAAAACATTCCAAGAAACCCTAAAGGAGATATTCCCTTATCTACTGATAAATCAACACTTCATAGTTCAGAGGAAAGAAGAGGAGGTGTTGTTGAAGGGAGAAAAGGAAAATAAATCAGATTCATCACTCAGTCAACCACCATCTAATAAAATAAGAAAAAGAAGATTCACTAATGAAACTGAGGAGACTCAAGCTCCCAGTAAACTGTGCACCAGGTCCTCTGGTAGGAGATTTTCCATACCCACAATTCATCTAGAGTCTGTTGAATGTTCAACCCAAGATATTGATGAAAAGCAAGTGGAACCAGGTGAGGAAGATGAAGATATTAAGGAGGTGAAACAACAAATAAAGAAAGATCAACATGTTATATCCCATTTCTATCAAGAGAACATAGAATTGAGGAGGAAACTAGTAGAAATAATTCTTGAAACACCAATATCACAGAGTAAAGAAGGTTAGAGATATCCTACCTCACCAATAGGAGGAGAAAATAATATAAATTGGTTGAAAAATAAGCTAAGAGAGGCTCAAGATGTGATCATTGAGCTCAGGGAGGAAAAAAGGATATCAAAAAAAATAATCATGGAAAATTTTGAGAAATGAAGACCAACTATTGATGATGCATGTGCAGCTCTCTCTGACACTCAATCAAAATTGAAAATAAATGCGTCTTTGTTGATACAGGTGAGGAGTTTGAAGAGAAAAAATTTGTCATTAATAAGGACAAAAAGGGCCTTATGAATGCAAGTGAGTTTGGACAAGGAAGCTACAGACAATCTAAATGATCCCATCCTTTGTTTCCAACTAGATTCATGTGCGCAACCTCAACATGAAGATTCACTACGTGAAATTACTATGCAGATTTCGCAATAGAAACCAGAATTTACTGCGCAATGGTGAAAATATTGTCCAACGATACACATGATGATTCATCACAACCATATGGTTGAAATTTTCTTAATAATTTATGATTGTAAATAACATCTCTGATAGGTTATGATTGCCAAATCGAATTTCCTATTTTTGGTAAATTTTGTAGAGGTTGTTGTTCTCTTTGAAAACAACCAGATCCATAACTCTAGGAGATAGTAGTTAGAATCCTAGCATCTAAGTGTAGCTTTATTTTCTATATATAGGGACTATTTTGATGTAAAAAAGTGGGCGCGCAGGAAAAAGTATAGACATTTTGATCCTCAATGTAATTTTCTGAATCTAAAGAAATACAAATGTAGAAGTCCTGAATTCCTCAAAACAAATATTGTAATGGTGGTTATCTAAAGGTTGTACTCTTCTTTGTATGTATTTCCCATGTACTTATTTTCATCTATACTTTTCTTCTCTTTAAATTGGTAAATTGAAAGTCAATAGTTCATCTAATGGTGTTCTAGACTTAACTTGTTTAAAATTGTGTCTATCTTCTCAGCTAAGGTTAGAATTCATCCATTGTCGTGCTCTGATTCTGTTGTATGTTTCTTTTCTTCTTTCACCCTATACGATCAAACTAAACACTAAAGTTCATCACCTCATTTATCCTTTGTTCCTCTGAGGAGTTCTATCTACCAAGCATTGTTTTTTTTTTTAGAGGTTGACTCCATAGCCCTAGAAGCACTATCTTTTGTCATCAAACCTTGAAATATTATCTTAAAATTATAAATCTAGCCATCATTTTGAAGCAACCCATCTATTAGAGGTCAAGTTTGAGAGAGAGCCCTATATAGATGGGAAAGGCTAGTTTCCAGTCTTAAAGATGGTTTGTAGGTTACCTTTGTAGATTGTTTCTTCAACCCAACAATTTACTCAACTTTAACATTTTGGCGTCGTTTCCAGGGATGAAATTGAAAATTTTCTCTAGGATATAATGACTAAAAGATTTAGAATTGATTCCTGAGGGTAACAGTGAATCATACACCTTTTTGGCTGAACTATTCTTACCCTGACGACTTAATTTAATAAGATCAGTAGCATATTTTTGTTTATTTTTGAGAAAATAAGAAATCCTAGCTCATAAGATAATTCACACTAGAAGGAACCCTGATCCAGAACCTATAACATCTGTGTCTACTCATGAGAAACCGTTTCACAAAAGAAGAGAAACTACAGTCAAATCATTTTATTTCCTGGACATAAATCTATCTTTACCCAAAGACGATTTAAAAAGTATCGATGACCTTGACTTTGATTTAAAATTTGACCAAACCTTGTTCAGATCTAGATCATAATCTAAGTTGAATGAAATTATCTTTGATGAGAAGAAATTCTAGTCTTTGATTCCCATTGTCCCCATTCAGAATATTCCTATTCATATTGTCCCTTCTCAGACTGTTTAGATAACCTAAAATCCTCCTAGATCCATGGCAGCTAGATTTTCTCCTCTTTCTTTTCTTGCCCAGTTGCATGATTTACCCCAAAATTATAATCAGAGAATCATATCATTCAATGCTGAAGAAAATACATCATCCCAAAGACACTTGGATTGGTTCAATGATTTTGTTGATCTAGAGGAAGTAGATCATGAGGATGAAAAACTCATGTTGTTCACACAAAGTCTTTTAGGAGAAGTCATAAAATGGGTTAAATCTATTCCTACAGCGAGTATCCATAATTTTGAAGCTTTTGAAACACTTTTTCTTGCAAGGTGGAGTGATAAAAATAATCCTCTTCAGTTTCTAACTCAGTACAATAACATAAAAATATCACCAAATGAAACATTCCAAGAGTTTTCAGCCAGATTTATGAAATCTTATAATTCAATTCCTATAGAAGTAAAACCTCTTCCTGGATCTTCCCAACTTTGATATGTTGATTCTTTTGACAATGACTTTTCCTTATTGTTAAGAGAAAGGATATCCAATACATTAGATGATATGATGAGTGATGCAATTGAAGTAGAAGTAAAGTTGATGACATCAGGGAGGATCAAACATAATACTGACAAAGATGTGAAGAAGGTCCAAGGAGAAGCATATCCCTCAACTTCTTAATCATCGGATAAGAAATTTGATTTGATGATGAAAACTATGTAAATATTCATGGAAAGAATGTCCTTGGAGAATAATATTGTTTCCAGGGATCAAACTGATTTTCATCCCATAAATGAAAATTTTAGGAGAGATCAAGTTCCACATGTCAGGCAAAGAGACCAGAGAAATCAAGGTGATCAAAAAATAAAACCTCCTTTCCAAAAAAGCTATGTAAATGAAGATTTTGATCAAACAATTGAAGACAATATGCATTGTTGTGATGATACATAAACAAATGTGTTCTTAACTAAATAAGAACATGATCAATTTATGGATGCAAGTGATAATTTTCTACAGGATAATGATGATATTTTTTCATTTGAAAAAAAATAGTTTAAGAAAGGATATCAAAATGCTATTATGAAGCTTCAGAAATAGTATAATATCATAAGCAAAAAGGTGCCTGCAAATCCTCCAAAGGAAAATCCTACAAGGGAACTTCGGATAAATACACCTTCTTCAAGTCAACCTAAGAAAGATAATTCAACAAAGGATGCAATGGAGAAAGGAAAATCCAAAAAATAACCTCCAAAGAAAATACCTGATGAAAGAAAGGAAGCAGTCATCAAAGAGGTAGAAAAATCCCCATCTCCTTTTAATTTTGAAAGTGAAATGGATAAAATCAAAATTTCCGTTCCATTTAATGAGATGATTAAGAATGGAGAATATAGAAATCTGATCATTAAAATGCTCAAAATGGAATAATCCCATGACACTTTGAATGTACAAGATGATCACCCTTATATCTTGTTTGGACCACGTGTGGAGGAGAGTGGCAATGTTGATGATGTTCCTCCTTTCTATGTTAATCTTAAAATTCATGACATGACCTTACATAATGCCATGTTATATTCATGAACATCACATAATTTGATGCCCAAGGTAGTCATGGATGAGTTGGGCCTATATATTACAAGAACATACAAGGATCTTTTCTATTTTGACTCAAGGAAGGTGAAATGCTTGGGTTTAATCAAATATTTGTTTGTAGCATTGTCTCAAATCCCATCAAAAAATCTGATCATGGATGTGGTGGTTGTTGACATCCCTACAAAATTTGGCATGTTGTTATCTAGATATTGGGATGCAAATATGAAAAGAACTATGCAAATGGATATGTCATATTGATCCAAAAAGGATATAGAGAAGAATAAGGACAACTCAGAATTCACAGAAGCAACTCAGGAAGCTCAGAATGGCCTCAGCAGACAGAGAAAAGGAACATATTCAAAGTCCTCAAAACTCAGTGAAATTGGCATCATCGCTAAGAGCGTGTCAAAATATTTCCAATGGCGTAATGAGCTCGTCAAATGGAGTTACAGATCATAAGATATTTGCGGTCAAATTTTTGGTCAACCTAGCCTAGTCAGCAGCGATGAGTGTTGGCCCTCGAACAAGTTTTGAGGAAACCTTGGTCGGGTTAGGACCACTTTTGGATTTCGACAGGCTGGTCGAAGATGGAGCACCCAAGCAGAGATGAGATCGCGGATCTCACTTGTTTTGTGAGCTATGTGGACCCACCAAGGGGTTCATTAGGGTTTTGTAATGGGTTATGGGATGTCGGCCAATGGGTTTACCCATGTTTAGGACTAATTGTAAACGTATAAATAAGTAATCTTGTAAGGTAGAAGTAGAAATCAATGTAAGATACCTAGAGAGAGAAGTCAATAGCTTGCAAGGCTAAGTGCAAGTAGTTTTGGGTTGCTTAGTGCAACAAAATGTGCATACAAGGCTCTGTGCTTGATAAAGAAGTGGGATTTGTGTCATGACCTAGTTTTGGGAAGGAGGATGTGGCACTCAATGTGAAGATCTACTGTCCTCTGTGAATCTTATCTCTATGGCTTAGTGCATAGGAGAAGATCAATGCAAGAGATACAAAATAATAATAAAGAATATCAAAAAGTTGGTGGACATAGCCCCACACTGGGGTGAACCACATATATCTTGTGTCTTCTGGTTTCTTTGTGTTGTGTTGTTTATATTATGAATTTTATTTTCTTATTTTGTATGTTAGATAGATATATAGATGCTTAGTTATTTACTTATGATGAATGAATGTTAGATCTAACTCTGCGTTGTGTGCTAAGTGGTTGAAGTACTTAATATTTACTGTTACTGTGTTGATCTATCATAGGGTTTTGTTATGTGGTGTTAATGAAGCTAATGATTTAATGAATATCATCTTGTAGTGTTATTAGAATACTCTGTGAAGTGTTTCCATCACATATCTGTGTCCCATCTTGGTTATAGATGCCTGAGTCCTATAACCCCCCCTTCTTCTACCTTAGGTGAGACTTCGCCTACTTCGCAGGTGTTGATGAAAGGGTTGGTAGTTAGGGTTTTGTTGGTGCATTGTTGAAGCATTGACCCCTGGGTTTTCCCCTATGCCAACAAATGGTTCTGTTGTCGGGACCTAAAACTGTGATTGTTGAGAATTGAAGTAAAGAAAAGAGAAGTTATGTGCATAGATCTTCTACTGTAGTGCATAGTACTTTACTTGAATTGTGAAGCTCTGTGCTAGGAGATGAATCTGATCTGAAGAAAAGAGGTAAATCTTTGTGCTTTGATAAGAGTAAGATAAGTGGAAATTTTTGTTTCGAAAGCATGAATTTAAGTATGTTTAATAGATTTTCTCCTATTCTGAAATCTAGGGAGAAGTTGGAAGAGAGAATTGATCTAAGTAAAGCTAATAGAAATGAAGAAAGATATGTTATTCCTATTGTTAGGGTCCTAACCTGCACATAGGTAGAGAAATATATTCGGATGTAATATAGGTCAATATTTTTTTTGTTTGTTAATTTGTGCGGGACCTGTTGGCTACGCGATTAACCTGTGGCTTGAGAATCCGCGACTCAGGGGCATCTAAGCTGTCAAAATCACCCGGGGATCGCACCCAGCCTGACCCACACCAACCCTTAACATGGTTGGATTTTTTGTCCCCGCAGGTTTCGAACCGGTGACTTTAACATCACAGAGTGGCTTAACAACACACTCTGTCACCGACTGTCCTACACCTCGGGGAATAATATAGGTCAATATTAATAAGGCCTTTCAATAAAATAGAATAAGGCGAATGTAAGAAGACCTAATAGAAGCTTCCGCTTCTAGAAGGATCTTCCTCTAGATGCTTCTCTTGATAGACATATTTAGTATAAATAAGGGTCGAGGGTATGAAAACCCTATCTTGGAGATTATTGTAACAGATCACTGCTCGACTGGAGGTTTCCCCCTCAAAGAGGCCCGTGAACATTGTTTTATGAATAAAAGTGTTATTTCTGTTGTTGTTCTTATATCATTTATGTGTTATTGTGGAGATTATGTTGGTTATATTACTGTTATTCTTCCATTTCTAGCATTTTATTTCTATTATGCATACTTTTTATATCTGGTATATTACAAGTGTTATCAGAGCACTTTCCTTGGTAGAAATTGTGGGAAATTTTTTTCAAGGTAGAGACGTATTCCGACATCTTTAAGCCACAGAGATTTGTCATTACGTGCATAAACCCATGATTGCGGGATTCATACACGCAAGAAATATAAGTGGTTATTAAGTGCACATATGTTGGCCACCCTTGTAACCCTTGTTGGTACCCCTTCGAGTGGTAGTGCATTAGACAACACCTGTGTACAGATCAACCTAGATTTCATGAAGCCCTCTTTAGATAAACCGATCGGCCACCTGACTGCTATAGTGCCATCGAGAACAACACTCAGGAAGATACTTTCTAGTACCTGGGTAATCTGGTAGTACGGCTAAGGGTACAGTCTATCCTCCTTAGTTAGTGCCCTGAGATATTGGGCCGAGTACTATTGTTGGACCCCACACGTATATCAGAGAGCTATAGCATAGGGAAAACCCTTGTCTGTAGAACCCTTAAATACCTAACCCTTGGGGGACAGAAACATAAACAAATTAAAATAGACAAGATCTATTGTCACGCAACTGTGTTCGGGTTGCCAAATCACTACAGTTTTCTTATTGGTTAAGCATTTGGGGATTTCATCTCTACAGTATTCTTCTGACCGGAGTATAACTCCACAGGTGTAAAAAAAAAAAAAGTCTGAAATTTTTTTCACCATTATTTGAGACCTATTCCTTTGGATTCATCTCTTCTCCCTTATCACATTCATCCATATCATTTTTCGAAAAAATGTTTTGACCTCACCCACCCTTTTCAGTTCACCCATCCTCATGGCCCATACCCATAGCCAAGACCTGGAAGCTCGCTTCAACACCTTGAAATATGGTCTCCTCGAGACCCAAAAAGAAGTGAAACAACTCAATGCCAATGTTGCCTCCATCGATACATCCATCAATACAACCATGCAGTCCTCAATGGAGGAAGTCAAACAAGAACTGACCACCCAACTTGAATCTGTCTTTGCGTCACTCTGCACCAAAATGAAGATCCCTGTAGATGACCCTTTCTCTGGTGCACCTCCAAAGACTGAAGGTGAACATTCCTCCCATTCCCATACCTTTCAGCACCATCACTTTCAACATGAATTACGCCTTTCGCGGGTGGATGTGACCAAATTTGATGGCTCAGACCCCACTAGTTGGGTAACCCAAATGGAACATTATTTCTCTTTATACAACATTACAGATGACTTGGCCAAACTCCGGTATGGTGTTCTCCATCTAGATTAAGAACATTGGCGATGGTGGCAATGGAGAAAAACTTCTCGTCAAGGGTATATTGCTTGGACACAATTTGTGACTGAGCTTTATGAACGCTTTGACACTGACACCAACCATTTGGGCCATTTGACAAAGTTGTGTAGAAGACTTCATAGTTGTCTTTGAGCACCTGGCTTTTTGAACAAAGGGCATGACTGATGCTTTCTTTCGAGAGTGTTTTATCAGTGGCCTCAAGGATGAGATTCAGGCCCATGTCCTCATGGCTCGACCTTCAAGTTGGGTGGAGGATACTAAAAAAGATAAAGAAGCACAACAGGTTGTATCCTCTCAAAACCGTAAACCCTCCTTTATCCCTCGCCCTAAACCCTTAAATCCCACTACTCCCTCCACCCCATTAAAAATCCAAAAATTGACCAGGGATGAAATGGTTGAACGCCAACTCAAAGGCCTTTTTTATAATTGTGATGAAAAATATTTACTGGGCCAAAAGTGTAAGGAACAAAATCCTTTTATGGCCATCTCTGAGGATATTTCAGAAGAGGATGTTGAAACTCCCCTTGTGTCCGAGTCACCTGAAATCACTAACATAACCCCTCCCTCAGACCCTCCCGAAGTGGAACCGATCATTTCCCTCAATTCTCTCATTGGCTTCTCTGCTCCCCAAACCCTCAAGTTAATCGGTTACATCAAGCATCATAAGGTCATCATTCTGGTTGATAGTGGAAGCACCCATAATTTTATTTATCGCCACATTTCCCAAGAAACTCATTGCTACATCCATGCCATCAACAATTTCCAAATCATGATTGCCAATGGTGGTTCCGTGAAATGTGGAGGGCACTGTGAAAATGTGCGTCTCCAAATCGGTGACTACCACCTAAAATACCATATGTTTTCTATCGACATGGGCGGTTGTGACATTGTGTTGGGTGCATACTGGCTAAGAAATTTAGGTCCCATTCTCATGCATTTTAAGGAATTAACCATGCAATTCGACCAGGAAGGCCACCAATATAAATTCCAAGGCATCACTGCTGGTTCGCCTAAGGTCATTAGTTCCCATCGCATGGAAAAGATGCTCAAAAAAGGTCATTCTGGTGTCCTTGCCCAACTCCATGCAATACAAGCAACAGAGACACCCCCGGTGCCGCAAGACCTCCAAGCCCTCCTTTCTAAACATCAAATGGTATTTTCCACTCCCCAAGGAATCCCTCCTTCCCGCGGTGTTCATGATCATTCCATTCCCTTTGTACCCAAATGCCTTCCTCCCAATATTCGTCCGTATTGCCACCCCTTTTCACAAAAAAATGAAATTGAGAAAATGGTCCAGGAACTCCTTAATGCAAGTGTTATCTGCCCTAGTACGAGCCCTTACTCTTCTCCTGTAATCATGGTTCTGAAGAAAAAAGGTTCTTGGATAATGTGTCCTGACTTTCGTGCCCTCAACAAACTAACCATTAAAAACAAATTTCCCATTCTTGTCATTGATGACCTCCTAGATGAATTGAGTGGTGCCCAATTATTTACTAAACTTGATCTTTGCTCAGTCTATCACCAGATACATATGAAAGAGGAAGACATTCCCAAGACAACCTTTCGAACTCATGAGGGCCACTATGATTTTTTGGTCATGCCCTTTGGCTTGTGTAATTCCTCCTCCACCTTCCAAAGCCTCATGAATCATGTCTTCCGTCCATTTCTCCATCATTTTTTCTTAGTTTTCTTTGATGATATCCTCATCTATAGAAAAACCTGGACAAACCATGTTACTCATGTGGATCGATTTCTCCATCTACTCTCTCAGCACCAAATTTTCCTGAAACAGTCTAAATGTGCTTTTGGTGCCTCATAAGTAGAATAATTGGGTCATTTGGTTGGAAAGGATGGCATCAAGGTGGATCCGAAAAAGATTGAATCTATGCAAGACTAGTCGCACCCAAAGGCTCTCAAAAGCTTGCGTGGATTTCTGGGCTTAACAGGGTATTATCGCAAGTTTGTTAAGAATTATGGAAAGATTGCAGCACCTCTCACTGCTCTCCTAAAAAAGAACTCTTTCACTTGGACTCAAGTCACTTCTCAAGCTTTCCAAACCTTGAATATGGCCATGTGCACCACTCCAGTTCTATCCCTTCCTGATTTCACAAAGGCCTTTGTGTTGGAATGTGATGCCTCAGGGAAAGGAATCGGTGTTGTTCTTATGAAAGAGGGTCGACCTTTGGCCTTCACCAGCAAGAAACTATCTGAAAGGAATCTGGGAAAACCCATCTATGAAAAGGAAATGTTGGCTATTCTGTATGTCATTGATCTGTAGTGCCCTTATCTCTTGGGGAAACGTTTCCAAATTAAGACAGACCATCAAAGCCTCAAGTACTTTCTGGAACAATGCATTTCCTCCTCGGAGAAACAAAAATGGGTGACTAAGCTCTTTGGATATGATTATGAGATCATTTACAAGAAAGGAAAAAAAAATGTGGTGGCTAATGCACTGTCTCAAAAATATGAAGAAGAAGGATCCCTTTTTTCTCTTTCCTTCATTGTACCAGATTGGCTCCAAGTTGTTCGCTAGGAATGGCTACAAGATCCCAAAAGTTTGCATCTGATCCAACAATTGCAGACCAATGCTCCAGCTTCCCTAGGGTACTCTTGGCTCTAGAATGAGCTTCGATACAAAGGCCATTTGTATTTAAGTAAACAATCAAATCTTAAATCCACGGTACTTTATGAGCTTCATGCTACACCCACAGTGGGGCACTCCAGGTTCACCAAAACCTATGATAGGGTCAAACGTTCTTTTTTCGGGGATGGTATGAAACATGACATCTGTAATTTTGTCGCTAAATGTGATGTGTGTCAATGCAACAAGGGAGAAATAGTCAAATATCCGGGCACACTACAACCTCTTTTGATTCCACCTGCTATTTGAAAGGATATCTCTATGGAATTTATTACCAGCTTATCCAAATCGGGAAATAAATCAGTCATAATGGTGGTTGTGGATCTCCTTTCCAAGTATTCTCATTTTTACACTCTTCAACACCCATTTACTGCATCCACGGTGGCTCAAATTTTCATGGACCAGGTCTTCAAGCTTCATGGCATGCCGCACTTTATTGTTTTTTATCGTGACCCAACTTTCACAAGCAATTTTTGGCAAGAAATGTTCAAGCTACAGGGCACCCAATTTCATCTCAACACAGCTTATCATCCCCAGACTGATGGTCAAACGAAAGTTTTCAACAAGTGTTTGGAAACATATCTGAGGTTTTTTTCCTCTGAAAACAAAAATCAGTGGGCTCAATGGTTACCCCTAGCTGAATTGTCGTACAACACTTCCTACCATACAGCTACATGCATGACTCCTTTTGAAGTGGTATATGGACAAAAGACACCTTCGGTTCTCTCATACTTACCGGGTACCTCTAAGTTCCAGGTGGTTGACCAAACACTTACAGTTTGAGAGGATATTCTTTGTACCCTCAAAGAGAACTTGGTCATGGCACAAAATCGCATGAAGCAACAAGCAAATCAAGGTCTCTCTGAATGTCAATTTGCAGAAGGGGATCAGGTTTTTCTACGACTGCAACCATACAAGCAAACTTCCCTCAAGGCTGAGCATTTTCAAAAGCTAGAACCCAAATTTTATGGTCCTTATACAATTCTCAAGAGTGTTGGACAAGTCACATATCAGTTAGCTCTGCCCAGTCATTCGAAGCTACATCCTGTTTTTCATGTTTCATGCTTAAAGAAGGTGATTGGAACTAGGTGCCAAATTCAAACCAACCTTCCTGAGTTAGTTGAAGAAGGATCCACTTGGCTACATCTAGAAGAATTTTTGGACCAGCGTGAGCGTCACCTACGTCAGAGAACCATCAAGGAAGTGCTAATCCAGTGGAAAGATACAACTCCAACATATGCCACTTGGGAACCAACTACCATTCTGCAGTAGTTTCCACATCTCAAGCCTTGAGGACAAGGCTATTTTTAAGGGGGCGGACATGTTAGGGTCCTAACCCACACATAGGTAGAGAAATATATTCGTATGTAATAAAGGTCAATATTGATAAGGCCTTTCAATAAAATAGAATAAGGCGAATGTAAGAAGACCTAATAGAAGATTTTGTTTCTAGAAGGATCTTCCTCTAGATGATTCTCTTGATAGACAAATTTAGTATAAATAAGGGTCGAGGGTATGAAAACCCTAGCTTGGAGATTATTGTAACAGAGGGTTGCTCGACTAGAGGTTGCCCCCTCAAAGAGGCCCGTGAACATTGCTTTCTGAATCAAAATGTTATTTTTGTTGTTGTTCTTATATCATTTATGTGTTATTGTGGAGATTATGCTAGTTATATTATTGTTATTCTGCCATTTCTAACAATTTTATTTATGTTCTGCATACTTTTTATATCTGGTATATTACACATATGCATAGAAATATTTTTTGGACTAATAAATGGATGCAGGAACCTAGAAATATTTTTTCCAGATTGCAAGTCCAGCACTGTGATCCTAGTGCGCAGTACAAGAGAGGTTGGGGAACGTTTAAGAGAAAAAGAGGAGTGACACTATGTTATTACTGTAGAATACCGAGAAATCTTGATAAGGAATGCCCTGGTGTAGTTCCTATTTGTCTATGTTGTAAAATTGTTGGTCATGAGGTTGAGGATTGTCTAAGGATTATTGCTAAAGTTGAAAGAATGAACATGAGACAAGAAAACTATCAAGAGACTAAGGGTATGTTAGAGAATCATAAAGAGAAAGATTCAAAGAAAGATCAGACTATGTTATTATAGTTGAAGAAAATGATGGATGATCACAAAGATTTCAGTTTACCAGAGATCCTAAAAGTAAAACAATGCATAATTGCAAGAATAGAAGACTTCGACATAGATTGTGTCTTGGATGAAGAAACACAAGTGAATATTATGACAGAAGAAACTTGGTAAATTTTGGGAAAGCCTACTGTGATACCTTCATTGGGAAGGATAGGCTTGTTTAAAGGAAAGATGATAACCTTATGTGGAAGAGTTACTAATATACCTATTATTGTTCATGGAACGTCGACTGAAGAAGAATTTGAAGTCATTAAGTTTGTTGAGAACAACACCCATTTCTTACTTTTGTTAGGAAAGACATAGATTGAGAAATATCAAATCAGAAGGAAATCAGAGGAAGAAGCTACAAAAAATAAAAAGCAAGAATTAAGGGATTTCATAGCTAGAAAAATAGATAAACTAATAGAAGAACGAGAGGGTAAGTCGAAGCAACGGAGGGAAAGAGAATTAGATAGCAAGATTGAAAGAATACAAGAAGGTTTGAAGGACCTATCCATGCAAGAAAGAAGTATATCCACCGAGGAAGTATTAAGAGAAGAGATATTAACTTTGAACCCTTCGAGAGCACATCAATAGTGCGAAGTCACTACACTAGGAGAAGATAGGAATAAGAATGGAAAGAGGATTCCAGAAGTAGTTAGAGAAACTCAGATCACAGGAAAGAAGGAAAGGAAGCTTGGTAAAAAGAAAGTCAAGTTAGAAAAGCTTCAGGAAGCTATAGAGAACAGAGGGAAGAATTTGTAGGAGTCAAGTCCACAGGACTTGAACCTCGCCAGAACAGTAGAACCACACATATTGGGACTTCGCCCTGGAGAATCTATATGATCATTGGAGATGCCCGACTACTGTTAGAACGACTCTCCGAAATGTATAGGAAATACATTTATGAGCTTTTACACATTGATACCGTTCCATAATGGACGAATTCACATTGATGGAAGAAACCCTGCCCGTTGGAGAAATTTGTTACGACACTTGCTTATTTAACCCATTGGTCGTTGCGCCAGGACCACATTTTTCCACCCATGATTAATTGAGATATCAGAGAACTGATTGTGTGTCGAACTGTGATTTCAGAAGCTAGACATCACCATCCATTTGTCTACCCCACCGATCTGTTTATCTATCCCAACCTACCTATTTAAAAGCGATAATGTCGGGTGAATGCACTAAGTTAGAAAATTCCTTCGAGGAGGTTCCTAAGAAGTTTATGGCTGATAAATATATATATGAAGGAGTATAGGCGTCGTCGAATAGGGGACTATAGGCTTCCCCTTTGATTGGACGACGATCGGGTCGTACCAACCCCGCGACCGAGCAGCGAAGTAAGCATCACAACGATCTGGCTAATACGAAGCAGATCTCGTCGATATTACTATATTATATCCCAACTTTGGCTGGCTTGGTTAACTGCGACAACATCCCATGGGACTTCGAGTAAACTTTGATCATCGCATACATTCTAAAGGGAATAAGTGTAGTGGGAAGTCATTTGGGACATATCCAACTATTGAAGAACAATGACTTCAACCTTGGAGATAGAAAGAAATATGCAATGCTCACACACCACAGATACTTGACAAATACCACCGGGAATAAGCCTCACCTGGTCTCCCTGCTACACCTCAAAATCACTCAACTGGATAAGTGTCGCACATGACTCTCACTTGTCGCAAGTGTCGCAAATGTCGTTAAACCATGCTATCACAATGACGACACTAAAGGGGCACTTGAAACATCTTATGTACTTAGTTTGAAGGAAGAAACTGGTTCACTGAAGTCAAACATCTCTTAACACCTAAGAGGGCTTCTTAATCAAGAGTTTGGAAGGGGAACGCTCCCCCAAAACTGCCTGAGAAGCATTGGCACCCCTCTGCCATGCTTCAGAAGTGTTGTAGCACTTCTCCACCCCTTTGCAGAAGCGTTGCTCAGATTTGAAGCGCTAACGCTTCCCTTGACCTTCTCTGGAGTGTTCTAGCGCTCTGATGCCCCTTCTGATGGAGCGCTCTCCATTCTGGGAAAATTGTTAGCCCGGTGAGAAGAATAAGGGGAGAATCATTCGAGTTTGGGAGGTGGTTGAACTCGAATTATTGGTTTTGTCAAAAGATCTCTGATCCAAGGAGGAGGTTTCCAACTGGTTCTAAACATAACTCAAGTGGTTAGGCCCTTCCCAACCTATATAAGCAAGCTCTATGGTGGTAAAGAGGGGGAAGAACTGAGCATATTGAACTTATGATCTTGGAGGAAACTTACAGCCAGCCAAAGGAGAGAAATCATTGAAGTTGTTGTCATCCAGGTTGTGGATCTTTCATGCAAGGGTTAGATGAAGAGGACTTGACGAAGCTGTCACATTCGCATCTACGATTGTAAGTACTGCTGTCGTCATTCTCATTAATATGACAAGATTGGCCTATTTCTTTCTAGTTTGTGTCTAATGTTACATGAACTTATCATTCATTGATAGATCTGTTTTCAAGCTAATGTCAGTAGAGTAGGAAGTGGTTGTGTCTTGTTTTTTCCACAGACCTCATCGAGGAGCAAAAGTATTGGAGCGCAACTCGGAGCGTGCAGGGACAAATGTCGATTAAAAGGTACTTCTATCATCCTTCCTTCTCATGCATTAGGCTTAGATATATTTGAAAGGAAGTCGGTGTCCACATTAAGAGTTTTTATGTCTAGGGTTAAGGTCAAGCCTTAGAGGTTGATCTACTTGTCCGCAGGCAGATTTTCCTACAACAGAAACTGGCGACTCCGCTGGGGAGATAGCCTTGAATCAAAACCCTTTGTTTGGATTTTTCTCCTCATTGAACTTGTTTTGTCCCTTGATTGTTTCAGACCTGGTTTACCCCTCTTTGATTAGTTTCATGAGCTGATTGGCTTCTTACCTTGTCACTTTCAGCATATTTGTCAAGTTCAGATCTCAATTTTTGAATTTTTTTGACATTTCTGGGACTTTCAGACCCTGGTGCCCCTGACCTAGTGTTATCAGAGCACCAACACTTTTTGTAGCCCTACATAGAGTGCTACAACGCTCTTTGCCCTTGGAAACAAAGCGCCATCCTCCTTTTGGCCCAAAAACCCTTCACAATTGCATTTTTTAGGGTTTGCCTCTGTGGCTTTTGTGTTGAGTGATCTAGTGAGTCAATCCTTCTTCCTGTTTAGCCTTGACATCAGTCTTGTCGAAGAACAAACATTTTTTTGATTGAATCTTGTAGCCTTCTTCACCTATTTTCATTTGAGTTTTCTTGTTGAGTAAAGCTTGAAATTTATGCATTACTTTTCTTTTCTCTTCAGTTGAGTAAAACCCTGGTGAAGACCATCAAAAGCCTACAGGCCTCTTTATCTTGATTTCAGTCAAATCATTTTTCTTCAGCTCTTGTTTTTGGGTGTGAATTTTGTCTTTTTCTTTGATTGTTTCTTTCGTTTTTCGTTTTGGTTGCTACGAAGGGTATATTGTTTGTGTGTTTTTGCTTATGCTAGTTTGGTTCTCATTCATACCAAGAAGACAATTAGAAAAGATAAGCATTGTGATTGCATTGATCATCATTCATACGCAAACAATAAAGATATCTTAGTGATTGATTGAGCATATTAGAAGGCACTTGAAAGCTTTGCATTACATCAGGATTTGATTGGAAAAAAGAAAAGAATTGTTTGGAAGCATTCCGTAGTTGTACTTGTTAGTGAAAGAACTCTCTCTCTCCCTTAGATAGATGTTCATCGAAAGGAAATGATTGATTATCATGCTTGATGCACTCTTTGGGTCAGAGTCTTAATTCCATTCGTTTCACTTCCATGCACCCCTTTGCGTAAAGAACAGCCACTAAAATCAACGCTAATTAAAATTTATCTAGAACTTTTTCTTTGATAGAATCCTCCACCAACAGTAGAATAGGTGTAGTAATTTGGATTAGGCTGTGAGCATAACTCTCCAAAGTTGTCAAAACAAACAATAACAGCCTGAGTTAGGGAGAGTAAATCCAATTTTCATATAAGTCTGCCTGGGACCCCCCTCTCACACAGGGGTTACGCACGAGGTTGCATTCAGGAGAACTATGGGGACTACCCTCTGTGGTTTAACTAAGTGTGGTGGTAAGATCGTATTATGGGGATCACTTTGAGGTAAATCCAAAATTACTGCATGGAAGATTCTTAGTTGGTTTCGGGCTTGATACCCTGCCCTTACGTTCGGACCGAACTGTCGACTGTTCCCGCCCAAGGGCTGACTGCGAATTGGTGACCTTAGTGGCCATAATATTTAGGTTCTTACACAAGGTGATGGTGACAGGTAGTCTAAATATACCTGGAGCAGACATTGGTCAAACTCACTCGGGCTCCTTGGAAGGTAAATCCACAATTACTGCGTGGAAGCCTTAGAAAGTAAATCCACAATTACTGCGTGGAAGCTTTCACCAGGGTGTAAGTCCGTTAAGCAGGTCGCCATTGTAACTGTTCCACCCTAGCCCCACCCCTTCTGGACTTGATCACGCGACGTTGGATTTCATCACTAACTAGTACGATCATCGAAAGAAGGCCCTGTTTGCTTGGTTGTGATTCTTAGATTTTTTTAGCGTGTGCTGTTTCTTTTCGCTAGTTGGCCATAGATCTCTTTCGTAGACTATTTTATTCTTCCAACATTGACCCTCCACGACGCTCGCGGAGGCTACAGGGACTTCCTCCAGAAAATATGAAAGGAGACATCCCTCGTTCTACGGAACAATCTCCCCAACAGGGTGAGGTTCAAAATATTACCATTTCCCAAAAAAACGCTTCTGTTACAACCGCGGGTCCCACTTCGGTGACCCCTCTCGAACCACTGTTACTTCGTTTGGACTCCCTCAGGAACGTCATAGATGAGGAAGTCCCACGATTACCAGAGAGGCCTATTACCGAAACATACATGGGATCCACACAACCCATATTTGGTGAGGAATATAGGACCCCCATCCATCCTAGCACTGCAGTAAGTATCAGCCCCACAACCGCTCATTCTATTTGGAGGACTCCATCGGGACGCAGTCTTTATGACCATTTCGAATCCCTTCGACAACCGTTCCATCCCGATAGCATTCCTAGTGAAGCAGGTCCATCTAGTCAAACCATGAGTCACCCAATTGATCAGGTTGTTAACCCTACTATTCCCCTCCAAATGGCTCAGTCCACGATAGTCCCTCACATCCCGACCAGTCCCGTCGGCGATCTGGTGGTCACCCAAGCCCCGATTGGTACACCTGTAACACTAAGACCAAATCTCCCTTTTGGATTTAGGGCACTAAATGCATCTTCCACTACCACCACCCAAACCAGTACTCAAATAGTACCGGGAAGTTCCATACCTATCCAACAACCCGAAGGGACGGTCCTTGGTGGTCCGAACCCAATTGGCAACACTGGTCAAGTTTTCGTGTCTGGCACTCAAATCCCGGGAACTCTGCCTCAAACTGGGGGGCACCCTCTCACCGGAGGGAAAAATCCATTCGGGGGGCACCCTCATGCTGGGGGGCAACCTCAAACCGGAGTCCACCATCAGCCATAAGGACAAACTGTGTCCGTTGCACCCAATCCGTGGAGCATCCCCTTTCGAGAAAATCTGCATGCCTCTACGGGACAAACTATGCCTGCCGCATCCAACCCATGGAACGTTCCTTTCCAAGGAAACCCACACTTTTCGGTAGGAAAAAATTCACAGACTCCACAACAACCTCCTTATGGACAAATGCCCAACCCATCCCATAACCCTCAAAACCCATCCGGTTATCCTCCGCTCATGCAGGCTTTTCAAAGCAATCCAAATCCTATGTACCTTGGCCAAAACCAACCCAACATGAGAGGGCCCACGAGTTATAATTATCCACATAACCCAGTATTGGGCCCCACTGGTGTTCCTCTCCCACACCAGCATTACCCACAGGTTAACCGACAACTACCCTTTCTAGCCACCCTGGACCTTCCAGATTTGTCTCGGTTAACGAATGATCCCATTCATCATTCTTCAGGTTGGCCAGCTATTCCTACAAAGCTCCCTTCTAATATCCCAAAATTCAACGGAAAATCTGGAGAAGACCCGAACAACCACGTAATGACCTTCCATTTGTGGTGTTCATCAAACTCCCTCATGGATGATTCGATTCGTTTGCATCTTTTCCAACAAACACTCACAGGTTCCGCCGCAAAATGGTATATTGAATTACCACGCGCATCTTTTTACGATTTCAACTCTCTCGCCATGTCCTTCCTCACACACTTCCAATTGCCCATCCGATACGAGACGGGTACTGAACTATTAA
>JZKD02S1673207.1:502826-515980 GCA_000966675.3 Picea glauca | reverse complement strand
TGAGCATATATAGTGCGCAGCTATCTTTGAAACAAAAGACTTCCCTGGGTTGATAATTTATGTTTCACTTGGTTGTTTGAAATTAATTAAGCAATTATAGTGACCAACACCAGCCAAAGGAGAGCAATCATTGAAGTTGTTGTCATCCAGGTTGTGGATCTTTCATACAAGGGTTAGACGAAGAGGACTTGACGAAGCTGTCGCATTCGCATCTACGATTGTAAGTAATGTTGTCATCATTCTCATTAATATGACAAGCTTGGCCTATTTCTTTCTAGTTTGTGTCTAATGTTACATGAACTTATCATTCATTGATAGATCTGTTTTTAAGCTAATGTTAGTAGAGTAGGAAGTGGTCGTGTCTTGTTTTGTCCACAGACCTCATCGAGGAGAAAAAGGATTGGAGCACAACTCAGAGCGTGCAGGGACAAACGTCGATTAAAAGGTACTTCTATCATCCTTCCTTCTCATGCATTAGGCTTAGATAGATTTGAAAGGAAGTCAGTGTCCACGTTAAGCGTTTTTCTGTCTAGGGTTAAGGTCAAGCCTTAGAGGTCGATCTACTTGTCCGCAGGCAGATTTTCCTAGAACACTCCCAGCCATGGATTAAGGAGCTAGTGTAGTCCACTATACTAAGTGTGATGAAGATTCCCCATTTTGGTCGAAACTAGGAGATTAACACTTGTGTTAAACTCCTCTTGTCGTGATACCATGGCGGATACCTGTGGCTCAATCGATGGATTACTATGGATCGAACACTGATCCACCTGATTACAGGATTGAGCATGTAGGGACTTGAACCTCAACAGTTTTACCCAGGGAAGACCTTGGATCGCTCCCTGGCACAGTGCATCAAAGAGGCTTATGTGAAGTCGAAAAGGGAAAGTGAGTCTACAAGGTAGACTCTATCCAAGATGGTGAAGGACACCTCGCTTGCCAAATCATAGCTGGAAAGATCGTAAGAAAGAATCAACCCACACAGGTCACCGGGTTTGTGGAGGACCTTGCAGGAAAATGCGTGGAGGGAATGCAGATGAATTGGGTGAGTTACCTCATCAACGAACTTGAGAAAGAATTATGTGAAGATCAGAATCAAGGATACGATTTCCACTTCATTTGGCTACTCTTATTGATCACATTTGTCACTTGGAAAATGCCTGAAGGAGCCACCTTCCCGAAGATAGAACCATTAGAACCGTTGGACGCTAGGTTCTCAACCTTGTGGTACACCAATGACATGTCGAAGAAATTGCAGTCGAACGGTGTATTCCATGCGTATTATCAGCAACTAAAGTTTTCCATCGAGTCATTCCCACGCATGACACCACGCACTCTACACCAGTACAGACCGATAGCCAAGTTCTGCGCAGATCCATATTTTATTTATATCACTACATTCAGAGATGATAGAAAGGATGAGTTACAATCCTATTACAATCTGACATATGAAGACATGGATAAGATCATGAAGGAATGGCCAGAGGAATTTCATACACCTGTCCTTGATGCCAAACTCTCTAACACTGACATTGTAGGAAGCCCCTTGGTCACCTAGTTGGAGCATGCAGGACAATCCAGTGCGAAAAAGAAGAATAAAAAGAAGGAGGTTCAAAATATAGAGACTGATGAGGAGGACAATGCCTCGAAAGAAAATGGATTTGGCTCACTGAGAGGAGGAGAATAAGTAAATGGAAAAGGAGGAGGGGATGAAGGAGAAAATCAAGGAGAAGGCGAAGCTACACTGTTGAAATATCCCCCTATTGAAACACCGCAAAAGAGGAAGGTTTCTTTGTAGAAACCTTTGGCAAGAAAGAAGATTCGTGCCAGTAAGCCCCATCTAGAAGCTACGCTCACAGAGGATGACATCGGTCTAATCCACAGAGCAATGGAGGATGTGTCCAAAGACCTCTTACAAATATATGGAGTGAAGCAGGAAGATTTGTATGAAAGGGTCGAGAAGGAGCTGAAGGAAATACAACAAGCTATTCAATTGATCCGCGTAGTACATATTGTTCCTTCTTAATCATAGGTTGCAGAATTGGGGGATGAGCCAACTGGCAAAAAGGTCCAGAAACCACTACAGGTTTCAAAGGAAAAAATTTGAGTTGTTGCTTTCCAACAAACTTTTGACACTTGGTGCAAGCTCTAATCTTTGCACAAAAATCAGTAAAAAAGTTGGGACAAAAATACCCATCTCTGAGGATATTATAAGTTTTGGTCCTCCAAAAATGATGTCCCCCACATGAGCTATCATGAAAATCATTCATAGCTCTTTGGGCTTCTTGCAGATCTAGACACCTCAACAGGACTCCCAGAGGATCCTTCGAGTACAAAACCAGATCAATGATACAATATTTGATTGCTTTGAGTTTCAAAGCTCTCACCTTGTTTTTGTCCAAACCATCAAGAGGCCTCAACTTCTCTAGGAAATATATGATATATTTGTACCAAGGGCATCCTACTAAGTTGGGGCTGACATGAGAGTCTTCAACATCAATCCCAGTTTGTTGATTTTATGAGTCTACATTCATGAAATTAACCCCCAATTCTTTGCAATTTGATTCAGCCAGTAACCTGGCTAAACCTTGGCCTTTCACCAATTTGGTGGGTTTTTTTCCAGGTCAAACTCGATAATCTTGGCAATCCACTTGCTTCTCTTCCCATCTATATCAGGCTGGATCAGTATCTCCTTTACTGTGGGTGAGGGGGCATATGTGATAATTTTTTAATGCATAACATAGATTCTAAAATCCTTGAGGGCCTTTACCAAAGCATAGGCTTGCTTCTCCATGATATCGTATCTCATTTCTACATCCCTCAGTGCTTTGCTAAAAAAGGAAATAGGTTTTTCCAAACCTTTTGCATTTATTTGTAGAAAAACAACAACCAATGTATCAGATGAAGTGAAATAAAATATCATAAATTCCTTAGAATAGTCAGGGTTGATGACCACAGGAGCTTCAGTCAAAGCCCTCTTTATTTGGTTAAAATAATTCCTGGACTCAACAGTCCATTTCACTTCATTCCCTTTTTTGAGCATGGCTGTAATGTATTTAACCAACTCAGCAAAAATGGAAATGAATCTCCTCATAAATTTGATCTTACCCAAGAAATAATCGAACCTCTTTCCTGGATCTATAAAAAGATAAGGACTGGATGGCCTCTACTCTACTTGGATTAATCTTCACCCCTCCAACTGACACAATATGCCCCAAAATTTTCCCTCTTTCATCGCAAATAAATATTTCTTAGGATTGAGAGAGAGACCAAACCTTCTGCACTTCAACAAGACTTTCTTTAGATGATGACAATGCTCTTTATCAGACCTTGAAAATACTGTAATTTCATTCAGATATATGACTACAAATGTTTCCTTTTCTCCAATGAAGGTGATGTCCATGGCTCGCTGGAAGGTCACTCCTGCATTCATCAATCCAAAGGGAATTTTAGCATACATGAACGTGCCCTAAGGATTAGTGAAAGTTGTATTCCCTCTATCTTTAGGCAAGACAAATATCTAGTTGTACTCGAAGAAACCATCAACCATAGACATCCTAGATGAACCAGTCACTCTCTATAGAATGTGCTCCATTTTCGGCAAGGGGTAATTATATTTTTTGTAGATTCTGTTCAAATTTCTGAAATCGACACACAACCAGATTTCCCCATTCTTTTCCCTCACATGCACCAAATTAGCTACCTGCTCTAAAAATATCAAGGGAATGATGATCTATGCATCCAACAACGTTTTGACTACTTTTTCCATAATCAGCAACAGCATGGGATTTATCTGTTTGAGCTTCTGCTTGAAAGGTTTGGCATCTTATTTCAAAGGGATTTTGTGTTCGATGACTATGGTGTCATATGTTCTCAAATCCTCATATTCCCAAGAAAATACATCAGAAAAATCCTTGAGAAGCCTGACATACTCATCCCTATGCTCCTTTCATAAGATGCTAGACAGTTTGACCCATTTGGGATCCTCCTCTATTCCTAGATTGCATTAAGTCACATCATCTTCTTTAGTTGATCCTTAAACCTTTACAACAACATCATTTCTATCAAACAATCTCTCTAAAGGGACAAGCCCCTTTGGAATATGGTTACTAGGCAACTAGACAATATGATGGTCAAAAATTTTATTGAGAAAAACATCAGTCGAGGACTTTCTTTAGCATCCTGATCCTGATCAATATGAAAATCATAAAATTCATCCATAGTATCAGTGAGATGTAATATACTGGTATCAGTGAGCTATAATATACTGGCTCCTAAGTCAGTATCAACTAAAAAAATGGGGTGTTTGATGGGATTTTCCTCATCACTAGTAATTTAAGCAAGTTGTGCTTCTCTATAAAGTTTTCTATGTTCCCCACCAAACACACAAATGGTGGCATATGAAAGATCCATCTGCAAAGTTCCACCTAGTATTTTGATCCAGGATCTAGACAAGAGCATCCCAAACTTAGGGGGGACATCACCTACCACTATATCCATGACCACACTCTTCATTGGCAATTGGAACAAGGAGACAACCAGGTCCTTAATAACCCCGAGGCATTTCACCTTCCTGGAATCAAATGAATATAGATCATGGTAGGTTTTTGTAACCTCCAACCCGAGCTCATCCATGAAAATATTAGGAAAGAGATTTTGAGATGACCTTGAATCCATCAAGCAATTGTGAAACACTTTATCATGAATATTCAATGATGTATATAAAGGGGGGGAGGAATCATCTCTATCATCTACCAAAGTCCCTTGTATGATAGATGGATTTTCATCTTGGAGGTTGACTGAGTTTGTGGGATGAGATGAAGGTTCGAGATGCAACACTTTGGAGAGGCACCTTTTGAAGTCCTCGTGCTTGATTAACTCTGATAGAGGCACATGGATCCTAGTCTTTTGAATTTCATGGTCAAATCTAAAAGAGGAGAGAGGCTTCAGAATATCCTTCACTTCTGGGATAGGGATTTTAACCACTGGTGAGGGGGTATGTGCCTCCTTTTCTTTATTGTTGTCTGGCACATCTTTAGCAGGCTTCTCTTCTTCAGTAGGCTGATTAGAAATATCAATCTTCCCCTCTTTATTATTTGACCTCGGGTTATATCTATTTGGATTATTTTTGGTCCTTTCACCCTTTCTCATTTCATTTAGTTGGCTATCCATGAGAGAGTCTTCATATGAAGATTGGGTTAGATGAGTAAATAAGGAGGTGTCGTCGAGACAATGTATTTCAGGATTGACATCTTCTTCCTCTCCTTCTTCATCAGTAACAATGTTATTTTGGAGAGGAGCCTCAATTCTTTTATCATCCCTATCCCTGTTTCTTTGATCTCTTTGGATGATCTAAGGGGAATTATTTGGTCTTTTGAAGTTACCCCTATTATCAAAATTTTGGGGATTCCTATAACTCTTCTTTCCTTCCAATTCCAACCTTTCCACTTTAGCAGACAGTGATTTTACTACCTTGGTCAGTTCATCCTCTTGAGGGTGGGAAACAGAGGAATTAGAGCTTGAGGCTTCAGACCTACCTTTTCTTATGTCTCTATCATATTTTCTCCTGAGCTTGCCTACTGCCAATATATTAGATTATACCTCAAGGGTTGCATATTGCATATGAGACAAGGGGGTAGATCTTCTTTCTCTCAACAGGGGGCAAAAATCAGGGTCAAAAGCACTAGCATAAGTAATCTTGGTAGAGGTTTCTATAGTCTTAATTTCATTGGGAATATTTTTATACATCTTATTAATTCTCTTTGAGAAGTCTGAAATAGATTCCCCCTCCTCTCTCTTAAGTTCCCAAAATTTTGTAATATAATAAAGGAAATATTTTTTATGCCCCCAATGTCTTAAGAATGATTCATCCAGAGTATCAATCTTATCAATAGATCTAGGAGGAAAGTCCTTAAACCAATTCCTAGAATCACCATCAAGGCTCTGTACGAAAACTCTCATCCACACATCTTCATTTTCGATGGTGTGGATCTTTGCAAATCTATAAAAATATGAAAGGTGCTCTTCTGCAGTTATGTCTCCCTCCCCAGTGAACTGGGGCATGTACTTAAGGTAGTCTATGGCTAGGAGATAATTAATAGGCTTCACTAAAACTATAGGGGCATATCTAGCAACCAATATCTCAACCATCTTGTTCCTAGGAGGATTAGCAACTGCCATTGGAATGTGAACTATAGGAGAAACAAAGGAAGATGGATCTTGGAAAGGTGTGAATGTAGCTCTTCTTCTGAGAGAGAAAGGAAATGGTTCAGTGTTGGGGGAGAGAGATATGGGGTTCAAGGGAATAGAGGTTTCCTCTTCTCCAAATGCAACAACTTTAATAGGAGGGGGAGTAATAAAGCCTGAAGCAGGAAAATATTCTAAGGTCCTAGGTCTAAACCACTGTATAATATCAGGGGAGACAGGAGTTTAAAATATTTCTCCTTCCAAACCAATACTAGGAGGGGGGAAATCAACATAAAAACTCACAAAATTTAAACTTCTGGAAACTCTAGCAGACAGTATAACATGAGAATTAGCTACTGAAGTTTTTAAATAAGAATCATGTAAATTACTAGAATCACATGATACAGTGGCTGAAAGGTGTTCTTCTTGAGAGGCCTTTCCTTTCTTGATAATATTCTCCGAGTCAGCTTCAGGTGTAGCTAGAGGTAGTTGTGGAGTAGATGTTGTGTGTCTTCTTTTCAAAGCCACACTTTAAATAGTGGATTTGCCAGGTGAAAGTTGCAATCTTCAAGGTACTAATTTCTAATGCACCTTTAGAATCATAATTTCTTTGTCGTTCTTACTGAGGGAAATTTCTTCAATTCATTCCTCGGCAATAGTTCCATGAATGTTAGAAATGAGAGTCACCCTTAGATTCCAGGAGGATAAACCCAGTACCCATCATAAAGTTTGGTGGATGTTTGATTTATGAATGGAAGTCAAATGGAATGAACTCGATACAGGAATGATTTCAACATAGAAACTGGGCAGGTAATGCATAGGGAAGTGAGGGCCTCATTAAATTCAATTAGTGAATTGAGTTTAAGGGTGAGAAAAATGAAGACTTAGTGAGAAAGTGGACAAGTCATTTATGGGAATCTGGATTTCAAGCAGCTTGGTGAAGAAAAACTCAAGCTCAAGAATGCTCTTGAAATCAAGCTTCAAACACTGAAATATGTCACAGGCACACAGTCACAACAACATAATGATCAAACCTACATAATGATGCAACTACAACAAATTGACTGGATCCTCCATGCCCGAGCCTTTCAGTGTGAGGAGAAATAAGATAACAGGGGAGCTGACTAAAACTGGTCATGATACCATTGTAATCAAATATGTGTTACAATAGAATCACAACCCTCGACTGGATCCTCTAGGCCTGAGTGTTTTAGCATAGTTTTTACAGAGAGATGAAAAGAGACTGACTTCTATTAATGCGAAATTCTCAAATTTTATACATAACTAAAGAACAACTCTGGCATCAAAATATTACAAGATAGGGATCTCTTCTCAACTAGTTGACAACCTTAAAAAAATATCAAAACTACCTATTTATACTCAGACCAATCCAACACTATCAGGAGTGTGATTTGATCACTACATTCAAAGAATTATGTTTGAGTAGTCTTCTGTCATATTGTGCATATATCCCTCTGTCAGACGCGAGCTCATATCTTCATGGGTCTGCAGGAAAATCTATCCACAGGGGTACCATAGGTTGACCATTTAGTCCCCACAGTCGGGCCTTCCATGCCTTCCATTTATGGAGTGAGCCAAGGTTTCAACCACCAACTCTATTTTCATTAACTGCCTCCTCTCAGGATCACAATGAGACTTAATGCTTAGGGGTGTCCATGTGCTGCTCTTGGATAGGATGTTATATGAGCACATGATTGTGGGGTCATCAAAAGAGGTTTGGAATCACACTGCTTTTGAGCCTGAAATTCACAACCTTCCACCACGTATCACTTTCACCAAACCATGCTTTCAATTGTGGGACCTCTCAATAATTTTATCAATCAAGAAAGTTGCATCCCTGCAATGAAGCATGGTCATCGATATGGTCTCAGTTTGTGATCTGAGCACACCTGCTAGATTTGGTGCCACCATGATTTTATCTCCCTACCAACTTTAGTGTCCATTAAAAATGTGATTTGGGGTGGGGCACTACTTTTGGCACTGAACAATAACACCTCCTGGAGGACGATCTGACGTGGAGGCCTAATTTCACTATGTTGAAGTGTCATGGATGAAGGGGAGACATGTGTCACTTGAAAATAGGCTAAAGACATGCCAGAAAATGATTGAAAAGAGTGCCATGTGTCAGCGCTAGACGGATGCCACGTGTCATGACTGATAAGGGTGCCCCATGTTTGCATTGATGGCTACCGCATACTTTGGACTTCAGAGCTTGAGAGGGGTCTGCATGTAGAGTTGGCATAAATATGGGCCCAGAGTGATGTGGTGACCTGAAACAAATGTTGAAGCTCCAAAGTGAATGACGACCATTGATTTGAGGAGGACACGCAACGGTTGATTCTCAACTACGAGAGAAAATTCTCCAAATGAAACCAGGAGTTGAGATGTTGAAACTCCCAAAGCCTGGATTCCCAAAGTAAATAATGTCTATCTGATCTGAAAGGATGCGTGACACTTGATATTTAACTCTGGGGCTTCAGCTTTTCGGTGCTTCAATTGTTTGGGACTTCAACACTTCACCACTTCGGAGACTTTGGGTCTTCAGAACTTTGGTGCTTCGGGACTTTGGCACTTCGACACTTTGGGATTTTTCAATACTTGACTTCCATGATTCTCCAGATCACCGAACTATGAAGCAAAGGATATGATGATGCGTGGCCCTCGCGGATCGATGATTGAGATGCTTTCGGGTCTTTGGACTTTAGAAATCTCAAATTTCAAAACTCATTTGCCTTCGAAGTTTGCATACTTCTGCTATGTGTCCCCGGTGATGGATGGTTCATATTTACTTCGGGACTTCAGCACTTCGGAAAAATCAAATATCAATCCTGGGCTTCCTCCATGTTCTTTTATTCGAAGCTAGGGATGTGATGATGTGTGTCCCTCACGGATTGACAACTGAGATGCTTTCTGGTCTCCAAACTTCGGAAATATCAAATTTCAAAACTCATCTACCTTCAAAGTTCGCGGACTTTTGCCGCATGTCCCCGCTGATGGATGGTTCAAATTTACTTTGAGACTTTGAAACTTCGGTTCTTTGGGACGTTTTCTTTGGCAGTATACTTGGTGCAATTTTGAGATTCTAAATACCCACGAGCCACTAATCTGAACTCCATGAGGGATCCTTGCCACTGAAAACTGAACCCACCTGTTGCTTGTGTTTCGAGCCTGAAATGGTATTTTATGAAGGTTGTGCTTGATGTCCATGCTGCGACCTGTGTGAACAAGGAATTGGGTGACTTGTTGTGGGTTGGGAAAACATAAGGACTAGAGACTGAAACAAAAGAGGCGAGTGTTCATCCTCAGGGAAAAACATAAAGGCTTCGAGCCAAACTTCCTTCGGGTAAGACATCAAGAGAAACTAGGTTGCTTAAAAAACAAAGGGGGAAAATAAAAAACTGATTTTAACAGTCGAAAAGGAAAAACTTTAAGACTTGGATTGCGAGAAGGAGAGAGAGACAATACAAGGATACAGGCCTAAGTATTGACAAAACACACACACAACTCTTGACAACTATATGTGATAACATTTGGCTCCATAGGGGATGGAATGCTCCCTGTGAGCTACCAAGAACGTGCAACTCCAGTGCCTTACCTTTGGGCTATGGATTCTCTTATTAAAAAATGAAAAGAAATTGGCATTTACAATGGTGGGAAGCCAATCATGGCTTAAACAAAATATTTCTTCAAAAAATTCCCATTGACAGGGCCACCTAAAACTTCATAATCCTCCAAGTTCTGCAATTTATAAGTGTTGTTCGGAAATACCTTAGAAATATTGAAGGGATCGATCCATAAGGATTCAAATTTACCATGTTTTCCTTTGTCTTGCTTGGGTGCATCCCATTTGAGCACCAGATCCCCCAACTAGAAATCCCCCTTGCTTGTATATTTTTCAAAGGCTCGCTTTATATTTTGTTGATGATCATGTGCCTTATCCAATAGTTATTCCCTGCTCTACTGCACTTCTACTAGTTGTAGTATCCTCCTGATCGTATCATCAAGATCCCATTGATAGTCCTAGAAGAATTTTTCCACAGGCAAAGCAAGTTGGGCAGGAAAAATAGCCTCAACCCCATACACCAGTTGAAAAGTAGAAATGACCAGTGACCTCTTGGTTGTAACTCTATCAGTCCATAATGCAAATTTTAGCTTCGAATCCCAGGATTTCTTGTTGTCTTCTAACATCTTCTTGATGATCTTTATGAGGCTCTTATTAGAAGACTCTGCTAAACCATTTCACTGAGGGTAGTAGGGAGTAGAATGGACTAGTGTGATCCCATACTACTCACATAAATTAATTAATGGCTCAACTCTGAAAGAGGCACCATTGTCTATAAAAATTATGTTTGGACAGCCAAATCTGGACATGATGTCTTCTTGGAAAATTATGATCACCTTGTGAGAGGCACTCCTTGTAGGGATGGCTTCTATACATTTGGTAAAATAGTCAGTGGCAGTCAAAATCCACCTGTGTTGGCCACTTGAGGTTGGGTGGATCTCTCCAATGAAGTCGAGACCCCACTGCTGAAAAGGTCCAAAAACCACTTCAAGTTTCAAAGGAAAAGATTTGAGTTGTTGCTTTCCTTTAAAATTTTGACACTTGGTGCAAGCTCTTGTCTTTGCACAAACATCAGTAAAAATGTTGGGCCAGAAATACCCAGCTCTCAGGATATTATAAGTTTTGGTCCTCCAAAAATGACATCCCCCACATGAGCTATCATGAAAATTAGTCATAGCTCTTTGAGCTTCTTGCGAGTCTAGCCACCTCAACAGGACTCCCAAAGGATCCTTCGAGTACAAAACCAGATCAATGATACAATATTTGATTGCTTTGAGTTTCAAATCTCTCACCTTGTTTTTTTCCAAACCATCAGGAGGCCTCAATTTCTATAGGAAATATATGATATCTTTGTACCAAGGGCATCCTGCTAAGTTGGGGCTGGAATGAGAGTCTTCAAAAACAATCCTAGTTTTCTGATTTTCTGAGTATACATTCATGAAATTAACCCCCAATACTTTGTGATTTGATTTAGCCAGTAACCTGGATAAACCTTGTCCTTTCACCAATTTGGTGGGTTTTATTTATAGGTCAAACTCCAAAATCTTGGCAATCCACTTGCTTCTCTTCCCATCTATATCAGGATGGATCAATATCTCCTTTACTGTGGGTGAGGGGACATATATGATAATTTTTTAATGTATAAGATATATTCTAAAAGTCTTGAGGGCCTTTCCCAAAGCATAGGATTTCTTCTCCATGATATTGTATCTCATTTTTGCATCCCTCAAGGCTTTGTTGAAAAAGGAAATAGGTTGTTCCAAACCTTCTGCATTTCTTTGTAGCAAAACAACAACCAGTGTATCAGATGAAGCGAAAGAAAATATCAAAAAATCCTTAGAATAGTCAGGGATGATGAGCACAAGCGCATCAGTCAAAGCCCTCTTGATTTGGTTAAAAGAATTCTTGGACTCAACAATCCATTTCACTTCATTCCTTTTCCTGAGCATGGTTGTAATGTATTTAATAAACTCAACAAAATTAGAAATGAACCTCCTCAGAAAGTTGATCTTAGATATTATTTTCAGGATTAACAAAGTAGTGTAAGTCATTAATCTATGACCCATATTCATGAGTATTAGTCGCAACTGACCAACAATTCTCATGATTTGAATAGTCCACTTAGCACTCATTGCATCGAGTGATGCTCACAGGGGTGAAGAAATGGGATTGAAACCAACGAAATGAATCGCATAGCATCAATCATCACTTCCGGGGCTTGCAACCGGTAACTAGGACTTCCCAGGTGGTCACCCATCCCAAGACGCCTCTGGCTCAAGCACGCTTAACTGTGGAGTTTTTCCCACAATCAAGCCCACTTAGCTTGCTACCCCATTTGAAAAACCTTAGCAAGTATTGTGCCTTATGAACTACCCAGTTAGAGCTCCCTTAACTCTTATTATTTAAGCATATAGGGGATTTCGCAGTGCAAGATATTAGATATTATTTTCGGGATTAAATGCGTAGTGTAAGTCATTAATCTATGACCCATATTCATGAGTATTAGTCACAACTGACCAATAATTCTCATGATTTGAATAGTCCACTTAGCACTCATTGCATCGGATGATGCTCACAGGGGTGAAGAAATGGGATTGAAACCAACGAAATGAATCGTATAGCATCAATTATCACTTCCGAGGCTTGCACCCGGTAACCAGGACTTCCCAGGTGGTCACCCATCCCAAGACACCTCTGGCTCAAGTGCACTTAACTGTGGATTTTTTCCCACAATCAAGCCCACTTAGCTTGCTACCCCATTTTCAAAACCTTAGCAAGTATTGTGCCTTATGAACTACCCAGTTAGAGATCCCTTAACTTTTATTATTTAAGCATATAGGGGCTTCCACAGTGCAAGATATTAGATATTATTTTCAGGATTAACTGCGTGGTGTAATTCATTAATCTATGACCCATATTCATGAGTATTAGTCACAACTGACCAATAATTCTCATGACTTGAATAGTCCACTTAGCACTCATTACATCGGGTGATGCTCATAGGGGTGAAGAAATGGGATTGAAACCAACGAAATGAATTGCATAGCATCAGTCATCACTTCTGTGGCTTGCACCCGGTAACCAGGACTTCCCAGGTGGTCACCCATCCCAAGATGCCTCTAGCTCAAGCGTGCTTAAATGTGGAGTTTTTCCCACAATCAATCCCACTTAGCTTGCTACCCCATTTGCAAAACCTTAGCAAGTATTGTGCCTTATGAACGACCCAATTAGAGCTCCCTTAACTCTTGTTATTTAAGCATATAGGGGCTTCCACAGTGCAAGATATTAGATATTATTTTCGGGATTAACTGCGTAGTGTAAGTCATTAATCTATGACCCATATTCATGAGTATTAGTTGCAACTAACCAATAATTCTCATGATTTGAA
>JZKD02S1673207.1:425359-478048 GCA_000966675.3 Picea glauca | reverse complement strand
GTATTTTCTGGAACAATGCATTTCCTCCCCAGAACAACAAAAATGGGTGACTAAACTCTTTGGATATGATTATGAGATCATTTACAAGAAAGGAAAAGACAATGTGGTTGCGGATACACTTTCTTGGAAATATGAAGATGAAGGATCCCTTTTTTCTCTTTCATTCATTGTACCAGATTGGCTCCAAGCTGTTTGCCAGGAATGGCTACAAGATCCCAAAAGTTCATAGTTGATCCAATAATTACAGTCCAATGCTCCAGCTTCCCCAGGGTACTCTTGGCTCCATGATGAACTTTGATACAAAGGCCATTTGTATTTAAGTAAACAATCAAAGCTTAAATCCATGGTAATTTATGAGCTTCATGCTACACCCACAACAGGGCACTCCGGGCTCACCAAAACCTATGACAGGGTCAAACGTTCCTTTTTCTGGGATGGTATGAAATAGGACATTCGTAATTTTGTAGCTGAATGTGATGTGTGTCAATGCAATAAGGGAGAAACAATCAAATCTCTGGGCACACTACAACTGCTCCCGATTCCACCTACTATTTGGAAGGATATCTCTATGTATTTTATTACTGGCTTATCCAAATTGAGCAATAAATCTGTCATCATGGTGGTTGTTGATCGCCTTTCCAAGTATACTCAATTCTACGCCCTTCAACACCTGTTTACATCATCCACGGTGGCTCAAATTTTCATGGATCAGGTCTTCAAGCTTCATGGCATGCTGCACTCTATTGTTTGTGATCGCGACACAACTTTCACAAGCAATTTTTGGTAAGAACTGTTCAAGATACAAGGCATCGAATTGCATCTCAACACAACTTATCATCCCCAGACTGATGGCCAAAAGGAAGTTGTCAACAAGTGTTTGGAAACATATTTGAGGTGTTTTTCCTAGGAAAAGAAAAATTAGTGGGCTCAATGGTTACCCCTAGCTGAATGGTGGTACAACAATTCATACCATACAACAACACGCATGACTCCTTTTGAAGCGGTATATGGATAGAAGCCACCTTTAGTTCTCTCATACTTACCAAGTGCCTCGAAGGTCTAGGCAGTTGACCTAACACTTACAGCTCGAGAGGCTATTGTCTGTACCCTCAAAGAGAATTTGGTCATGGCACAGAATCGCATGAAGAAACAAGAAGATCAAGGTCACTTTGAATGTCAATTTGCAGAAGGGGATCAGGTGTTTCTTCGACTGCAACCTTACAAGAAAAATTCCCTCAAGGTTGAGCATTATTAGAAGATAGTGCCCAAATTTTATGGTCCTTATATCGTTCTCAAATGTGTGGGACAAGTAGCCTATCAGTTAGCTTTTCCCAACCATTCGAAGCTATATCCTATTTTTCATGTTTCATGCTTAAAGAAGGTGATTGGAGCTAAGTGTCAAATTCAAACCAACCTTCCAAAGTTAGCTGAAGAAGGATCCATTTGGCTACATATAGAAGCATTTTTGGACTAGCGTGAGTGTCACTTACGTCAGAGAACCATCAAGGAATTGCTAGTCCATTGGAAAGATACAACTTCAGTAGACGCCACTTGGGAACTAGCTACCATTCTGCAGCAATTTCCTCATCTCAAGCCTTGAGGACAAGACTGTTTTTAAGGGGGCAGACATGTTAGGGTCCTATCCCACACATAGGTAGAACAATATATCCAGATGTAATAAAGGTCAATATTAATAAGGCCTTTCAATAAAATAGAATAAGGCGGATGTAAGAAGACCTAATAGAAGCTTCCGCTTCTAGAAGGATCTTCCTCTAGATGCTTCTTTTTAGTATAAATAAGAGTCGAGGGTATGAGAACCCTAACTTGGACATTATTGTAATAGAGCTCTACTCAACTAGAGGTTTCCCTCTCGAAGAGGCCCGTGAACATTTCTTTCAGATTCAAAGTGCTATTTATGTTATTATTCTCATATCATTTCAGTGTTATTGTGGTGAATGTTTTGGTTATATTGTTGTTATTTTGCCATTACTATCATTTTATTTCTGTTCTGCATACATTTTATATCTGGTATATTACAGTCCTAGACTCATATACAACATGACATTTCCATAAATATGGTTGGCCCAAAATAACATTACAAACTTCGAGAGGGGAAACATCACACAATAACTCATCTTTGAAGGGCTTGATATCATATGACATGTGACATTGTTGGCTGACGCAGATGTCGCTTCCTTGGCAGAGCCATCCGATGGTGTAGGGCTGTGAGTGTAGTTTTGTAGGTAGGGTGAGTCACTTGAAAACCTCTAATGATATGAGTTTCTTCTGGCTACCCTTATCAATGATGAAGTGCAACGGGGTACCCTTCACCCACATATGTGAATGAAAAAGGTGCTCACCTTCCTTTGTCTTGTTTGGTTCACTGAGATGGAGCTTGGTGGTAGAAACGGTAGCACTGGTTTCTTTGTCTATGATCCATCTCCCCCTTTCTGTCTCTAACTCAGATTTGGAACCCGCATATGATTCAGAGGCTTTCATCTCAGTCACCAACGACTACTTCGAGCGAAAATCAACAGTGTTATGCCAGGGGATCTTATGGAAGTCACACCACTTCTCGGTATCTTTATTTGTCTTTTCGGTGTCCTTCTTTGCTTGTGGCATGGATTGGTTGTCCTGAGGCTATCCATATTTTATATATCCTTTGTCTATAGGTTGGGGCCACCTTTTCCTGGATTTTCCTATGAGGGGTTCCTAGGTCCAAATTTCCGCGTCTTTTGTTTGAGCTTCTACTCAATTTTGACGACATATCGGTAGGTCGTGCCCAAGTATGAGATGTTTAGAAACTCCATTTCAGCATATATGTATATATGTAGATTGTCGCGATACTTGAGAACCAGATGTCGCTCATACCCAGCTTGGCGCTCAAGGTATGGAATATATTTGTGAACTCATGCACCGCTTGGTCTCTTTCCTACCACAACGTGGTCCATTTTGTGTACAGGTCGTCATAACTTCCAAAAAAATAGTTTTTTCCCTTAATAACATCCTTGAATGACTCCTAGGTGACTACGAATATAAATAATGATCATTCCTTTGTTTCCTTTTTCTCACAGAAAGTTTCCCACCAATCTTTGACATGGGGGATGACTTTGAGGAGTGTAAAAGTAATATTTTCTCTATTCAAGAAGTTATGGACAGAGAAATACCCTTCTAGCAGATCCAACCAATTTTCTACCATATCTGGGTCTATCTGACCTTCACGTATAGGAATATTGAAGTTTATTTGTACCTTGAAGGGGTCGGCGCCTCCGTTTGAGGAAGATGTGTCGCCTGTTGGTAGTCGTCGAAGGATTTTCACAAAACTATCTCATTCGAGCAACATTTTGAAGGGATATCTTGTCGCGTTGTCTTTCTTTTCTTCTGCCATGAGAGCTCATTTGGGCGTGCGAGATATTTTTTCCTTAAGAGAAACAAGCGGGAGACCCAATTCTTTGTACCTTGACCTCATTGGGGACATGCATTAAGAATGATAAGGAGAAAACCGCTATGATACCACTAATCTGGAATATATTTTCAGAACAAAATGAATACAGTTTATTATCAAAATATGATTAACACAGAATAAAAGATATACAATAAAACAATATTGGTATCATATCCACCACCATTCTCCCTCTATTTCTTGCTAACCTATGATATCTTTGACCAAGACTTCCTCTTCTATGAATTTCTAGTTCTATTTTTCCTTTTCCTCCATTTTTGCAGGGTTTTCAAGATTAAGGTTTGCATTACCATTCAGGTTTTAAGCGCTCTGACCCACTTACACCTGTTCTACAGTTTATATTTCTTCCTCCATCCTGGTAGGGCTGATGGATTCAGTTTTTGATGTCGTAACATCCTCTAGATCCACAAAATTTTGCAGCTCTACTATTCTTTCCTTCTTCCTTCCTGACTGTCTGTTCACTCTGAAAAATCGGTCGGAAGTGCCAACCTTCAGGGGTGCCATCTAACAATCCTTTCACACAATCTACTGGATTTCCTTCTTGCTCAATCACCCTTTTCTCATGCTCTCAAGTACTTTGTTTCTCAAAAATATCTAAGTGTCGAACTTGTTCGTGATTTTCCCTTTTTATAAACCCTGTCATTAATGTCCTGACTTGTTTTGCACTTTTTCAGTTATTTCTTCATTTCATCGCGTGATATCTTGTTTTCCTGCACACAATATTTTGAATTATGTCACTCCAACTTCTGTCTGTTGCATGTTGTCATTCCCAACTATTTGTGTATCACTTATTTCCTCTAACTAATTATTTTTATCTTTTTCTTCATTTTTCTACTTTTGTCTTCCTTTTTCTTCTTTGAACTACTACTATTTACAATATGTACAAGTCTACTTGTCGCACTGCAACTACTGAGAGTCAGTGGGTTGAATGTCCCTATGTAGTTTCAGTCGACTACCGTTCACCCTTCCTTGAATTTCCTTGCATTCTAAGTCTTGTAGTTGTAGAACACGTCCACCCGTGAAAAACTTTATTTGATATGTCCCTAGCCAATGCATTATGAGCTTCCATGGGTGCTGTAAATACTTACTTTCATAGAGGAGAACCAAATCTCCTACCTTAAAATTCTTTTTCTTGATATGTATTTCATGCCATGATTTATCCTTTGCTTTCTGAACCTCCTGATGAATTCCTGTTATGATTCTATCCTCTTCCAATTCCATCAATTGGGCCATTCGTTCCTGCATTGCACCTCTTTCTGTCATATCTTTGATTACTGTTATGCGCAGACTTGGTATCAAATAATCTAAGGGAACTACTACTTCCTATCCATACACCATCCTAAAGGGTGTCTACCCTGTTAGATTCTTGTAGGTAGTCCTATAATTCCAAAATGTTGCTGGTAATTTCAAATCCCATTCATTTATGTTCACATTACAGATATTTGTCAAGGCATTCTCCAAAATATTATTGAATGCTTCCACTGTTCCATTTTCTTGAGGGTGGTAAGGAGTATTGTTATGGTGGTATATCTTAAAATCTTCAAGAATTTCCTCAATTGTATTGTTGATGAAGTGAGTTTTTGGCCCTTGACCAAGTTTTGGAGATCCTTGGTTAGGTTTGACCTATTTTGGGACTTTGACAGGCTGTCGAAGGCCGAGCACAAGTTGAAGCAAAGATCACGAGATCTCGGCCCCTTTTAGGGTGTTTTTTGGACTAGGGTTTATGTAACAGGTATGGGGATTTCGTCCCATGGGTTTACCCATGTTTAGGTCCTTTTGGAATGTATAAATAGAAAGCTATATGATATAAGTAACCAGTGCGATGCTAGGTGCTAAGGGCAAGTGAAGGCCAATGTGCTAAGTGCAAGTGATAGTTGTAAATGCTTTGTGCATAATGTGTGAGGATTGCAAGGCTAAGTGAAAGTGAATGTAAGAGATTGTGTAAAGGATTTTTTCTATAACCTAGCTCAGGGAAGGAGGATCTGGTGAGGTGCATGCAGAACTCTTGTCATATGCGGAGTAGGACCTTGTGGCTCTGTGCATGTAGATGATTGACAAAACATAATAAAGAAAAGAAGAGTTGGTGGATGTAGCCCTAGGCTGGGGGTGAACCAGGTATATCTTGTGTTGTGGTTGCTTTGGGCATTATGGTTGTTTTATGGTTCATGTTGGAGCTTCCCTTAACTGATTTATAACCTTTCACATTTTTCAGTCTTTGACACTTGAAATCTAAAGATGGCCTTTTGAATTTTTCCCCAGGAACTTTGAAAAGATTTTTTACAACCTTGTCGAAAAAAGAAGCGATGTTTTTTCTCCCCTTAAAACAAGTCCGCTTTTGTACTAAAAATTCGACCTTTTTGGCTTTATTTCGGGATCTCGCAAGTAGGAAACTTTAATCCTTGAGTTCATATGTCTCAATTCACGAAATGACGAAGTCGTTTTTGTTTTCCGCCCGAAGCACTAACTAGGGTAAAATCTTTTAACTTTTGATTTGACGTTGTCGGGGTTTCGCGCCTCGGCGCTCATCAAACCCATTTTTCTTTTTTACAGTCCCGAGAATCAAGAACGCGAGGTACTTGTAAGATAACCCAGGTCAGAGATTAAAGGCAAAGGCTAACTATGGTTAAAATGGTTCTCAGCGCTTCGCCACTCGGCGCTATCTTTTCGAAAATCATGATTTCTAAAACTCCGACTCATGAAACCATGATGCGATTATAGTATGATTAATTAGTCACCTAATCCAAGTGCTCTTAATCCTAATTAAGTATTAATTGTCAATTTCTTGCAATTTCGTAACTCGGCATACTAATCTCCCAAAATTTTATCTTCGAAATTCCGAGTCGTGATACCACGAGTAAAATGATTAGGAAATTAATCATGCTTTAAATCATGATTATCTCTTAAATCAAAATCGGTACTCATAGTCTCGGGAGTTGAAAACTTAAAATGTTAAAGGGAAATCCCCGATGCAGCGAAAAGTGAGAAAGATCTTTAACGTTGCTATATTTTGAATATTTTAAATTATAATGAGATAGGTCCCGTGCATCGAGGCTTGCACATTTCCCGAGGAAACTTTTTTTCTTTTCATACTCCGACTGACTGGCAAGCCGCCAAACATTGATGACATTAATAGATAATTAGGGTAAATCTATGAATAAAGTAGATCGGATTTTTACGCAATCAATTTGTTGTTAATTGCGATTGGACAGACTTATTACGAAGATTACAGAAGTTTCAAATATATACGGGAGTCTCATTTTGTTATAATGAAAACTTTTTTCTTAAGGAAACAGAGCTTATCATTTTCGAATTTGAATTAACTTCTGCATGTATACACAGGTTTATCATAGAAGAGCGAAAAAGAAAGCTGCAGTCATGGCTCCGCGGAAAGTGACAAAGACAAATGTCGAAGTTACAAGCCAGGCCTCAGACAATATCTCTGATACTTCACCTCGAAGTATCGAATCGATTCTCGAATGGTCGCATGTGTTCAATGTTCAGCAAGCAGAATTAGTTGATTACTTAGATGATTCTGACGGCAATGAAAAAGATGATTTACACACCAAGTATAATATAGTTGTCCAGTAAGGGATGCACAGAATAGCGACCAGGCCCCGGTTGCTTCCTTACTATGACATGATCCGCTGGGCTTTGGATCACGTGGACCTGCCTACCAGAACAATTATGAATAGTCAGCGAGTGACTATCGAAACTTTCCAGCCCGAGCATTTCCAAAGCATGTATAATATGCCTTCCACATATGAATATACATACGGTGCGGATTTCTTGGAAGAATTCAAAAAGAAGGAGTGCACAGAATATGCCAAAACTATGCCAGGTTTGATAAAGGATTGGGTTTTGCGCCCCACGACATTTAGAGCAAATGACAAGGGCGTGTATTCAATTGCTTCGCTAGAGCCACAATATAGGTATGTGGCCATGATGACATGTCATCTGTTTGGGCGAGAAGACACCTCGCATTTCTATGTCTCTTGGGTGCCTCTCATATTTCAGGTCGCTGAAGGTTTCTCTTTCAATTGGGCAAAGATACTCTTAGATAGCTTGTCCAAGAGGGTCATAGAGTATCGGGAGAAAAAGGCAGGTGGGAAACCCTCAGCATTCTACATGTCGACATATATCATGGATGCAATATGTTCCATGACGCCTTTCCCCTTGATGAATTGGGCTTGGAATCCAGCCCAAGAAAAACCAGTGCATGAATACCATGATAAATTATGGGAAAGTAAAGCTGGAAAGTTCCCATATGAGATTTTCAATTGGGTGATGGTGCCCCTGCACATTAATATTTTTGGCCACCCGCCACCTCGCATATTGGATAGTGTTTCAACAGGTCTGAGTGGCATCGCAGATTGGTATGTAGAAGCAGAGTTCTCATACATCAGTGTTTTCGGGGCTTCTGTTCCCCCTCATGTGCTACCTTTGTTCATTCCCGATAAACTAGCTTGTCGTGAAGTTGCATGGAAAACAGTAATCGGGGGGGTAAGAAAGGAACTCAAGGGATATTCAAAGAAGGTATGGCCTTCTTTTTCCATTCGAATGAATTCATATTCTTTATTAGATTTTGGGCATGCCAAAGCCGAGGCTGCTGCCCTGGAGGACCTAAAGTTGGCCTCCATTGAGATTAAGAAACATGATCCACAGAAAGTTGTAAGCAATCACCTGGCTCATGTTGGACTTAAGAGATTCGAACATGAGAATTCCCCCTCGGATGACAGTTTCCGAGGAGCGAAGTCTTATGAAGAGGTGTTAGCCCAGATCCAATCACTAGCACCTGAAGACACAGCAGCTGTGTTAAGATTCCAAGAGCATAGGCGAAGATGTCTTCCCACTGTGTTGGGAGGTTTGGACATTGCCGAGAAAAAAGATAAAAATGTTGAAGATTCTACAGAGGTAACATCTATCCCTGGACAACAACCAGAAGAGGAGCAAACGAGTAATCCCGAAACAAAAGAAAAGACTCCGGATCTCCAAGAAAATAGATTTCAGAGGCTAAAGGAATGACTCCAGACCCACCAAGCAAAGAGAGTTCGGAGGTTGAAGGAAAAACTCCAGATCCACCGAGAAAGAAGATAGCAGAGACTGAAAAGAAGCCCCAAATACTCCAAAATAATAGAACCATGTCGACACTCCAAAAGAGTCAACAAAGAAAATAGGAAAACCCATTTCCTCTATCACACCCTTGCAGTCGGCACAGGGAGATGTTAGCGAGGGATGGATATTTGGCGAAGAAATGAGACCTATACGGGCAGAGGAACTCCCTCCTAATGAGTTATTTTTTGACAAAAAGAGAAAAGCTGTAGTGAAGAGAGAATTTTATCAAGAGGGAGAGTCCACTGTTAAAAAATACAAAATCATGACAGATGGCAAGAGCAAGAAAAGTCACCATCTTGCTACTAAAATCGCTGGAACACTGGGCGCCTACACTTCGACAAATCAATTCTCGGTTGGGCAGATGAATCTCCAATTAAAAAGAAAGAATCGCCTCATCATGTCCCTCGAGGCCAGGTTGGCTACAACCATAGAAAATGCCAAGGGCCAGGCCAACATAAAGATGGAACAGGCTAGATTGGCGGATAAAAATGAGATTGAAATGCTCAAAGTCAAGCTGGAGCAAGCACATTCGGTGATCCGAGAAGGTCGGATGCAGGCTGGTCAGCAGAGGAATATGATCACAGAGTTACAGGCTCAAGTAGAGGTTGCTGAAAGCAAAATGATCGACGTCGAGGGGTTTAAATCCTGAGCGATTCATATCAGGGGAAGGATCTCTTCTGTACAGCAGAATCTGTTGGACAAGGTTAGAATAATTCAAGAAGATTGCCTGTTGATGCATCAGATTTCCAAGAATATGACCGCCAGATAAAAGAAATCCGAAGCTGCTCAGGTAGCCTTTCAAGAGGCAGTGATAGCTACCAACAATATATTTTCCACAGGTTCTCCAAGGCTCACCATCGCTGAACAAACAAGAGGTAATATTTTGTTAAAAGATTGGGAACATAATATTGCCTTAAGCAAGGAACAGGCTCAAAAAGTAACCAGTTCATTAGAAGAAGCCTTCAATGCCATAAATGGCGAGCTTCTAGAAATGGAAAATGGAGGTGACTCAGAGACACTGAGGCAAATGAATATAGATCAGATCTCCCTTGATCTAAAGGAGAAGAATGAAAGAGATTCGACGGATATCTCCAAGATGGTCAGGTCAGACATGGCTCAAATTGATAAACATTTGATTCAACCGAGCGCACAACTCAGCGCTCTTGCCATCATTGACGCACAAATAGGTGGTAAACTTCCACAGTTGGCCCGAGAGTTCTATTTCGCTGAGGCCAGCTGTCAAGCGGAGCCTTCACAGCTTGTATCCCAGTTCGTGGACAGGTGTATAATATGCACCGAATCCACGCCAAGGAAAGCACCTGGTACTTTTTGAAAATAGAGTAGAAGAGATGGAGTGATTTCGCTCCTCACGGCTGCCAATCGGAACCTTCAAAGCTTGTATCCAGTTTATGGACAAATGTCTAATATGCACTGAATCACGTAAAGGAAAGCACCTGGCACTTTTTGAAAATAGAGTAGGGAAGGGAAAATTTGTATAAATAGGTCACCAAAAGAAGAACGAAAGAAGGGGGGGGGGGGCTTTGAGGTGAGACCTTTTTGGCATCGATTGTAAATAGAGTTTTACATTGAAGAAGTTAATATACAAGCAATTTGAAGATTCTCAATTCCGTCCAGACTGTATTATCAAGTTTGCTTCTTTGTGCTTTATGTTTCATTTCATTTCGCTCATTTATAACTGATGTGCTTTGTTATAATTTAGTACGACCACTACTATAACAAAGGGATTCTGATTTTCTGTCTCTGTCTATTGTTTTTCCTCTGCATCGGCTATCAGTGGGTGTAAGACCAATTCACATTTTCAGAACTCTATGTTTACCCTCGGCTACATCGGTTATTTTCTCACCACTTTCTTCTTCTGCTTATATGTGACTTTTCTTTTGACAGGAACCTCATGTTATATGAAGCTAAATGTTTTCCTTCCGCATCACACTTTTACATTAAATTATAATGCAGTTACGGGAAAGGGCCTTCTTTTGCAATTTTTATTTCGTTCAGAAAACGTAAAAATCTCTCTTTATTTCGACCAAATTGAAACAACGTTAAAATCTCTCCCTAAATCGTTTCCATACGAGTCTTGTTCCTCAAATGACTGTCCCTGCAGCTACTCAACCTAATATTGAACCTGGTCTATCTAATCAAACACATATCGCTTTAAATCTTTTCGATACAATCCTTAAAACTGCTAACAACCGGGAGGAATTAGAACGTTCATGGGCAGCCATTGAACAAGATATTACTACCCAGGAACAGTTGGAAGCTAGACAACAAGAACGTAGAAATCCTCATTAGTTTCCCATACCGAAGGTGAGTATAATCCTTTATCAACCTTTAGTATACTTTCGGATGCCTTGACACTGTACTTTAAAGCCTTAAGTAAAGACTCAGGAACAACATCTTTCTGGCGCCGTTGCCGGGAGCGAAGTTACGAAATCTTTTCCCTGGGAAAACGACAAACTATTTCATTGATAGTGTTACTCTTTGATAGTGAACATAAAGTGCACATCATTTTAAGGCTTGTTTAAATCTTTCACTTGGCGACTCCACTGAAACACAAACTGGCGTCTGGTAGAAGGAATACCAGACAGAACCCGGATGGCAAGCTGATTACGCCTATTAATGATCCTGAAAAAATTTCAAGAGCGAGAGGCTCGTCTAAGGCAACCGCTACTGTTCATAAGCCCAAAAACCCACTTTTAAAGACTAAATGCCCTTCAGAACCTCCTACTTCCTGCAGCCCTCTGTCTGATACCCGAGATCCGAAAACAGACTACTCAGAATTTAGGAGTGATATCCATCAGACTTTCCCATCTATAAATAAGGGAAAAGGTCCTTTAGAAAGATCGTTGTCATTTGACACACCAACCCTTTTTCAACAGAACTTCCCAGTTTCACCTGATTCCAAGAAGTGTGTTACACCCTTATTTCCTACTCCCAAGTCGATGGTAGGCATCGGAGGAGGAGGTAATGTCCCTCCTCTCAGAGTATTTGCAAAAGTAGCAGTGGGATACGCTCCCCTAGTTTTACCCGTTCACCTCCATGATTTACCTGACAACTACATCAAAAATATTCCTAAGTTCACTGGGGAGGGAGATCTAACCGTAGATGAGCATATAAACTTTTTTGACCAGTTCGCAGACATCTGTGGTATTGAGCACGAGGATGTCTATTCGAGACTACTTGTCCATACTTTCGAAGGACAGGTCCGAACTTGGTTTCGTAGTCTTCCTGTAGCTTCTATTCAGACATATGACGCTTTGGAAGATGCTTTCCTTAGACAATGGGGAGAGCGAAAGGATCACTTATATTACCTTACCGAGTTTGGGTCTCTAAAGAAAAAGAATTCAGAAACGGTTATGGAATTTATTCTTAGGTTTAACAAACTGTATAATAAAATTCCAGCCGCTGTTAAACCTTCTGAACCCTTAGCCAAAGTAACCTTTGCGGGAGCTTTCGAACCTGATTTTGCCCTACTTTTGCGAGAAAGAAGAGGAGCCACCCTAAATAGAATGCAAGATGATGCTTTCAAAATAGAATCTAATATGATGGCTTCAGGCAAGTTAAAGGCTAAAGTAGAAACGGTCAACCGAGAAAATAGACGCTATAGGGAACTAGCTAGTCCTTCGGGGTCAAATAGATATACTGAGGACAGAGTGGATGATATGGCCCGAATAATTAAAGAATTGTCTAACAAAATCTCTAGGATAGATTTGGATCAGACTAAATCTGATTCTTCCAACAAAAGGGACTTCCAGAGAAACCCAAATCCCCAAAATCAACAAAGGCAAATAAAGAATGAAGATCAAAAAATACAAGCTCCACTAAAAAACAAAAATTTTATAGGGGCAAATGACCTCCAAGATTTTGGAGATTCGGAATATGAAGTCACGTATTTCAGTGATGAATGTTCCCAGTCATTTTTTACCAGGGAAGACTATGAGAAATCTTTAAATACTTCTCAACCTTCTAATCAAGATGAAGAAAGTGATCATCCCGACCTCTGCGTATCTCAGCCAGAAACCAAAATGATAGCGGCTGATTTTCAACCAAAATACAATCTGAGATCAAAAAATAAGACCACCTCAACTGACCAACCTAAAAGAATCCTTCAAAGGGGTCAAGCTCATGAACCTCCTTCGGAAGAAACATTGTTACCCAGCAATAAAATCAAGGTAGCAAAAACTCAAGAATCCGACGTGAAAAAAGTTGAAACCCAAACAAAGGAAACTGAACCAGTAGATAAAGTTATATCTTCGGCTAAAAACACGAGTGATAAAGCAGTCCAGACAAATAAGTAGGAAAAGAAAATCTCGGAAGTTTTAACCAAATAAACAGACAAGGTAAATTTATCTTTCAATTTCGAAAATGAATTAAATAAAATTAAGATACCAATTCCTTTGGTAGAATTAGCAAAAAACCCCACTTATCGGAAACAAATCGCCAAAATAATGGGTGTCTATGAGTCAGAAAGTCACTCTGATGTTATCAACCTAGAAGATGACAGACCTAACATCACATTTGGTCCTCATTTTGAGGGTTCTAAAGATAACGTCGCTCCTTTCTATATCACCCTGAATATACATGATCTGTTACTACATAACTGCATGTTAGACTCTGGGGCTTCACATAATGTTATGCCCAATATTATAATGGAGAGGCTGGGCCTCCATATCACTAGACCCTATGGAGATCTATACTCTTTCGATTCGAGAAAGGTTAAATGTATGGGGATGATAAAAGATCTGGTTGTTACCCTGGCTCAGGTCCCGGTCAAGAGTATCTTGATGGATGTGGTTATTGCAGATATTCCTCCCAAATATGGTATGTTGTTATCCATATCATGGGGAGACAAGTTGGGGGGTTCTCTACAATTGGACATGTCATATGCCACAATCCCTATATTTGGTGGTCAGTTTACCCGGTTGTACAGAGAAACAAGATTAGCGTATACTGTCAGTGATCCTTAGAATCCAAATAACTTTCCCATTTACATTGCAGACCAAGATCTGGGAAATTGCATATTGTCATTTGATGATGGTTTAGATGGGTGTCCAGAAGAACTTGATATGAAGCAAGAAGAGCTTATCCCCTTGACTGAATAACTACACAAAAGTGGTATCTGGAAAATGTACTTCGATGGCGCTTCGTCTTCTGAAGGAGTTGGTGCTGGCATACTTTTAGTAGCGCCTGAAGGTAAGTTTATTGTTCCTTTCTCATATCGTTTACAGTGGGATATAGATTACACCAATAACGTATGTGAGTATGAAGCATTAATCTTAGGTTTAGAGGTTGCAAAGAAGTTAAATATAAAAAACTTGGAGGTTTACGGTGACGCTGAATTGATAGTAAGACAAGTAAATCGACAATACCAAGCCAAGCATCCTAGACTAAGAACATACGAAAATTGTGCTTGGGATTTGATGGAAATTTTTTTCTCATCTATAAAAGTCCATTTTATTCCTCGCACAAAGAATCTACATGCTGACGCATTGGCTAAGGCAGCCTCAACCTTTTCTCCTCCCATGAACGTTAAACTGAAATATCATATTGAAATAAGATATAAACCCTCTATACCTGACAATGTCAGACACTGGCAGATCTTTGAAGATGATGAACAAATTCAGAAATTTCTTATGGAAATAGGTGAGTTCTCTGAAACTCATCCAGACCAAGAAAACCAAAACGACCCTATGTGGATTATGCAGAAGGGTGAAGATCCTGAAACCTTTCAAGATAAAATAGCGGATCATCGCATGTTGATCCTTAAAAACAACCAGATCCTGAAAGGCTTAATTCCTTTAGAAAGACTCTTCGATCAGAACGACATACCTATCAAATCCACTTTGCAGCCCCAACCAAAAGAAGTGGAGGATTGCGACATAGGAACTGAAAAGGAAGCCAGGATAGTAAAGATATCTAAATTCCTCCCTCCCAAGGTAAAAGACCAATACAGAGACCTACTCAAACAGTATACAGATGTTTTCGCTTGGTGCTATGAAGAACTTCGAACGTATGATACTTCCGTAATTGAGCACAAGATACCGTTGAAGCCCGGGGTCAAGCCTTTTAGGCAAAATCTTAGGCAATTTAACCCCATTTTGTTTCCCTTCATTGAAAAAGAAGTTAAGAATATTTTAGACGCGAAAATAATTGTACCACTAAGGTACTCAGACTGGGTGGCAAATTTAGTCCCTGTCAGAAAAAAGAACGGAGAAATCAGACTATGTGTGGATTTCTGGAACTTGAACAGGTCCTCTCTTAAGGATAATTATCCGCTCCCCAAAATGGACCACATCCTGGAAAGGGTAGTTGGAGCAAATCGAATGTCTATGATAGATGGGTTTTCTGGGTACAACCAAATCGCCATGAACGAGCTAGACAGAGAAAAAAACCGCTTTCACCACACCATGGGGTACATTCATGTATGATAAAATGCCTTTTGGTTTGATGAATGCAGGGGCTACATTCCAGCGTGCTATGGACATCGCTTTCGTCGGAGAAAGAGACAAGTTCGTAGTAATCTACCTTGACGATTTAACAGTTTTCTCTAAAACCGATGAAGAACATTTGATCCATTTAAAACAGACTTTCGAAAAATGCCGCAGGTATGGCCTATCTTTGAACCCAAAGGAATCACATTTTTCTATGCAAGAAGGTAAGCTTCTGGGGCATATCGTATCTAAAGATGGGATCAAGATCGATCCTAAGAGGGTTGAAGCAATACAAACTATCAAGATTCCTAGGAACGTAAAAGAAATTCAATCTTTCTTAGGTACAATCAATTTTTTACGAAGGTTTGTACCAAATTTATCTGAGATTGTCAAATTGATCACAGGAATGTTGAAAAAGGATAGCAGGGTAAATTGGACGACCGAGGCTAAAGCGTCATTTGAGCATATTAAAAAATTCATCAGTGAAGCACCTATGTTAACAAGCCCAGATTACTTGAAAGATTTCCTCATCTTCGCGTTCGCTTCTGAACATACTATCGCCGCAGTATTACTACAAAAAGATGATGAAGGCTTTGAATGCCCAATCACGTTTTTTAGAAAGAGCCTTAGAGACGTCGAACTAAAATATGATATAATAGAAAAACAGGCGTACGCAATGGTAAAAGCGCTTAAAGCATTCAGAACTTACGTTATGCATTCAAAAATTATCGCGTACGTACCAACCAGTGCTGTGAAAGATATATTGGTACAGCCAGATAGTGATGGAAAACAAGGGCGCCGGCTCGCTAAAATACAAGAATTTGATCTGGAAGTCAAGCCTACAAAATTGATAAAGGGGCAGGGTCTGGCCAAACTCTTGGCTCAGTCGAACCTTAGAGCTCTTGACATCAATTGCATATAAGGGGAATACGGAGACACACATTTGCAAGAGCCGAATGACCAGACACATCCAAGCAAGGTTGAAGAAAAATTCATGTCGTCGGGATGGTATAAAGATATAGTTTTCTATTTGTTAAACATGAAATGTCCAGATGGACTAACACCAGCCAAATGCAGAACTTTAAAACTCCATGCTGCAAAATATTGCATCTCCGAAAATCAACTATATTGGAAGGATCCACTCGGGTTCTTACTAGTCTGTTTGGTTGAGTCGGAAACTCCACGGGTTGTGGAAGAATTTCATGAAGGAATCTATGGAGGACACCATGCATGGAGAGCCACAGCCTACAAGATCCTGAGGGTCGGATACTATTGGCCAAAACTATTTTCGGAGGTCAATGCCAAAGTACGCGCCTGTTACTCATGTCAAATATTCGTTGGTAAGCAGAAACTCCCTGCACTACCACTCGTTCCAGTCAAAACTGAAGCCCCATTTCAACAATGGGGATTAGACTTCATAGGGGAAATTAATCCCCATTCTAGTTCTCAACATAAGTGGATCTTAACAGCCACAGATTATTTTACAAAGTGGGTGGAAGAAATTCCAACCAAAAGGGCAACAGACTCGGTAGTGATCGACTTCTTGGAAGATAACATCTTGTCGAGATTCGGGTCTCCCCGAAATATTGTTACCGACAACGCCCAGGCCTTCAAATCCATGGCTATGATTAATTTATGCCAAAAGTATAGTATCGTTCTCAGCCATTCCACTGCTTATTACCCTCAGGGAAATGGATTGGCCGAATCATCTAACAAGAGCCTGGTAAACGTAATAAAAAAAGTACTGGATAAAAACAAAAGGTCCTGGAATGTGCATTTGAAGTACGCGTTGTGGGCAAATCGCATCAGCACTAAAAGGTCTATCGGCATTTCGCCTTTCCAGTTGGTCTATGGCACTGACGCGGTTCTACCTATAAACTTAGTGTTGCCAGTGATGAAATTATGGCAGGATCAGAATGAAGAACCCAATCATGTAACCATGAGAATTAATCAGCTGATCAAGGTTCAACAACACATAATGGAGGTTTATGAGAAAATGAAGAAATACCAGGATGATATGAAAGCATTGTTCGACATCAAGGCAAAGAACAGAGAATTCCTCCCAGGTGATTTAGTGTTAAGATGGGATAGGAGAAGGGAAGAAGCCGCTAAACATGGAAAATTTAATCGCCTTTGGTATGGACCATTCAGGGTCTCGGCTCCAGAAGGAAAGAATTCCTTTCTTCTGGAAAATATTGATGGAGAAGTTCTCAGCACCCCGATCAACGGGCGGTACTTAAAGCACTACATGACGTGATAGTCGTCGGATAAAAAAGAAATAAAATAAAATAGGAAATTATATGTATATATTTGTAAATAAATAAATTTTATTATGATTTTTTGTACATATTTATGTTTTCGTTCAAACATTTACTTTTAATTTTTTGGTTTTCGTTCCTAGACTCTCAACACATTTTCAATAAAATTTGTATTGGTTGTTGCAGGATTCCAGTTGCAGACGAAACTAGCTGAAAAAATAATATGCAGGTCGATATTGGGAATAGAATGACATAAAACAGGTGATACATAAGAAAATTCATAATCCTCAAAGAAATTGAAAAGAAAAGACAGAGGTGAGTTTTCTCAATATACAATTCATGAAAGGTTGTTTAAGAAAACTAAGGTAACATTTTTCAAATTTGCAATACAAAAGGTTAGATAACAGGAATATTTTGGGTTTCATAATCTTCAAATAAAATGAATACATTAAACCTAAAAATAGTCAGTCATAATTTTTGTTCCTAAATATATTCGAAAACTAGTCCCAAACTGATGTGACCCTTTGTATATTAACCCATTGAATTGCTTCCTTGTTTTCTGTCTATATTTGGGCCTAACTTTTAGCGAGTCACTATATTCCCAAATATTTGTGAAGGGGTAAAGGTTTTTCATTTTAAACCTCAGGGATTCTGAATCCGATCTTAATAAGAAAGCTGGTCTTCACAACTAACTGATCTTCTGATAAGCTAAGGGACGTTTATAGCGATCCTAACTTTCCTAGATTTTTCAACAGCGTCGGAAAAATCAAAGCTTGCTTGAATAGGATGTTCCTTAAAATTTTATTATTCTCCCCTATCTCCCTAAGAACCAAAGGTCTTGTGAGGGTCAAAGGGAGGTTTATACCGAGTAATCAAAATAAGTGGACAGACCTCTGATAAAAAATATTACACAGATCTCAGCCCTGATAAAAAATGATTGCTCCCATCTTCGTGTTTTAAAAAAAAAAAATACTAAGACAGGTGGTGAAAGGAAATTCAGAAATGATTGCCCCCACCTAGTCCATTAAGACAATGAAAGGAAATTCAGAAATGATTTCCCTCGTCTTAGCGTTTAAACGCATAAATATTTTCCGAAGTGGTGAAAATAAATTCAGTAAAAAAGGGGTCAGACAACTTCACTGGGGTACTGAACAGGCTCGCTGGCAGTGAAGCAATGTCTGAGAGATCTGTAAGGCTGTTACACATAAATATCAATCTACTCTAGTAACCAACACTTTCTGGAAGCCTGATCATTTCCCCAAATTCCGATGGGACTTCCCTTTTTAAAATTGTATAATAACGTTCTTTAAATGCAAGCTGAGAATCGTAAGATCTGTTGAATATCCTAGGGTCATTTTGACTGTCTTAAAGTGTCCCCAAAGTTAGTATGATAAAGGGAAGGTTGTGAGAGTGACTTCGGCCGTGTTTGGAAGGAGTATCTAAGTTCAGAAAAACTTCTTGAAGTACAAAACGAAGCTTTTCCCTCCCTTCTATCTTTTTCCTTGAAGTTTTCTGTTGATTTTAGCTTGTAACTCCATTTACCCAATATTGGAACCTGGTCTACTGTTCTTCACGGCTCACAGGGAGGCGTGATCCCTAGTTGGAGCCTATGTTAGAGCCTCCCTTAACTTATTTATAACCTTTCACATTTTTCAGTCTTTGACACTTGAAATCTAAAGATGGCCTTTTGAATTTTTCCCCCGGAACTTTGAAAAGATTTTTTACAACCTTGTCGAAAAAAGCAGTGATGTTTTTTCTCCCCTTAAAACAAGTCCGCTTTTGTACTAAACGTTCGACCTTTTTGGCTTTATTTTGGGATCTCGCAATTCAGAAAATTTAATCCTTGAGTTCATACGTCTCAAGTCAGGAAATGACGAAGTCGTTTTTGTTTTCCACCCGAAGCACTAACTAGGGTAAAATATTTTAACTTTTGATTTGACGTTGTCGGGGTTTCGCGCCTCGGCGCTCATCAAACCCATTTTTCTTTTTTACAGTCCCGAGAATCAAGAATGCGAGGTAATTGTAAGATAACCCAGGTCAGAGATTAAAGGCAAAAGCTAACTATGGTTAAAATGGTTCTCGGCGCTTCGCCACTCGGCGCTATCTTTTCGAAAATCATGATGTCTAAAACTCCGACTCACGAAACCACGATGTGATTATAGTATGATTAATTAGTCACCTAATCCAAGTGCTCTTAATCCTAATTAAGTCTTAATTGTCGATTTCTCGCAGTTTCGTAACTCGGCATACTAATCTCTCGAAATTTTATCTTCGAAATTCCGAGTCGCGATACCACAAGTAAAATGATTAGGAAATTGATCATGCTTTAAATCACGATTATCTCTTAAATCAAAATCGGTACTCGCAGTCTCGCGAGTTGAAAACTTAAAATGTTAAAGGGAAATCCCCGATGCAGTGAAAAGAGAGAAAGATCTTTAACGTTGCTATATTTTGAATATTTTAAATTATAACGAGATAGGTCCCGCGCATCGAGGCTTGCACATTTACCAAGGAAACTTTTTGCTTTTCATACTCCGACTGACTGGCAAGCTGCCAAACATTGATGACATTAATAGATAATTAGGGTAAATCTACGAATAAAGTAGATCGAATTTTTACAGAATCAATTTGTTGTTAATTGCGATTGGACAGACTTATTATGGAGATTACAGAAGTTTCAAATATATACGGGAGTCTCATTTTGTTATAATGAAAACTTTTTTCATAAGCAAGCAGAGCTCATCATTTTCGAATTTGAATTAACTTCTGCATGTATACGCAGGTTTATCACAGAAGAGCGAAAAAGAAAGCAGCAATCATGGCTCCGCGGAAAGCGACAAAGACAAATATCGAAGTTACAAGCTAGGGCTCAGACAATATCTCCGATACTTCACCCCAAAGTATCAAATCGATTCCCGATTGGTCGCATGTGTTCAATATTCTGCAGGCAGAATTAGTTGATTACTCAGATGATTCTGACGGCAACGAAAAAGATGATTTACACACCAAGTATAAGATAGTTGTCCATTCAGGGATGCACAAAATAGCGACCAGCCCCCGGTTGCTTCCTTACTATGACATGATCCGCTGGGCTTTGGATCACGTGGACCTGCCTACTAGAACAATTATGAATAGTCAGCGAGTGACTATCGAAACTTTCCGGCTCGAGCATTTACAAAGCATGTATAATCTGCCTTCCACATCTGAATATACATACGGTGTGGATTTCTTGGAAGAATTCAAAAAGAAGGAGTTCACAGAATATGACAAAACTATGCCAGGTTTGATAAAGGATTGGGTTTCGTGCCCCCCGACATTCAGAGCAAATGACAAGGGTGTGTATTCAATTGCTTCGCTAGAGCCACAATACAAGTATGTGGCCATGATGACATGTCGTCTATTTGGGCGAGAAGACACCTCGCATTTCTATGTCTCTTGGGTGCCTCTCATATTGTGGGTCGCTGAAGGTTGCTCTTTCAATTGGGCAAAGATACTCTCAGATAGCTTGTCCAACAGGGTCATAGAGTATTGGGAGAAAAAGGCAGGTGGGAAACCCTCAACGTTCTACATGTCGGCATATATCATGGATGCAATATGTTCCATGACGCCTTTCCCCTTGATGAATTGGGCTTGGAATCCAGCCCAAGAAAAACTAGTGCACGAATACCATGATAAATTATGGGAATGTAAAGCTGGAAAGTTCCCATATGAGATTTTCAATTGGGTGATGGTGCCCCTGCACATCAATATTTTTGGCCACCCGCCACCTCGCATATCGGATAGCGTTTCAATAGGTCTGAGTGGCATCACAGATTGGTATGTAGAAGCAGAGTTCTCATACATCAGTGTTTTCGGGGCTTCTGTTCCCCCTCATGTGCTACCTTTGTTCATTCCCGATAAACTAGCTTGTCGTGAAGTTGCATGGAAAACAGTAATTAGGGGGGTAAGCAAGGAACTCAAGGGCTATTCAAAGAAGGTATGGCCTTCTTTTCCCATTCGAATGAATTCATATTCTTTATTAGATTTTGGGCATGCCAAAGCCGAGGCTGCTGCCCTGGAGGACCTATGGCCTCCATTGAGATTAAAAAACATGATCCACAGAAATTTGTAAGCAATCACCTGGCTCATGTTGGACTTAAGAGATTCGAACATGAGAATTCCCCCTCGGACGACATTTTTTGAGGAGTGAAATTTTATGAAGAGGTGTTAGCCCGGATCCAATCGCTAGCACCCAAAGACACAATAGCTATGTTAAGATTCCAAGAGCATACGCGAAGATGTTTTCCCACTGTGTTGGGAGGTTTGGCCATTGCCGAGACAAAAGATAAAAATGCTGAAGATTCTACAGAGGTAATATCTATCCCTGGACAACAACTAGAAGAGGAGCAAACGAGTAATCCCGAAACAAAAGAAAAGACTCCGGATCCTCCAAGAAAACAGATTTCAGAGGCTAAAGGAATGACTCCAGACCCGCCAAGCAAAGAGAGTTCGGAGGTTGAAGGAAAAACTCCAGATCCACCGAGAAAGCAGATAGTAGAGACTGAAAAAGAAGCCCCAAATACTCCAAAAGAACAAAACCCTGTCGACACTCCAAAATAATCAACAAAGCAAATAGGAAAACCCATTTCCTCAGTCACACCCTTGCAATCAGCACAGGGAGATGTTAGCGAGGGATGGATATTTGGAAAAGAACTGAGACCTATAAGGGTAGAGGAACTCCCTCCTAATGAGTTCTATTTTGACAAAAAGAGAAAAGTTGTAGTGAAGAGAGAATTTTATCAAGAGGGAGAGTCCACTGTTAAAAAATACAAAATCATGACAGATGGCAAGAGAAAGAAAAGTGACCAGCTTACTATTGAAATCGCTGGAACACTGGGTGCCTACGCTTCGGCAAATCAATTCTCGGTTGGGTAGATGAATCTCCAATTAAAAAGAAAGAATCGCCTCATCAGGACCCTCAAGGCCAGGTTGGCTACAACCACAGAAAATGCCAAGGGCCAGGCCAACATAGAGATGGAACAGGCTATATTGGCGGATAAAAATGAGATTGAAACGCTCAAAGTCAAGTTGGAGCAAGCACATTTGGTGATCCAAGAAGGGCGGGTGTAGGCTGGTCAGCAGAGGAATATGATCACAGAGTTACAGGCTCAAGTAGAGGTTGTTGAAATCAAAATGATTGACGTCGAGGGGTTTAAATCCCGAGCGATTGATATCAGGGGCGAGATCTCTTCTGTACAGCAGAATCTGCTGGACAAGGTTAGAATAATTCAAGAAGATTGCCTGTTGATGCATCAAATTTCTAAGAATCTGACCTCTAGAGAAAAGAAAGCCAAAGCTGCTCAGGTAGCCTTTCAAGAGGCAGTGATAGCTACCAACAACATATTTTCCACAGGTTCTCCAGGGCTCACCATCGTTGAACAGACAAGAGGTAATATTTTGTTAAAAGATTGGGAACATAATATTGCCTTAAGCAAGGAACAGGCTGAAAAAGTAACCAGTTCATTAGAAGAAGCCTTTAATGCCATAAATGGTGAGATGCTAGAAATGGAAAATGGAGGTGACTCAGAGACGCTGAGGCAAATGAATATAGATCAGATCTCCCTCGATCTAAAGGAGAAGAATGAAAGAGATTCGGCGGATATCTCCAAGATGGTCAGGTCAGACATGGATCAAATTGATAAACATTTGATTCAACCGAGCGCACAACTCAACGCTCTTGCCATCATTGACGCACAAATAGGTGGTAAACTTCCACAGTTGGCCCGAGAGTGATATTTCGCTGAGGCCAGTTGTCAAGCGGAGCCTTCACAGCTTGTATCCCAGTTCGTGGACTGGTGTATAATATGCACCGAATCAACGCCAAGGCAAGCACCTGGCACTTTTTGAAAATAGAGTAGAAGAGATGGAGTGATTTCTCTCCTCACAGCTGCCAAGCGGAACCTTCATAGCTTGTATCCAGTTTATGGACATATGTATAATATGCACTGAATCATGTAAAGGCAAGAACCTGGCACTTTTTGAAAATAGAGTAGGGAAGGGAAAATTTGTATAAAGAGGTCACCAAAAGAAGAACGAAAGAAGGGGGGGGCTTTGAGGCGAGACCTTTTTGGCATCGATTGTAAATATATTTTTACATTGAAGAAGTTAATATACAAGCAATTTGAAGATTCTCAATTCCGTCCAGACTGTATTATCAAGTTTGCTTCTTTGTGCTTTATGTTTCATTTCATTTCGCTCATTTATAACTAATGTGCTTTGTTATAATTTAGTATGACCACTAATATAACAAAGGGATTCTGGTTTTCTTTCTCTATCTATTGTTTTTCCTCTGCATCGACTATCAGCGGGTGTAAGACCAATTCACATTTTCAGAACTCTACGTTTACCCTCAGCTACGTCGGTTATTTTCTCACCACTTTCTTCTTCTGCTTATATGTGACTTTTCTTTTGACAGGAACCTCATGTTATATGCAGCTAAATGTTTTCCTTCCACATCACACTTTTACATTAAATTATAATGCAGTTACGGGAAAGGGCCTTCTTTTGCAATTTTTATTTCGTTCAGAAAACGTAAAAATCTCTCTTTATTTCGACCAAATTGAAACAACGTTAAAATCTCTCCCTAAATCGTTTCCATACGAGTATTGTTCCTCAAATGACTGTCCCTGTAGCTACTCAACCTAATATTGAACCCGGGCTATCTAATCAAACACATATCGCTTTAAATCTTTTCAATACAATCCTTAAAACTGCTAACAACCGGGAGGAATTAGAACGTTCATGGGCAGCCATTGAATAAGATATTACTACCCAGGAACAGTTGGGAGCTAGACAACAAGAATGTAGAAATCCTCATTAGTTTCCCATACCGAAGGTGAGTATAATACTTTATCAACCTTTAGTATACTTCTGGATGCCTTGACACTGTACTTTAAAGCCTTAAGTACAGACTCAGGAACAACAGTTCATATGATTAATACTTAGTGCAATGATGTATTCTTAGATGAATATGATAGCTTAGTGCCTAATGATGTGAATAAGATTCTAGATCTGATCTATGTAGATGTGCTTAGTGCTTGAATGTGTTGAATCTTGTTGAACACTGTGATGTGTTGTAATTAAGGTTTATCTGCGTTGTAGACAAAGGCTAAGTACTAATGAATGACAACCGCTAAGTGATATGTAAGGTGTTGTAATCATAGATCTGTCTCCCATATAGGTTGCAGACATTTGAGTCCTGCAACCACCCCTGCCTCTACCTTGGGTGAGACTTCATCTACTTCACAGGTGTTTCCGAAAGGGCCGGTAGTTAGGGTTTTGTTGGTGCATTGGTGAAGTGTTGAACCCTTGGTATTCCGCTATGCAAACAAATGGTTCCGTTGTCAGGACTGAAAATGTGATTGTCGGGAACTGAGGAAGAGAAAGAAATCTTTGTGCGTAGATCTGTTGCTTTAGTGCGCAGTATTCTATTCGACTTGCGAAATCTCTGTGCTAAGAAGAGAAGTCCAATCTGAAGAAAAGAGGTAAGATCTGAAAGCTTTGTGCTTTGATAAAGGTAAAGTGAATTTTTTTATTAAAGAGGTAAGATCTAAAATATTTGTGCTTTGTTAAACATAACATAAGTAGAAATTTTTGTTTCAAAAGCATGGATCTAGGTATGTTTGATAAATTTGGTCCCAGTCTAAAACGTAGGGTACAACTAGAAGAAAGAAGCTTTGATATCATTATATCTGCTAGAAATAATGAAAGTTATGTTATTCCTATGCATAGAAAGAATGTTTGGACTAACAAATGGATGTAGGAAACTAGGAAGAATTTTCTACAGGTTAGCTACCATGATCCTAGTGCAAAGTACAAGAAAGGTTGGGGATCATTTAAGAGGAAGAGAGGATTAACCCTTTGTTACAGTTGCAAAAGGTCGGGCCATCTTGCTAAGGATTTCCCTAATAGAAGACCTAGTTGTCTTTGTTGTAAATATATGAACCATGAAGTTCTAGATTTCCCTAGGATGATTTCCAAACTTGAAAGAATGAATATGGAACAAGAAAAACATGAGAAAGACTCATAAATTAAGACTATGGAAGAACCCCAGAAAGAATCAGAGATTGTATTTTTAGAAATAAAAGAAACCCTGAACAATCATAGAGATGTCAAATTATCAGAGATATTCCAAGAGAAAGAATGCATAGAAGAAAGAATAGGAGACTTCAACATAGAATGTGTTCTGGACAAGGAAACATAGGTGAATGTCATGACAGAAAGAACTTGGGAAACCTTGGGAAGGCCTGCTATGGTTCCTGCATTGGGAGGAATAAGATTATTTAGAGGAAAGTTAATAACCCTATCTGGAAGACTTACCTAGATATTTATGAGTGCTCATGGAACTTCGATAGAGGAAGAATTTCAGGTTATTAAATTTGTTGAGAACAACACCCCATTTTCTTTATTGCTAGGAAAACTCTAGATTGAGAAAGATCAGACCCAGAGAAAAAAAGAAGAAACCCTAGAACAGAAAAAGAAAGAATTAAAAGATTTCATGACTAGGAGAATAGCACACATGATATAAGAATAGGAGAATAGATTGAAGTTGTTCAGAACCAGAGACTTGGATGTCGAAGTTGAAAGAACACAAACAAACTTGAAAAAATTGTCCATACAAGAGAGTAGAGCACCTACCCCAGACAGAGAAGAAGTATTTCCCTTGAACCCTACGAAAGATCCTCAATAATGAAAAGTTATTATGCTAAGAGATGATAAGAATTAGAATGGGAAGAGGAACCCAGTAACACAAATCATGGGGAAGAAGGCTAGAAAGCTCAGCAAGAAGAAAACAAAGTTGGAGAAATTACAGGAAGTTCCAGAGAAGACTTTGCAGAAGGAAGGTCTCTCAAATTTGAACTTCATCGAAATAGCAGAGTAGCTCAGATTGGCACTTCGCCATGGCAGAGTGATATGACCATTGGAGGCATTATAACTGTTAGATTTACGTTCCCGAATGGTTAGAACAACAATTATGATTAGAAATCTCTCCATCGGACTGTTGGGACTGCATCGTAATAGACATAACTGCATTGATGAAGGCCTATTGTCCGTTGGAGGGATCTGTTACATCATTGTCTACTTATTCCGTTGACTGTTGCACTGAGAATACTTTCACGAATTGTATCCGAGCCAAAAATAGAACTCATTTTTACAGTGTTTTTCTTACTGAGACCTTGATACCTATTCTATTGCCTTGATCATTTATTCATCAACCTGAGTTATTCGATCTTGAGAGAGTATGTCAGACGAACTCAACACTGTAGAAAAATCCATCGAAGAAGTTCTAATCGAACTCATGGCTGAGAAGGTGATGTCCATCAGAATTCAATATTCATCGACAAGAGGAGTTCAAGCCTCCCCGTTGATTGCTCGTGGATCCAAACCATATCGAGTTGCAATCGAGAAAATAACCAATCATCAAGATGACTTGGTGAATGCTAAATTCAGCCCATCCATCCTACCTAACTACATCCCACCTCTGTCCAACGTGGCGAATCGTGACAGTGTTCCTAGGGACTTCGACTACACCTTGGTCACTGCATACCTCCTGAAGGGGATACGCATAGGCAAGCCTCAGACGAATAATATCATGACACTAAAGATCAATGAATTTAACCTAGGGGATCACAAGAACTATAGCGTGCTCTCCCCTCATAGGTATTTGACTAGGATGAAGGGGAAGAAGTCAAGGATAATCCCCCAACCATGGACTATGGACGTCGCGCAGTCCACTATTCTCAACGTAATGAAAATACCCCATTTTGGAAGGCACCAGGAGATTAATGCGTGCGTTAAGCTCTTGCTATAGAGATTCCATGGAGGTTATTTATGGCTAGATATACGCATCACCGTCGATCCGATGCTGATCCATCAGATCACCGGATTGAGCATGCAGGGACTAGACCCGCAATACTTTTACCTAGGGAAGGTTGCAGACTACACCCTAGCGCAGAAGATTAAAGATACATATGGCGATGTGGATAAGGGGAAGCGAGGCTACAAGGTATCCTCCATCTAGAATGGCATAGTGTGCCTTTCTTGCTAGTTGATTTATAGTAAGCTAGTCTAGAAGAACAGACCCACGTAGGTCATAGGGTTTGTTGTTGACCTCGCAGGGAAATGCGTGGAGGGGATACAGATGAACTGGGCAAAGTACTTAGTGAACCAGTTAGACCAAGACTTCTGTGAAGCTCAGGATTATGGCTATGAGTTCCATTTTAGTTGGTTTTTGATCCTCATCATGTTCATAGTTTGGGAGATGCTGGAAGGTACGACCTTCCTTGAACTAGAACCATCTGAACCCTTATCCATGAAGTTCACTTCACTCTGGTATTTGAGTGATATGGGAAAAAAATGGTAGTCAAACGCAGTGTTCTACACCTACTACCTATAGTTAAAGAGGGCTATGGATGTTGTCCCTCGTATAACGTTGAACACCCTGCACAAGTTCAAGACATTTGTGAAGTTCCACGTAGAAAGACATTTTATCTACATCACTGCGCATGGAGACGAATACAAAGTACTACAGAGTTACTACAAAGTTACAGAGGAGGACCTAGAAGAAATAATTAAGGAGTGGCATGCATAGCTCCTTATCCCTGTTGACCCCATAGAATTGTTTGATCCCAAACTAATTGGAATCCCGGTGCTCACTCGTGAAGGGAATGATACACTTGGAACTAGTAGAAGGAAGAAGATATAATATGTCCAGTAGCTAAGAAGTGCATAATAAGAAACTACTTCAGAATCACCTGGAGGAGGAGGTGATGACGAAGTAGATAAAGAAGAGAAAAATTGAAAAGAAGATCAGCAGAAGTAAGGAGAAGTAACATCACCATAGAATCCACCCGACGATGCAGATCCATCTAACAAAACAAAGGTTTCTCCCATGAAACCCACATCGCAGAAGAAGTCAAATGCTAGTAAGACCAAGCTACAGACTATTCTCATGCTCGATGACTTTGAATTCATCATCATAACTGTATCAGACACCTCAAAAGATATTTTGCAGAGAAATGAAGCTAAGCAAGAGACCATGTATGAAAAAATTGAAGAAGAAATGTGAGGGGTACAACAGGCCCTTCACACCAACCACACAGTGTCCACTTTGCCCCCACCATTAGAAGAAAGAGTTGGGATATGAGCCTACCCAAATCCATAGACTAGTTGATGCGACTGAAGCTCGCCTTCATCATGCATAGGAAGAAACAGAACAGGCCACAATGGACCTGAAGAAAGCACAAGAGGAAGTAATAGAAAAATACAGGGTTGTGCAACAGGAGAATGATTCCCTCCAAATGAAGTTTGAAGAGGATAAAGCGCAGATCCAGTAGGAGAAATAATAGTTGCTCGCGGAGAAGGTCAGATTCAAAGAAGCAGTCAACAGATCACTTTGCTCTGTGATGGTCTTAGAGAAAAATGAGGAAGGCCTAATAGAGCATCAAGTGAAAAGGCTTGTTGAAGCCATTCAACAGCTTCAACAAAGAATAGAATATCTAGACCTACAAACAGTACCAAGTACTCAGTAGGACGTGTGAAACTGAAGAGAAGCCACTGCTCGGAGCGCAATTGAGAGGATCAGAGCATTAGCTTTGGAATGTCAACATCTTAGTAGTAGAAGTGCACAGACATATGAGTGACTTGTTGAGGACCCTAAACTGAAGATACTAGAGTCACAACTCCAGGAGGAAAAGAATCAAGAAACCATGGTACAGGCACATCTGAAGCTCTTGTCAGTAGTTGAGAGAATGAAATGATCCCAGGAACAATGCATTGTTCAACAACACGTCCATGCCATATAGAGTAAAATCATGGAAGTAACTCGGAAGCTCCAGCCATTCCAGGATGCATCTTGCCAACTGTTTGAGGAAATTGAAGGTCGAGGAGCAGAGATAAAACAAGTAGTCACTGCAGTTGAACAACGCTTGGAAGGACCTGTAAACGAGGCAATTCTTCAAGATTTCACTGAGTAGGAGGCCTTGGAACAACAATAGGTCGAAGGAGATCGAGCCAGGCTTGAGGATTTTGAGTCAAATCTACCCAGATCAGAGTGAATCGGGATGAGTCACAGGTGAGTGTTGGGGGCATGTTGGCCCTTGACCAAGTTTTAGAGATCCTTGGTCAGGTTTGACCTATTTTGGGACTTTGACAGGCTGTTGAAGGCGGAGTGCAAGTCAAGTCAAATATCGCTGGATCTCGACCCCTTTTAGGGAGTTTTTGGGATTAGGGTTTACGTAACAGGTATGGGGATGTCAGCCCATGGGTTTACCCATGTTTAGGCCCTTTTGGAATGTATACATAGAAATATAGGAGAAGTAAGCGGTGTGATGCTAGGTTCTAAGGGAAAGTGAAGGCCAATGTGCTAAGTGCAAGTGATAGTTGTAAATCCTTTGTGCATACTGTGTGAGGATTGCAAGGCTAAGTGCAAGTGACTATAAGAGATTGTGTAAAAGATTTGTGTTGTAACCTAGCTCGGGGAAGGAGGATTTGGCGAGGTGTGTGCAGATATCCTGTCCTATGCGGAGTAGGACCTTGTGGCTCTGTGCATGTAGATGATTGACAGAAGACAATAAAGAGAAGAAGATTCTGTGGACATAGCCCCAGGCTAGGGTGAACCATGTATATCCATTTTTGTGGTTTCTTTGTGCATTATGGTTGTTTTATGGTTCATATGATTAATTCTTAGTTTAATGATGTAGGCTTAGATGAATATGATAGCTTAGTGCCTAATGATTTGAATAAGATGCTAGATCTGATCTATGTAGATGTGCTTAGTTCTTGAATGTGTTGAATCTTGTTGATACTGCATTGTGCTGCAATTGGGGTTTATCTTCACTATAGACAAAGGCTAAGTACTAATGAATGACAACTGCTAAGTGCTCTGTAAGGTGTTGTAATCACAGATATGTGTCCCAGCTAGGTTGCAGACATCTGAGTCCTGCAACCACCCCTGCCTCTACCTCGGGTGAGACTTCATCTGCTTCACCGGTGTCGCCAGAAGGGCTGGTAGTTAGGGTTTTGTTGGTGTGCTGCTAAAGTGTTGAACCCTGGTTCTGCCCCTCTGCGAACATGAGTCCCATGATCACTCATCAATATTCTTGGGCATCCAAAACTTGTCACTATATTTTCAAATAAAAAGTGTGTTGCAGTATCTGCATTGCAATCCTTCACTGGTGTTGCCTCATCCCATATGGTCAAGTATTCCATCGTTGTTATAATATATCTGGCTCCCTATCTTCTTGTTGGTGGATTAATTGGACCTAAAAAATTTATTTCCCATTTATCGAACACTTGTAAACTAACTTGTGGTCTTAGTGGCATCTCATCCCTCCTGGATGGTTTCCCAAATATTTGAAAAATATCACACTTATGATAGTATTCCTTTGAATCCTTATAAACTATTGGACACCATAATCATACGCACAATACCTTCTGCACGGTATCTTTTCCTACGTAATGTCCTCCCACAATTCATTCATGCACTTTTGCCAAAATATTGGGTCTTTCATGCTCCATCACACATATTCTCAAGATGTTGTCTTCTCCTAGTTTGTATAAATGACCCACAAACAGCTGATAATTTGTAGCTTTGACCACCAATTTTTTCTTATGCACAGTAGTAAATTCTCTTGGTGCAAAGACTGTACTCAAAAACTCAATAATGTCATCAAAATAATCATCATCTAGTTGTACTAAAAACAATTGCGTATCAGGAAATTTGTCTTCCAAGTTACTAGGTTCTTCTCCATTTTTTTATCCTAGATAAGTGATTTGGTCCCATGTTCAATCTTCCAAGCTTCACCACAACTTAAAATTCAAATTCCTGAAATAATAATAGCCATCTGCATATCCTTTCCCCCAACACTAGCTTATTAACTAAGTATCCCAAAGTTGAATGGTCTATAAATATATTAAAGTGTTGTCCCAACAAGTAATGTAAGTATTTATGCAAAACATACACCATAGATAGACCTTCTCTTTCTGTAGTATTGTAGTTCTGATCTGAATCTAACAAACTCCTACTTGCAAAAGAAATAGGGTGATCTATATCACCTTCTCTTGGATGGGTTAATACTACTGCTAATGCAATTGCAGATGCATCCACATGCACATGAAATTCCTTTAACCAATCTGGGAACCATAATTGGTGCAGTAACCATATTTTCATTTAAAATATCCAAACTCTTATGGAATTCATCATTCCACTCGTACTTAGTATCCTTCCTCAAAAAAATTTATATTGGCACAGTAATATGTGCATATGCTCGTATGAATTTCCTATAATATCTCGTATGGATCAATGTACTCTTTAACTGGCGTAATGACTTTGGTGGTGGTAGGTTAACTATGACAACAATTTTAGAAGGATCAACCAATAGACCTTGTTTACACACCAAAAGTCCTAACAAAATACAAAAAGGTACATTGAAAATACATTTCTTAATGTTCAATGATATATGACACTGTCTGCATCTATCCAATATCATCCTTAGTACTTCAACATGATCTTGCAACAAAATGAACAGTGTCCAATCATATAAGTAAACCTCCAAAAACTTATGAATAAAGTATTTAAAAGATGCTACTACTACCCTTGAAAAAATGGTTGGTTCATTCTTCAATCCAAATGACATCACTTTATACTGAAATGAGCCCCACTCTGTAATTTTTTTTGTCTTATGTCTATATTTTGGTGCGATCCTAATCTGACGATAACCTGAAAATCCATATGTAAATGAATAAGCCTATTGACCCCCTACATTCTCCAAAACTCTATCTATAAATGGGGTAGGAAAAGGATCATGTAAGCAATCATCATTCAATTTTCTCAAAGCTACAAAAATCTTGATCCCTCCTTGATTATTTTCTTGCACCACCATAGGACGGATCCATTCTGACTCTTCTACAGGTTATATAACACCAACTTCTAGCATCTTTTCAATTTCTATCTTCACCTTCTCTTTCTATATTGGATTCAATCTATAAGGTCTCTGTCCAATAGGTATGGGTTATGGATTTAAAGGTATATTCATTTCTCATATCTCTCCTACTAACTCCTTCATCTATGAGAATGTTGTTGGGAATAAGTCATTGTACTTGCATAATAATTTTGTGATCCTTTCTATTGTCTGATTATCCCAATAATCTCCAATACTAGCCATCTTTGGGTTTTCTTTATTTCCAATGTTGACCTTGTTGATCTTTAATGGTTGAGAATGATATTCTCAATCCAGTTTGGGACCTTCTACTTCCCTTTCTCCTTTTACTTCTAGGATTTGTATATTGCGTGGATTATTTTCTACTGGATATTCTTCCTCTTTGACATGATAACAATGTAGAAATTGTTTAACTGTCTATATAGCCCGCTTCTTATATGTTGGGACTATTTCACACTCTAGTTCTTCAAATATCCTATCTCTTACCACTTTCAGTGTTGTATCAATCTCTAGACTATCATGCTTAAAGGAAAATGTGACTACAAATTTCTGATGTATCTCTTCCCAGTTAATAGTTTCTTTGTGTTGTTCCTATTCTGTGTACCAGTTCTTCAAAATGCCTTCTAGTATGTGAATAAAATGGTGTGGCCATTATTTTGGTGGTACTAATCTCCATTGAACCATGCACTTAGATACATGTTCTTGAGGTTGTCCAAATCCCTCATATTTATCCTAATATGTATTCTCTTGTTCTGCGTCGAATCTAATGTGCAGTAACCTTTTGCATTGAAACCAATTGTTGATTTTTGTCTTGTGTGTACCCCACCATCTTGCAAGTGTATATTTTAAAGAAATATCTAATGTTGGTAATATTTGATTTTCCATAACCTCTACCTCATACATCATTAGAAAGTCTTCTAAATCATTCAAGCCATAAAAAGTAGGAGGTTCTCTTACCTCTGTACCAACCCATCTCAGTGCGCACGTCATTCTGGCACAATTCCTGGTAGATAATCCATGTAGTTGTTGTTGCCAATTTTCCAGTCCCATGTCAAATTCTGAAGAAAAAGAACTAATACTCCTCGAATTGAGCATTCCATCTACAGTTGGGTTGATATAATCCTCTTCACGTGCCGTAGTTTTGTATAAATGATTCACTTCTTCTGTCAGGATATTATCTATAGGTTCTACATACCTTCCTCCTTCCGAGAGATCCAATGGTGCAATAACTCTGTATTATCCAAATTCAAATATCATCTTTCTTGTCTTCAAATTGAGAATAGTCTGGTTATCAAAATCCCAATCCAGACTCAATAGTGTTGGATATGGTGAAGTATTCTCCATTATTTCAATAAATTCAAAATCATCCATGGTGCACACACCATCTAAATCTACTAGAATCCCCTTCAAACTTACTATTGGCACCACTTTGTGCTGATTTTCCAAATTCAACTGAATAGGTGAATACCCCAATTGTGGTTCTCCCATAGATTCCCAGGTTTTCTTTGGTAGAACATTGACTTTAGATCCTAAGTCTATTATAATATCCCCCATATTGAAATATCATCTATTGACATTCAATCTGAATTCCCCACTGGTTCTTTTCTTCTTATGGACCTGCTAATTTACTCTTTTTACCCCTTCTTCCCCATAGTTACACTTTTCTAAGAAATTTTGCAATACTTGTAATGAATTTTTATCACTCAACAATTTGACACAAGCTCCCAAGAAGTTTCTTAAGTTATTTACTTGTTCTGAATACTGTTCTTGATTGGTCTAATCAAATAATGAAGGCATGTCATAGACTGGTATCTCATATACTAGATTTGTTCTTGAAGTGGACACAATGTTTTCCTTCAATATCTCATGTCTAACTTCCTTGAATATCTCTTTCTCTTTGCACACATCAAACTTATGTTCATGCATTGTATTCTTCATGACCCACCGGTACTACTTATGATCCTTCTTAGCTACATCTTATCATGTCTTGGCTCCACCTCTATTCACTATGTTAATATTATTCCCATCCTCTTCTTTGTTTTCCACCCCGGTCCATTACATGTTCTGATTAGTTTGGTCCCTCTTGTCATGTATCTTTATCAGCATTGTTGGATAGTATTATGTTTCATGGTTTGCTGTGTGACAATACATACATGTCTTAGGTGCCTGTGGGCAGTCTTGTGCATAGTGTCGTGGATTTTGACAATTATGACACACTATTGGTCCTCCAACTCCTCCAAATCCTCTTCCTCCATAGCCTCTTCTATTTCCCTAATTATCTATGTGCAGTGTGTTATACTGAGGTCCTTGATTATACTATGACTACGGGTTATTGTACTATTGTGCAGGGTTATGCTGTTATTTCCCTTGAAATTATTGCACGAGATTGTACCGTGGTTGTTGTGTAGTGTTATACTGCGACTGCTTCGTAGGTTTTCCTATTGCATGTTCAACATCAACTCTGTATATATTTGCAATCCTTTATTTCATCATCTCCAAGGTTCTACAATCCTTGTCTTCATTTCCAACTGACTTACAAAAGTTACAAAATGTACTCTTCAGTACTATCTAGTATTTTTGCATCAAGGGGAAATGATAAGGATCATTCCCATGTTTTTTTCAAATATCACACCATGGTCCTCTTGAAGCTAAAGGGTTTGGCATACCCACTCCAATATACTGTGCAAATAATGTGTTAACACATAGAATTGTAGGGGTCAAAAAGTCATTTCAGTGTTTGTTTTTGAGTCATAGTTTTTTATAGTTCTTGTGACTTCTTGATATAGTCATTTTTCATCTTTTGATTTAAATAAGCCAAGTTAGTTTGGCCTTGGTATAATTTATTTGGGTTATGTCTTTGTTATTATGACAAGAAGTGATAAACCCTCATGAGTCACATATTTGAAAATTCTTATTATCACCTTGACATGTCACCTCCATGACTGTATGAAATCTCTCTAGCTATCACCTTTTATCCATTCAGTTGTCAAGTTAGTTTTAATTTGAGCGATGCCAACTCACTAGGAGAGTTCACAACGTACTCAAGTTCTACATTCATTCATTTCCATCATTACCTTTTTTCATGCTAAGGGATTTCATTGTTTCCAAAGCCTATTTTTAACAAATTTTTAGGGATCGAGTCTTTGGACATCCTAATAGTCTCCTCGAAGCATGAAAATCTTGTTTGAATCAGGCGATGAGATCTGGTAGACATGTGTTGTGAACTTCACTACAAACTCATTTCCTATATAATAGTCTTCTAAGTATTTGATCATAAATTTTGAACGACGATGTGGGTTTTTCTGAAATTATTTTTGGCAGAGCATGATATTGGCATTGACACGCTGATCAAAATTTAGCCTAACCCCATTTTTTATTTGAGAGATAAAATAAAAACACCAGTGCACTATGAGTTGGCACTGCTGACTGGCTGAAAAGGATCATTGGAGGTTGGATAGTTTGCAAAAACTTCTGTTCAAATTCAAAGACATCAACATCAAGCCTATATCCACCTGGTACTCCATGAGAGTTTTCATCATGTTTGAGGGTTGAGAAAGGGGTTTTGTTTGGTTTTCATATTGGCGCTGTGAACTGTGCTGCAAACCCTTTGTTCCAGGACTATTGAAACTTCCATCTTTTGCATCCTTTCAAATTTATCCTTAAATGAGTGAATTCTTACCCATATCAAATTTACAATGTGTGGTTTATCATTTGCCAAAGCATTCTTAAAGTCGGAAATGTTGTTAATACTGTTAACCTATTTTTACGTTGATTCAAGACCTATTTAAACAAAGATTACTTTCACCTCCCTTTTATTATAACGCTCAGTTTTTTTTCCTTATTGTGAAAGAGTTTCCTCTCTTATACCTCAATATGTATAGAGTAAGGTGCATGAAGCTATGCACAAGTTCAGAGACTTCGATTATAGGAAGCAAGGGCTAAGGTTGAGAGCATGAAAGAGAAATATTTGGCCTTCAAGAAGGAGTTGAATGAGACACTAGATATGTATCATGAAACTATCGACAGAGTAAATTCTTAGCTATAAGGTTCTTACCTATGCACAAGCAGCTCAAAATCCTTTATAGACTAAACAGAGCTCATCAAGCTCAATTTAGAAAACTAAAGATGGAATTGCAACCTTTCAAAGAGGAGTTGGCCAAGAAAAATTTGGATATGTTAGCTAAAGTTGCCACCAGGAGGAACTCCAGAGTCAGAAAATGAAGATGATGAACACCTTAACTCATATCAGCTTTGACAGTTTCCTACTTTTTGTATTTTGCAATTTTGAGGATGGTCATGCTTGATAAATCATGTTTAGTTACTCGAGTGTTATATTCTTAGTCATATATCATGATCATATGTTATTATAACAATTTTTTCCACTGGAGAAGGTTTTTGGAATAATTTAAGGAGTTTTCAAGTGAAATGATATGCTACAAGAGAGTTCACAATGCCCGAATCCACTAGTGTTGTGAACTGGTATTTATGATAGTTTTTAAGAAATTAGCACACAACAAAGGACTGCTTTGATTGTAATTTTTGAATGACAATATAGGTTCCTATGAAATTTGGTGTGGAGGTAAACCATGGTGTTTTTGATTTGTTAAAAAAACTTCAGCCTGACCGATTTCGTATTTTTTGAGAAAATCCAAAAATAGCACCTATAGTAAAGTTCACAGCGCATGTTGTCATAGGTGTTGCGAACTCTAACAGTCCGACAAATTTGAGCTATGGGAAGGTTTCCAGCTGTGAAGGAATGTTCAAATAGTATCCTAGGATTTAGTTGGACATGAGGGACATGTGTTCCATCTTCAAATCAAGCATCATGATGTGTTCCAAGAGGCATTTATCACAATAGGAAAGATCCTAGAAAATAGGAATTTGTTAGGATTTTGTTGGAATCTTTTGTAACAAGACTCCTAAATGGAGGAGGATCCTATGTAAATCCTTGGTTTCGACCTCCTTAGGGTAGATATAGATTATTCACTATAAATGAAATGTTATTTGATGAGAAAAGGGTTGGATTCATGAGCCAAGAGAGGAGAGAGTTGGAGGAGTAGTTTTAGTTGCTCATTTGTAAGTTTGAGGGCCTGCTTGTTATGGCATTTTATGGCATTAAAGATTCATGAGAGTTGTTATCAGATTGTCTTATTTGTTTTCCCACTTCTTTGTTATCTTATTTATTGAACATATTACAGGTTTTGAGGATCATAGAAACCATTGATTGATGGATTCATGAAGAACATAGGATCTGTTGTAGCTTGCCCATTAAATCATTCTTTATTGTTTAAGAAATATTTATCTATTTGTAGAAATGATATTTGTACAATGGATGTTCTTCCTTTTTTCATATTCACCATGATTATACTCATCATTATATATCCATTTTTTCTGATATGCAGTTTGATTTCCTTTGATCTGTAGGATGTTGTGACTCCTTGCCCAATGGAATGCTTCTGTTGACAGTTTGTTTCCCTCTCCCTTTCTTTCCCAGTCTTGTTGATCCACCTACCCAAACCATTCAATCCATTTATATTTTGATGGGTACTGGGCTTACACTTACAACAGTCTAAGTGTGACTCTCGGTGCTAACATAATGGACACTCATTCTTGTGGTGACCTTCTGTCCTGCACATTGTACACTAGACATCTTCTCTTTTCTCCTATCCTTTATTTTGATTCAGCTAGAATGTTAGGTTCTTCATATCTTACTTCAAATCTTCCACAATTGGATATGTATGCTTGTATTTATTTTCCTCTAATTGTGAAGTTTCTTGCAGGGCCTCCCCTTCACTTTGGAATTTATGTTGTCTCAAAGGATACTTCAAGTGTGGAAATAGAGAATTAACAAACAAATGTCTATGTTGTGTATCAATAATAGTGTACTTTAACTTACCTTTTAACCTTTTTAACTTCTCATCCACTTCCCAAACTATTCCCCTAGTTTCTGCTTGATTTCTATCATTTCATTCATAAACTGGTCTTATGAGATTGGCTTCTAAAATTCATTTATTAACTACCTCTTCACATATGCTACAGTTGTAGGCATTCCCGTTGTATTATTTTTTGAGAGATCCATGTACCAATCTAATGTGCGGTCTATAAACATGATTTCCAACTGTACAACCTTTGTACCCTCATTTGTAATCTTCTTTTTTGCCCATATCTTCTAACAAATGAACACATGTTTTTATGGGTCATCTAACCTGTCCCCTTAGAACTCTAGTAACATGATAGTTGGATATTGTCCTGCAATTGTGAAATTCGTTGAACTACCACCTCTGTGTGATCTAGATACTTGAATTCTACTGGTTGAACTTGCACTTCTACTACTGGATCCACATCTTGGAAAAATTATTTTACCACTAATCACTTGCTGGTTAATTTCTTTTTCTTCTTCAATTATCTTAGTCGCACATGGGGTTTTGGGTTCGACACTAATTCATATCTGGAATGGAGAGCCTTCTTCTACACCGAACCCAATACCTCTGGTTTTCCTCTCATATGTGGCACACAAGATATCCTCAATATACCCCATGGCACATATATCCTCTACCTCTTCCTTATCATTTTCTAATCCCTCTCGCTCTGCTACATCCCTCTTCTTATTATTCATCCTATACTGGTAGGTTCATCCAGTACACATCACACCTGCATTCCTTATATTTTTCCTAGTCTATTCATCATCCATCATGATGGGTTCCATTTCCTCCTTCTTTTGGCTACTATCTAGAGCGTTCTCCATTTCTCAGATCTTCCTTAGTGCTTCCCCCAACTCCCCCATGTGCACATAGTGATATAGTTGTCTGCTTCCATGGTTATCATGCCTTTATCGTGTAATAAGATATTGATTGACGTGTAAAGAGACATGATGTACCTCCCTCTGATTCCTTTCAAGAAATCATGCTCTACAACAATATATAACTGCATTGTATCTACTGCAAATTCAGTGATAAACCCTGCAGTAATGTTGTCTAACCAAAAATCGACTACGTGTGTGGACTTTTATTAACTCTTTCCAGCTACACGATATTTTCAGCAGTCCAAACTATTGGGATAACTTGATTAGTCGGATGCATATATTTCAACCTTAATATCCACTCCTATAATAACTTTCGAAAGAAACAAAAATATGCTTCATGTAAACCTGTAAATACATACCTCTGCAGGTACTGGCATGGTGTATACCTAGAACCCATATTATCTTTTTGTGTGAACTCCAACTGCTTTTTATCCAAACATATTTCAATCTCTTTATTTATAGGATTCCATGGACTAAACATCCCTTTCTACCACTGCATATTCTTCACCAAACCCCTTCCCAGATCTCCTTATGATTTCTAGCCAGAAACAAAACCATTTGTTGGACGTATGGGCTGAACTGGGTTCTACCTTAGTTCTCCAACAAAAACCTTATCATGATTGGCCCTTCTGGTAAAATAGAAGGCTACACCACGCATATATTGCACAATGCAGTCTCACCCGAGATGGTTTATGGGTGACTATAGGATGCAAGTGTCTATTGTCATTGAAGGGATAAGGGTTGTTCTTTCTTACTTCTACTTAAGCATGCATTCTATTACAATATTCATCAGATCCATTCATTCGTTCATTCATAACATTTATTCTTCATATTTATTCTAGTGTGCACTATAATTAAATCCATTAATTCATTTATCTAACCATTCAATCATAATTGCAGAAATAGTAAAACATTCAGACACATTTCACACAGGGTTTTACCATGGTTCACCCCCCCTATGGATACATCCACAAATATCTTTTGATTATTTTCTTATTCATCAAAGGGAATTGTGTGCATTACATCATAATAGAGAGTAGTGATGTGGACCAGGATCGCATCATGCTCCATAGCCTATGACCCGACTCTCAACTGCATCTCCAGATTAAATCCATCTAAGCTCCACAACTCTCAAAACAGACTTCAACTCCAAAAACACTCCAAAATAGGTTCTCCAAAATAGTTCTCCCCACAATATATGACAATATACTTATAAGGATGATCTCCTAATATAACTCATACCCTTTATTTATATTACAAAAGTGGGTTAAAACCCTTACAATACATCCCAAAACCCTAACCCTTACATGGCTAGGTTTCTCCACATCTGTGTCGAATTTCCACAAATCTTGTTGCGTGCACTAATTTTCCTCAAAATATGGTGTGCTCTCCTTATTGGTTCAATCTAACTCATTTTCTAAACTGTTCTCCCAAAAATTCTTGTTCCAACACTTATACTGAGAGGGGGGGTGAATCAGTATAAGTATGTTCTTTCTTTTCTTGTTGTATTACATTTATTTATCAATTCATCACTTTAACAACCATAAGAAGTTAATAATAAATATATACAAACATACAATGCACACTACAAAAATATTTAACTTGGAAACCCAAATGGGAGAAAATGACAATAAGATTTCATTATATTCACAAGGAACAACTTTCTACATACACTAACCTGAAAGAGACATCGATCCATTGACCTGAGCACCAATTAAGAAACACTTGTAAGAACCAACCTATAGTCACAATGTTTGTAGGAACCAACCTGTTGGAGACACCAATCTCCTTGAGTGAGAACCAACTCAACAATGTTTAGGCACAAACCTACAAGAGACACCAATCTCTTTAAATTTGTTGTCTGGATTAAATTCTTTTTAAACTGTCACTAGTACAAAACTATTACTGCACTTCAAGCTTCCACCTATTGTAATTTTCATTAAACTCTCTTTCATTCACTAACCTATGCACTTCATATGTCTAAAATATCTAGTATTCTCACTTAGTAGTTCACACATAACCTAGATCTACCTCAGGAAAATTCCAAGGTCAAGCCATATCACATCTCTTTGTCATTCATTCCCCTTGATTCTCCTACAATATTAGAGCATCGCACACCAGCACTCTCACATTCACTTCCACAACCAACTCACAACCATACTCAAAATGATCAGGTCATTGCTATTTATACATTTCAATGCATATAATTTGTATGGATAATATCGGATTCAAACATGAGTTCATATGCCTAAGGCTTTTTCCATCTTAGCAAATAATATACCGAGATACAAATTTTCTCATCCTGTCTATTTTTTTTTAATTTAGTATGGTGTGTTTAAGTTAGTTGGTTTTTTCCTGATCTAGTCTATTTTTCAACATCCCTTGAAGTCTATAATAATACTTTTAAAATCTATTTTGAGTCATAGTCTAGTCAATCAGTCAATTTTCTCAATAAAAATCTTATTCTCCCTGTAGCATATGTGTCAGTGTTTTTTATTTTTTATCTTTGATTAAAATTTTGAACATATGATAGTGAATTGTCATTACTGAAAGTTCTATATTAGGGTTAGAAAGGTAATTAGTGGTCATAGTCATTTTGTGGTACAAATGACAAGAAAATCATGCAAACTTTATTTGATGGTTAGTTTGAAAGGTTATCATATGCTTTCTTATCCTGAATCTATTAAAGTCGTGTGCCATATCAAGTCACTATATTATGTCAGTCCCAAGTCTATTAAACTGCCATCCAATCAACAAAATGATTACATATACCCAACATAATTTCACTACATGTTACTTAAACTATTTGAAAATCACAAATCCTCGAAGTTTTACTCTCACCTAAGAAATAACCATGTTCACTCTAATTGTCGTCATAACATGATAAAGATTTTAGTTTGCAGAAATGGGAAAATGAGGAAATGTTGTACGCATTGAACCAACATTGAAATTATAGAATTCTACTATAAGTTAGCTGATCAATTCAAACAAGATGGATGGTTCTCTTTATGTGAAAGGATTCAAGGATCTAATCCAGAGGTCGCTAGAGCATTCCTAGAAAATTTTGATGGAAATAGGGTCAAAATTGGATATTTGAATTTACAAGTTTCAGAGGCATCCATTGCAGCTGCTTCTAGGTTACCAAGTGATGGAGAAAAGTGGTTTAAGAACCAAACCATAACCCATGAAAAAATCAACTAATTCTTAAATATAGAGTATCAAAACCTTGACTAGAGAAAAGGTATTCCAAAGAAATGGCTCAAGGACGAATGGGATGACCTGTTGAAGATGGTTCAGAAGTATATAACCTTTGAAGGTAAATATATTGTTACCCTAATGTATCACATGATATTTTTGTTACATTTCATAGGAGAAAGAAGAATAAATTTTCCATTTTTCTTGTTAAAAAGTTTAATGAAAATGGCAGCCATGATTCACGCTCACCGCAAAAACAACAGACATAGTGTTTTTCATTAGGATTTTATCAAATTGTTAATCATGGAGAAGTTGAATAAATCAAATAAAACTTGGAAATATTTATTGGATGGATTCAATGTAGGAAATTCATGAGCCACAAGTTACATAAGTTAATACCCCCATTAAAAAAATTAAGACCCTAAAAAACCCTAGAAATATGGCCATTCAATCTTCTTCTGCAGAACAGGGAACAAAATCATTTACACAAATGACTAGAAGTGTTGCAAGAAAGATTTCCTTCGAAGACAAAGACACATCAAAAGAGGTTGTAGAATCCATCCTAGAACATAGAGGTTCATCTTAAGAGGTCTAAAAGGAGTATACTAGGAAAAAGAGAAGAACAACTATGATTAATTCAATAAATATGTAGTCTTTTATCAAGAGACCATATAGTATAACAACAATAAAAAATAGAATTGGAAAATATTCTTAGAAAACTAAAAACAAAGAACCAGAGGAGTATGTATCAAGAAAACCACACTCATATGAAAAATAAGTGAGATTAAATACAAAATCTATTGCATATCCTTCTATAAAAAACATTGTCCTTACCATAGGTGATGATTCAGAGGGATGCTTTCTATAAAATGAAGAAGGACAAAGAAAGATAGAGTTCTCTAGGTCTACCCTAGACAAGCTGAAGATAAATAAGAATAAGAGATTCTTGGTCTTACTCTCTTACTTCTTCTTGGGTTGACCCATGTTTAGATCTTAACAGGTTTCCAACAAAACCCTAAAAAACTATCGTCCCTCCTGGTAAACTAGAAGGAAATGATGTGCAAATGGTGAAAAACTCATTCTCATTTGAGATAGATTTTATGGGTGACTGCAATACTCAAGTGTTTGGAGTCTAGGAATGAGTGAGGATCTATGATTGTGTTATTTATTCCTTGTCCATTATCCTTGTTAATTATTCAATTACTTCTATGATTTATTCATCTTTAAGCCTATGCATGCATGTTGATATAGCTACTTTAACCATTCATTCATAAGCTAATTATCAACAGAAAGAAAACATTCATTAAAAATCACACAGAACAAAAGGTTTAACGTGGTTCACCCCCCTTGGGGCTATGTCCACAAAGATCTGGCTTCTATGCTCTTTTATTAATTCTTCTACAAAATCTTGCACTGTGCACATTACATCTTCAGTAATATAATCAAGATTGAGGGTAATAACCCTCTGTGAAGCTGACTAGATCACACCAGGCTCCTCATCCTATGACCTAACCCTCAGAACTATCTTACTCGACTCTTCTACAAAATTCAGAATAATCCACTCTCTCTGTTATGATATATTCTCACTTATCATCCCTTTCCTAGACCTCCCAAATCCTTATTTATAATATTTTATCGGCTTATAACTGTTACAATCTTGTAAAAAACCCTAACCCTATCATGGTTAGGCTTGTCTTCATGTGTTCCATGTTTCTTTTCCTCTTGCATGTTTATTTTCCTTCTTTTTCTCCATGCTTATTTCTTGCCACGTGTTTTGTGCTCTCCAAAATTAGGTCTTCCTTTCAAAAAATAGGTATTTCCCAAAATAGATCTTTTCTCCCAAAAATAGGCCTACGCCCAAAAAAGACTTCCTTCTCAAAATAGGTTTGCGCCCAACAGAGATCAAAGAAGATAGAGTAGAACACTCGTGAAATTGAAGATTATAATAAATCTTTGGATAAGGGAGACTTAGAACCTCATAGCTTCATACCCATTGAAGAAGATGAACATGATGGTCCTGAAACAGGCATAAACAAACAAGTTTTTTCATCTCAGCCAAGTCAGGGTAAAAATGTTCTAAATTTACCATATTCTGATAGTGAATACTTTAAACTAGAAAAATAATAGCATGAGGATAAAATGTCAGTACAAGAAATAGTCATAATGACACAACCAAGCATTGAAGGTGATCAAAAGACTAAAAAGTTGTAGAAAAGGTTGAAGAAGTTTAAGGATATGATCAAACATCTCAGACATGAAAATGTTCTATTGAGAAGGCATAATAATAAGGTCATGGAAAAGAAAGAGAAGTTGGCTACCGATCATAATAAGTTGTGTGATTGTTCTCAGAAAATATATCAGAATAATGGTAAGCTATATAGGCATGGTATAAAATTGAAAAGGAAATGGATTCAAGAGAAACTCAGAAATCAAGACAGTGACAATATTAAGCTACTTGCAGAAGTCGTTCAGAGTGTTCTATGAGAAGAAGAACACAAAATTCAAAGGGTAATTCAATTTTTTTGAATATTATATTTGTTTGCACGGAATTGATCAAACTAGGGTCCTTCTCAGGTTACCAACAAAAGGTACCGAAGTAGTCTAGAGCACTGGAATTTTCATCTTCCTTGAAGGGAAGAAGTCTCACCCAAAGTGAAACCAAGAAGAGGAAAATAGGGAAGGGTAAGAACAATACTTAGACAAATACATACAGTCTCAAGATTGATGTTAGTCTTGCACAAGATAGATTAAACCTAGAACTATCTGAAGATTCCTAACTTGGATTAAAGAAAATAGAGTTGCGTTGCATTCATAAAGAAGCTATATCCCATTAAGAAGATCTAACATAAAGACAATATGAAGCAATATTCAAGATAATCTGAAGCTAAACAAATACAATAATTTTAAAATTTGGGTCTCTCTTTGTATTAACATCAAATGGATCTTCCCAATTACATGATTCTACTCAGTTATAGACACAACTTGGTCATGCCAAAGATTAACATAAAAAATCTATGTTGGCACAGGGTCATACCCAGGGTTTAACACTTCAACAACGTACCAACAAAACCATAACTATCATCCCTTTCAACAACACCTGCGAAGCAGATGAAGTCTCACCCGAGGTAGAGGCAGGGGGGTTGTAGGACTCAAGTGTATACAACCTAGCTGGGATGAAAATCTGTGATCATAATACTTAACAAAGAACTTATCAGTTAAAATTCATTAGTATTTAACCTTTTATTCACATCGCGGGTAAAACCCTAATTACAAAACAACATAATATTCAACAAGATCTAACATATCCAAACAATTAGCACATAGAAAGAGATCAGATATAGCATTCATTCATATCAATAAGCACTAAGATACTCCATTAGATGTATCTACATACATAAATATTACAACACTAATCATAAATCACATCATTCACACAGAGCCATCACAACACAGGATATATGTGGTTCACCCCCAACGTGGGGCTATGTCCACCAACTCTTTGTCTTCTTTATTATCTCCTTTCAATATTCTTACTTGCATATAGCCACAAAACCAACTCTGCATAGGATAGGATATCTGCCTACACCTCACCAGATCCTCCTTCCCCGAACTTGGCACAACATAGAGCCTTCTTACAATCCCTTGCACTTAGCTCTACAAGTTATCAACACACAACATGCACAAAGCATTCACAATTATTTTCACTTAGCTCACTGGCTTACAAGTGGCTCCTTCTTACATCCCCTAGCTACTTATTTATATATTACAAAAAGGGCCTAAACATGTGTAAGACCCATGGGCCGACATCCTGTACCCATTAAATAAACCCTAAATCCAAAAATCCAGCAAAAGGGGGCAAGATCCCGCGATATCTGCTTTTCCTGGGTGCTCCGTCTTCGACCAACTTGTCAAAGTCCCAAAAATGGTCAAAAATGGCCAAGGTTCTCCAAATCTTGGTCGAGGATCAACAATATCCTATGTACACCTCAAAAACTAGGTTTTTTCCAGTAAATCGACAACTCCGAAACTTTCGCCATCAAACCTCCTTTGCTACCTCAAACTTGCATAACGTCAGATATATCATTTAGTACCTGCAACAAGCCTTTCACAAATGGATATTGAATAATGTGCAATAGGTAGGGATAGGTGCTAATGGGAGTTTAGTCTCTTTTATTCATACTCTCCAAGTAGCTTTCTCAAGGGGTTACCTTATAACTAACTTTACCCAACTTCCTTCTTCTAGGGCTAACCCACTTCTAACCACTTGTCCACTTACAACCACTTTATCCACAAATAGTAATATCTCCACTTCTTGTTTCAAAAATATTTATTATTTAATTAATTTCCTTTGCAACCACTTTGACTTATCCATAAATATTAAACTCACCACTTCTTGTTTCAACCACTTTATTATTTAAATAATTTATCTTTGCAACCACTTTGACTACTTTATTATTTAAATAATTTCTCTTTACTCACAACTTCTTGTTGCAACTAATTTTTCTATAATTAGTCAATTCATAACTTATTTTCCCTTAACTAACTTCTTGTTACAACCACTTTGTTATTTAATTTATTTCTTGTTCAACCACTTTGACTATTCAATCTTCTCACCACAACTAGTTTACCATAATTACCAAACTCACAACTTCTTGTTCCAACTAATTTATTTTTAATTATTTTCTTAATGCCACAACTATACCCATTTGTAACTCCTAGTTACCATAAATTTGACTAGTACACTTCTTCTAGGAGTTTCTAGAATAATTGACTTCTTTGACCTTCTAGGGGTTCATAAGTAACTCATGAGGGTTCTCCAACTTCATATGGCCATAAATATCTAACTGTGAGGAGCTATGTGGCGTTCCACATATCATCACAAATGGCATGACATGTACTATCCATCTAGAATAGTTTTACCTGCATATTCAGTGATATTTATGCCTTTATACCTCAAACAAATGTGGGTCCCTTACCTGTACATTTGTTCTACTATACTTCAGTACCAAACTTCTCTAAGGGTTGACATCAATCTCTAATTGTTGAAATCAATCTATAATATCACTCTCCAAGGGTTGACATAAATGAAAACCAACAATCCAAACCAATTGTCCATCAACCTAAGCCAATTGTCTGACATTATCCCCTTTTTCCATTGATGGCAACACCAACATTGATGGAAAAACTTAGTCATGATAACATTCATGCTCATACTCCTGATCAATGTTTCTATCTCTCCCCCTTTGACATCAATGGCAAAGGTTATCTCACTTTGGGGTTTCCCCCCCGACTGAAATCTCCATACATAATTATAATATCTTCCCCTTTGACAAAGGGTATCAATTTGATGCAACATTGAAGTCATATCTCTCATGCTTCCCTTGTGACCATTGCTCCCTCTGAAATCATGCCTCTTTTCTCTCTCTCCAAGCATCTAACTCTCTAACCATGCATCTAAGAAATATCTCCTCCTAGAATCATAGCTTTGTTCTTACCTCTTTGTTTGGGAAATTCTCTGAGTAATCTTTCTACCTGTCTTCCCACTTCTGTTTCTCTCGCTTGACTTATCTACAAGATTTCATGTAGATGACATGTAGGGCTTCCTATACCTACTTCCTTTTGGAGTTTTTATCGATTGGTGCTTCCTTATGTAATCAACTGACATATATAAAATGAATTCAAGAAAAAGAATTAAAATATTGATGTGTCATTATCATCCATTATGATAATGTTCCTTTATCTATGAAGTACTCTCTAAACCAATCTATGAACTAGTATTTGAATCCATTCTTTCATCCACTGTCATATATCTGTCTGAACCTACTAAGTGTTCTTACAAATGCATATCTTTCCATACTCTCCATGATTTTTCTACTCAATTGTCCATAATGTTGACTCATCTGTAATCCAAACTCTACATATATGGAACAACCTGTGTTGAAGATATATTTTTCGGAATACAATCATAGATTTCTTCCTGTGTAATTTTTTCAACTGATCAATCTGTCATACTGAAATTTTGCTAACTAAAATCTTTGCGTCTGTCTACTCGAACTCTATAAGTTTCTCGAAATATGGTTCTCTTATCTATATCATCTATTTCATAGACTCCCCTATCTAATATTCATATTACATGGGAGTCTCCAAGCCGAATGGCTTAGAAAAATATTTTCTCAAATGTCGATTCATCATCATCATTGGTAGAATCGAAATATTTATGAAATCTAACTTCTTTCTTGTAACTGTGTTTAATCTGCACATAATAGATCTAGCTAGAAAATTATACACACATTTGCAGAGAAAAATTGAGAAAGAAGAAGAAAGAGAGAAATAATGGAATAATTCTCATTAACCGTAATGAATAATGAATAATTTACACATTATATACTATGTATAACTCAATGAATTCACACTAGAAGAGAACCAATGCACCATAGTGGTGGTCTAGAGTGATCTAGACACACATCTGCAATTATGGGAGTGAACTGCCACCTAGTCTAGTCTCTTAGGCAGTTATGGGAATGAATTGCCACCTAGCTGAGTTAACTAGTCAACTAGTCTTCAGTTAACTGACTGAACAAAGAGTAGTGAAGAGTAGATCAAGGAATCAAGGGTAATGAACCAGTCTGGTGATGATCCCTAGGCAAGTGCGCATTAACATGGTGATGATACCAATGTTTCATGGTGACAAAACCAATGCAGCATCTAAACTCAACTCAACTAATCAAACTGAAGTGTCAATTGAAAGAGAATATTTTGTAGGTGGAATATTCTCCCCTAAAATATATGAGACTAGATAATGACTAATTATGACTAATAAACAAGGAAAAACCTTAGGAAAAATAAATCCTAGGTGTGTGTGAAGTAACTAAAACACCCCCCCTGAACATCACAATGGTGAAAATAAAGAATGGGTCTTGACAACGAGGCCATGTTAGGTACCCAAATACAAAGATACACTGAAATAAAGTGAGGAAAGAGGGAAAACCTCATTGGAAACCCCCCTCCTCAAGGTAAAATGTATGTAAAAAGAAGAACTACAGTTGCTAGGAAACTATGTCCTTCACTCCAAGACGACTTCGCAGAGAATGGAACTTCTGCTTAATGAAGGTCTTGGTGAATATGTATTATGTTTGTTCTGTTGAAGGAAAAAATTGTAGGTCGATGATCCCCTCATGTACTAAGTCCTAGATGTAGTGCATGTAGATCTCAATGTGCTTTGTCCGTTGCCTCTGAACTGGATCTCTACAAAACTTCATAGTGCTCTGGTTGTCACACCATATGACGATCGACCAATGAAAATGAATGCCCAACTTAGTGAGAAAATATTGTATCCACATATCCTGAATGGTTATGTTAACTACCCCTTTGTATTCTACCTCAGCTGAATATAGAGCAATGGTAGCTTGCTTCTTGCTTGACCAACAAATAGGCCCGGAACCAAGACTTAGTGAGTAACCAGATGTGGACTTGTGATCAGTTCTATTGCAAGCCCAACCAAAATCAGTAAACCTAATTAGATATAAAGTAGATTTGGCTGCATAATGAATCCCAAAGGTGATGGTACCATGTACATATCAAAGGATACACTTTGCAGCCTTCCAATGTAGCTCATGCGGCTCCTGCATGAACCTGGAAACTGTGCCAACTGCATAGAAGAGGTTTGGTATGGAGTGTGTGAGATATAACAAGCTCCACACTAGTTTTCTGTACAGTGTGTTGTCAACCAGTCAAGTCTCCCAACCATACTCAAGTTTGAATCCTAATAGGAAAGTAGTCAGAGTAGACTTGCAGTTTGTCCTATGAAATCTCTCAAGGAGAAGAAGTGTAGCGGACCCATGTCCATCATAAAAAACCTATCATGTAGAATCCTCTTGACTATAGTAATCAATTAAGTTGAGAAAAGTTATATGATCAAATTGCACATATTTGGACCATCCTAGAAGAGGATGAGAAGATCCAATAGCTGGAACAGAGAGAGAAAAAGATGAATGTTGTGGTTCAGGACTTGAAGAAGAGGAAGAATACCATGGACATATCCCTAATATTGAAGTCCTTGCAGTATCTAAAAAATATGCAGGCAGTGATAAAGACGGTGCAAGAGGAGAAACAAGCAAGGTAGGATTAGTTGGATACATTTTAGCAACATGCCGAAGGAATGATAGAAGAAATGCAAGAGGATAAAGCCAGCTTAGAAAAGGTGCATGCAGAAAGAAGAGAAGTTTTGATAGAACATATGACAACATAGTTTTTGGAGACACTAGCAGGAAAGAGCTCAAAGGCCAAGGAGAAAGTGGCATAGTTGGAAAAAAAGTTTCATGTGCTGGAGGTAGCACTGCAGAAGGTGAACCAAGGATGAGTGGCATGGGACGAGCCACATGTTAGTGTTGAAGGCCTGTTCGAGCGGTTATTTTTGGGATAACAATGCAGAAAATGAGGAAGATTAGACCAAGAAGGAGAGCTCACCATATTCTAAGGAAAAATAGTGCATGCGATCCAGGTGGATATCGGTGGAGGCCCACCTTTTCCAACTGACTCAAAACCGTTTTCTGTAAATTTTGGTAATTTACTATTTTTAGCATTTTTTAACTTCCGGGGCCATTTTGAGGGCCTAAATGAAGGTTTTTCAGAATCAAGATTCTCAATGATATCCAAATTATCTAATTCATCCCCCAAAATGAATCTCCGCGATGATACCTTTCCAACGATCTATCATGCGGGCCAAACGTAGATCATATGCCAAAGTTACGCCCCCGAGAAGTTGATACACCAAACTACCCAAAACGGGGTACACAAAATTGTTGGCTTTTCATCTTCCAGGGTTAGGGTTTTGGAGTTTCTTTATGGTAAAAATGCCTTTGGAGACTCATTGTAAAATCATCTTCTTGCGAATGTGAGTAGCGGACACATCTCTTCTCAAGGATAAGTTGCCACCATTCTAGCGAGTCTTTTACTCTGTATTTTTATAGTCTTTGTACATTTTCGCTCATTAATAGAAAATTGTTTATTACTGTATCTCTGTGTTTATGGTTGCATCTCTGATACATTTATGTTATATTATTGGATATCTGAGATATATTTGTACATTTATTTATTATATCTCCACTCTCATTTCATGCCAAAAATAATCAAGATCAATGCGAGACATGATTTGCATAAATCCGACGCAAATGTGGAAAAACCTAGCCATGTTAGGGTTAGGGTTTTGGGATGTATTGTAAGGGTTTTAACCCAATTTTGTAATATAAATAAGGGGTATGAGGTATATTAGAAGATAATACTTTGAGGTATCTTGTCATATCTTTTGGGGAGAACTATTTTGGAGAACCTATTTTGGAGTCTTTTTGGAGTTGAAGTTTGTTTTGAGAGTTGTGGAGCTCAAATGGATTTAATATGGAGATGTATCTAAGGGTTAGGTCGCAATTTGTGGATCTTGGTGTGATCCTAGTCCACCTCACTACTCTTTATTATGATGTAATGTGCACAATTCCCCTTGATGAATATTAAAATAAGTAGAATATCTTGGTGGACGTAGCCCTGGGGGGTGAACCAAGGTAAAACCATGTGTGCAATGTGTCTGAATGTTTTACTATTTTTGAAGTTATGATTTAATGGTTATATATATGAATGAATGAATGTTTTTAATTACAGTTCACACTATAATAAATATGCAAAATAAATTTTATGAATGAACGAATGAATGGATCCGATGAATATTGTAATAGAATGCATGGTTAAGTAGAAGTGAGAAATAAAAACCCCAATCCCTTCCATGGTTGCAGATAGATGTGTCTTGTAGTCACCCATAAACCATCTTGGTTGAGACTATGTTTTGCACTCTATGCAGGGTGTATCCTTCTGGTTTACCAGAAGGGGCGATGGTGATAAGGGTTTTGTTGGAGACCTAAGGTAGAACCTAGGTCAGCCCATACGTCCAACGTTAAGTAAGAGTGAAAAAATTTGGTATCAAAGAGATTTCCTTTAGGAACAGTCTAACCATTGGAAGGTATATCCCTGCAACACACATGGACATATAGAAAGGATTTATCTACAAACATAGTTATTGTTGTAATCTAGGGGAAAATAGGGGAGTGTTACCAGTAGTTCAGTACATAAGCAGGTATAGAATCACATACACATACATATAGACAAAGACATACAAATAGTAGTGGAATCCCAAAGAAGATCTTTTATTAGATAGATGAGTCAATACATCACAATGGATACATCTTCTCTTATACATGTTTTTATATTTATACCTACATATTTAGTTACCAGGAAATTGTATTTACTTAACTTCCTGGTTCGGTTGATTAACAGAACCCTCAACCGACTTACACTTTTGACTTCAACAATAGACCGACTAACTCTTAGTCAACTGTCAGGTCTAGTCAACATATTCAACTAGCCCCTACAACATCCCCCCCCCCCC